>JARFJB010002186.1:382500-615000 GCA_036346205.1 Vesta saturnalis
GTGTCACTTTTTTATCGGAGAACAAAGATTTCGTATCAATTGGTAATTGTTTCGAAAAGTTTTCATCAGAATCAGAAGCAGTAATCAACTAGAATAAGTCAAAAGGATTATGGTTTGGATAGTGGCGAAACAGAACCGACTCACCGCTAGGCCGTGAATGGACTAATTCACAAAAGATGTTTGGGATCACTTTCAGCTCTCCAGAAAGTGAAGCAATTAAAATAGCGGTTGATTATACAAACAAACAAGTGACAACACCGAAAAGTCAATAAAAGGGCGCGTTAATATATTTTATAGCACCTAAACTGTGGCACATCTAACAGATTGCATCTATTCAAGAGAGTGTAGTTCAAAAATACAAAAATTGTTAATAGACTGTATATGGAACAAGGGAAAGCACTGGGCAGATCAACAGAGCTTATGCATACCATTACATCAAGGCGGTTTGGGTCTTGTACATTTAAAGTCCAAAATAATGTCCTTCTGCATTCTAACAGCAGTAAAATGCATAAGCAACGAGGATAGCAATCGAGGCAAAATGCTTAGATACAATTTAGAACCGCATAATAATGGAACCGCAAGCTTTACCTGGCACTTACTCTACGAAAAGTCCAATTCAAATATTAACCACACGACCCTTGTGCAAAGTATATTAAAAGCATGGAATACAGTTATGGTACGTTTCGAAAATTTTCCATCATGTCATAACTATCTAAGGATAATGCCACTAGTGAACTGCTCTTTGTGGCCCAAAGACTTCACATTACTTTTAGGTAACGAAATTTGGTCAAAGTGTAATATACTGTATTTAGCAGACTGCATGAGTGGATATAAATGAAAGAGCAACGAAGAACTGCTATCCATATATTGACTCTTGTACCTAAAAACTCCTTATTTGAAAATTTCCAAAATTTAAAAGAATTATGTAACCAGGTTTTTACAGAAGTAATTAACAAACAGGGAACAACTGGCCACTTAATGTGCAACTGAGTATATCCGATAACTTATGGGTTCCAATAAACAAAAAAAACGAAGATGAACATGTACAAGCCAACCTTACAAGTGATTCTTCCAAAGTAAACTAAAAGGACATTGGTACAACACAGAAATTTTTTGGAAAGAAATTTTTCAACAACCGTACTTAGGTTTAGATGCGTGCATCGTATGAGGGTTTGGAAAAAATCGTCCAGCGGAGGCTAAATTATTGATTAACATTGGACAATAACAAGGAACAGACTGCTTATGGTGCAACGAAGAAGGTAACGCGAGGTACATTCTAATAGCTTGTCAAAAAACCAAGGACATGTAGGAATACATTAAACCCATGGTAAAAAAATTCCACGGTTAAAACAGACGACATACGTAATTTGTACGGTCATAAAAACAATAACTAAATAAGGCTCGCTAATTGTGTGTGAGTGTGTGTGTGTGTGCGTGTGTGCGTGTGTGCGTGTGTGCGTGTGTGCGTGTGTGCGTGTGTGTGTGTGTGTGTGCGTGTGTGTGTGTGTGTGTGTGTGTGTGTGTGTGTGTGTGTGTGTGTGTGTGTGTGTGCGTGTGCGTGTGTGCTGTGTGTGCGTGTGTGCTGTGTGTGTGTGTAGTGTCGTGCGTGGTGCTGTGTGTGTGTGTGTGTGTGTGTGTGTGTGTGTGTGTGTGTGTGTGTGTGTGTGTGTGTGTGTGTGTGTGTGTGTGTGTGTGCTATGTGGTGTCGTGTGCGTCGCGTGCGCGTGCGCGTGCCTGTGCGCGTGCGCGCGTGAGTGCATGCGTGCGTGCGTGCGTGCGTGCGTGCGAAATAACAAGAAACGCACATTGGTCTAGGTAGGTAGTTATAAAACAAAGTTAATAAATAGTACGCTTTAGTTGAATTAATCGGCCTACTTCCACAGTGTTTGCCTTTATAGTGCGACGTTTCGGAAGCAGACTTACGTAATCAAGCTTAGTACTAAAAAGGACTGATTTCGCACTTACGTCGAATTCGTTATTATGGTATTTTCCCAAGCACTTGGCTACTCTCAGATTCGAACTTTGGTGCCTTTCACTTACAGTTCGAATCTGAGGGGATTGTTAGAGAAAAAAACATAATAAATGAATTCGACTCAAGTGAGAAATCAGTCCTATTCAGGGCTAATCCTAATGATGGAAGCAGATTCCCTTCCCAAACGTTGCGTTATTAAAGCAGAAGCTGTGGAAATAGGTCGATCAGGTTAACTAATTTGAGACCACAGTTTCAAAACGCTGATAATACAGAAATGGTACGCTATCGTTATGGGAAAGGATAGTTAGTACTTATGGGCCACCAAATGTGATCCGGTGGCAATTAAATCTTAAACTTAAACTCGAAAGAACCGAATCAATCAGTCACAAGACTATTGATCGACTCAAACGAAAATACAGTAACAGTAAAGGATGTTAATTTTTGGGAGACTCTTTACTTGAATCAATACTAAAATGACGTTAAAACAAAATAACAATTATTTAATAAGAACAAAGCTTAAGTGACAACAGTTTGGAAGTGCTAAACTCAAAAGGAAACAGCAGACATCCTTCGTGTATATGAGCTTTGCCGTAGTAATTTATTAATGGGGAACAGTTTCGTCGATTTTCTGATAAAGTACTTTTAGAATTTATTTACACGCACCTGGAGTTATCGCAAATCCTAAAATATCTTATTTTTCATTGTGCATTCAAGCTATTTATCATGGAGACGTCAATCAGTATTTAATTCTTTCTTTACAGTATTTCATGTGTGATATTGAGTAATGAATCAAAAAATGACGAAACAGATGTTACAGAGATGATCCAAACTAGAGACTATAATTAGTTATAAAAGCAGTTTGCCGGTCTAGACACAATGAAGAAGGTCGTGGGTGTTGTAAGTTGCTGACACCATTCACCTACCGCACATTAGCTCAAAATAGGCGACAACAGTCGGTGGAATATGGAAACATATTGAATTGGTTCCTCAGCAGATGTTGCCTTTCCTTTGATAATATAATACAAAAAACAACTCGAAAGATATAAATAAAATCTTGATTGCAGATATCAATTCTAAAGTATAGCTTTAGAAAATACGATAAAGCTTTCGTAAGCATGCTCACTAATTTGAATTTGTACCATAAATATGAATAAATAATCATGATGTTAATTTAAACAACGTAACGTTGTAAATACAGAAAATTTTAAGCTCAATGGTTGCATTATTTAAGTAGTTTCGTCCATTCAGCCAAAGAGCCATTCAACATTTTTAATTTTTATTCACATTACTAACCTTCATTTTGACTCATAAAGGTTATTAAAAATCTTGAAACTGTTAATTACTCAAAACATAATGAAGTGTAAGGATGTCCCATTTGTACTTAAAATCCCTGAAACTGTAACTAAATGTCTCGTGTAAACTTTAGTATTTGTTTAACATAAATGAAAATTCACATCATTAATTAAACAGTTATCTATAATGTAAGCTAAATAAACACGTAAATTTTAATTTTTCAATTAAGTTCTATACGTTTTAATCTAAATTCAATTGACAATCAGTCACAATACGGATATTTTTAACATATTCACATTTGACCTTATACATACAATACGCATATAATCCATTATATGCACGTATAGAAATCTTTGTATTGCGAAAAAACAAATGACACCGACCCTAGCTGGTTGATACTGATTAAACACTTTTCTCTCTATATATAGCTATATATATATATATATATATATATATATATATATATATATATATATATATATATATATATATATATATATATATATATATATATATATATATATATATACACACTTGCGTGCATAGAAATCGGCCCACTGTAAACTTTTGACTTTAACTATATTTTGCTTCGAATCTATCTATCAGATTAAGAAAAAATATATACTGTTTGAAAGACAATTTCATATGCTTTAATGTAAGTTTACATTTATTAAAATTTATTTGGGTTTCCTAGTCTTAAAATTGTGAGATTAACGCATGAAACAAATTATCGTTTCTTGTTACTAAAATAAAAGTGGTTTACGGATAATTACCGAAATTAACTCATAATTTTTGCCCTAATAACATCCCTCATACGATTCGGCATAGGTCTAATCAAGTTCGCAATTGTTTCTTGTGGGATGTCAAGCCACTCTTCTTCTACTGCCACAATAAGCTCTGGGATCGAGGTTGAGGCGCGAAGTCTAGCACGAATTCTTTGTTTTCGCTCATCCCATAAACGTTCGATTGGATTTAGATCGGGACTGCATGCTGGCCAATCCGTAATTCGAAAACCGACTTCTGTAATATAGTCTTGCACGATTCTTGCGGTGTGCTCCCTAGCATTATCATGCATAAAAATAAATTGGTCTCCAATGTAATCGACGTAAGGTACCACATGAACTGCTAAAATCTCCTCGATGTACCTAGCACCAGTTAAACCTCCTCTACCGTGACCACGGCCGTCCCTTCGGATGAAAACAGGATCGGTTCATGCTCCCATAGAAATTGCACCCCAGATCATGTAAGAACCACCTCCATAAGCAATCCGCCCTTCAATGCAGCATTCTCCAAATCGCTCTCCTGGTCTCCGGTACACTTTTACTCTTCGGTCGTTGCCATAGAGGCATATCCTGGTCTCATCTGAGAATAGAACTGAACCCCACTGTTCCAATGTCCAATTCAGATGATCCCGTGCGAAACGCAGACGTGCTTGACGATGAGCTGGGGTAAGTTTTGGAAGAAGTGCAGGGGTTTTACAAGTCAGATTACGTTCCTTAAGTCTTCGCCTTACTGTCCACTGACTAATAGCCACTCCTCGTATTTCACGGAGCTGCTGTTGCACTTGGACCGCATTAAGGCGACGATTTCTTAATGTTGTTGACACAATAAAGCGGCAATCACGATCCGTTGTGTATCGTTTTCTGCCGTTTCCAGGCCTCCTATGAAAGGATTCAGTCTCTTGATAACGCTGGTAGGTTCTTCGATCAGCTGCGCGTGTCATCTCCAGTTGGCGAGCAACAGTTCGCTGGCTAAGACCATTTTCAATTAGAGCAATTACTTGGGCGGCATTTTGCGATGTAGTATGCATTAACCTAATTCACTTTTAAACTAATCAAATTGCGAAAACTAATAATGTACAAATTTCAGTTGGAAATGCAATAAATTCAATCTGTCAGAAGTTTGTTATTCGCGTTATAATCACAATTTAAATACATTTCATTTATTTACCGGTTCCTGTGCATATAAACGCTAAGCACTCTTGATCAATTTCAACTTCTATCAAAGCATATTAAATTGTCTTTGAGAGAGCGTAGATTTTTTCTTGATCTGATAACTAGATCCGAAACGAAATATAGTTAAAGTCAAAAGTTTACAGTGGGCCGATTTCTATGCACGCAAGTGTATATATATATATATATATATATATATATATATATATTGGGATGTAATTAATTTGTTTGAATGATATAATAATATAATTTATTATATATTTAAATTTAATTTAATGTGGGGATAGAGTTCAGGATTTAGTGGGAAATTATATTTGATTTGAATATAATTATGTGAATTATCCTTTATGAAAAATATCATTTATGTAAAAAAATTATATCTGAACACAATTTATACTTTTAACGCATGCGTTGTAACGTTACTGAATAAAATTATTAAATGTCAGAACTGTCAAACAATGACTTGTTGATTTTATGTTTATGCTTTTAATTGAATTTAAAATTTGGAAATAATTTAAAATTTTGTTTCTTTTGCAGGTGTTTACACAAGTATTATTTAAAAATATACACCTATACATATAACCAATAATAATAATTGCAGGAAATCAAACACAACAATGAACACAATAGATAGGGTTATGTTCAAAAGTAACTCACATATAAATGTTCCAAATTCAAAGTGATGTCTTCATACAGGTTGTTCCAATTAGATGCAGGCACTTTCCAATATTTTCGAAGATCTTTATATATGAATTCTTACTGCTACCATTTACCCATTAGCTGCTAACTGGTGCTCGGGTTGTTGATCACGTTCGCTTCCGTAACTGGTAATATTTCTCCTTCAATACGTCTTCACTCCAACCACAAATTATAACTCGATAATATTTTATTTAATTATATTAATGATTTCTGATGGTATCGTTTATAAAATATTTACTGGTTGTCCAAGGTTTAAATTAATGTCACTTTATTTTAGGTTCCGGCTCAAATGTAAATTATTAAAAGAAATTCGCAGCAAGAAATAAAACACAAATCACAAAAATGATTACGAATTTATTTTGGTATAACGTAACCAATTCAACTTCAACAAAACGAAAAATTTAAACGTTCAACATAAATCGTCACACAAATTATTAATTCGTAATGAATTTTACGAAAACGTACAGATATCGGTAACCGAACTTAAATATTTAAATTATTGTCGGTATAAAAACAATTGCACCTGAATACTCGTCTCTCCGTTAGTTATAACTTTTTCCCGATGATTATTTAGGTTAGGAAAACTTACTTGTAACACAAAAACACAACACTATTATAACCTTTTCAAAAAAACTGACAAATTATAGAGAACTAGCCACTTCCAGGGCAATTCCTTTTATACCCCTTTGGTTGTCACTAAATCTTCAATTTTTTTTAGCAAATCTCAATATGTAACCAAGTTTGTGATTGGTTGAAAAAAAATTACCAATTTAACTAAAATAGAAATTTAGCCATATCTTTCTTATACAATTACGGATTCAAAATCTAATGGCAGAAATGAAATCTGTGTAAAATTGCGAATAGATAGACATCCAACAAGATATGGTTCCTTTAAATATTATGCGAAATGACCTACTCTAATTTAAATTTGCTTATATCTACCTAATCTTAATTCAACCCCCAATTCATGAAATTTTGCGCTGAAATGCATTGTATACTTTATATTGCTATGAAATATTGAGGAAGACCTCCTATTAATCACTTTAATAATATAATTTAAGCCTAATATTATCAAAAAAACTATAAATTTGTGAAAAAACAACATTTAAAACATAACCAAACTTAATTCTAAAATTACAAATAACTTATACTTAAAAACGTTTATGTAACTCAAAATGTTATTCTAATGACTTGTAATAATTGTCTTTATTTTATTTAATGTTCATTTCACTTGCATTATATAAATTAATGTTGCATTAAAAAGTCACATCGTTTAACACACTTTCTTGAAATTTCACTATAAAAATGTATCTACATGTAAATGTCTTTGTGTGAATATGTTCTATGCACTGGTCTTACTATTTAAATTGTATCACTAAGTTTGTCACACAATCGCTTCCAAAAATATGTGAGAAATAATCATATTAAGTCCATATTATAACCCTTTCCTAAATTTTATCAAATTTCCTGCATTCTAAACTATTTATACAATATCCCTAATATAAATCTATCTTTACACTTTGTGTTAAACATCTGTAAAATATTCCCATGCCAAAATATTTTCGAAAAAATTGAATTTTATTGAAACAAACTAAAATACTAAATTTTATTTACGGAAATAAGTTTATTTGACATTCCTGACATTTTTGTTGGTAGCACAATGCTTTTTATGATGAAATCAAATTGTATAAATGTTATTCAGATTATTTCGCCCAAAACAAATCCACTTTCAACCCTTCGTGAACCAAATTATATCAAATAAATGTCACGCACATATATTATGCTTGAAATCACCCCTTTTTTTAAAGAAATTACTAGTTAAACCGTCCGATCCTTGTCTTACTCCTTTCTAAACATCTCAAATTCCCCAATTCAAGAATGAAGATATTTTTTGAAATTTGTGAAGAAAATATTTAATTCTTTAATTGTCCTACCTTTAATTAATTTTTTAAATAAGGATAAATCATAGAAATATGAAATTTACCTCTACTACTATCATCTTCTACATTAACTAATTCGTAAGTAGTACCCCTAAAACATTTTTTAACCTTATACGGTCCTTCATATGGTAATAATACTTTTGCACACATATTTCGTCCTCTGTCTGCAACTGCTAATCTGCGTATGATCACTAAGTCACCTTCTTTAAAAGTAACTTTCTTCTTAATTTTAGATAATTGTTTCTTTTCATAATTGTTCAAAATTGTCCATAATCTTTCTTTAACTTCTTGTATCAATTCTTCTACTTCAACTCCATCTTGTTGTTGTCTCCAGGGTCTTTCTGGTATTACCTTTTTCATTAAGGTTATAGGAGCTACCTCCGTTCTAACATTAGGTACTTCGTTTACACATTTTTCTATGACCTTTAAATATTTTACCCAAGCATTATGTTTTTCGTAAGTAAATATTCTCAAAAATTTTATCACTTCTTTGATATATGTTTCAGCTGGGTTGCCTTGAGGATGTCTAATAGAACAGAAGTATATTTTTATCCCATTTTCTTCAAACTTCTTCACAAACTTGGCACTTCTAAAATATGTAGCGTTGTCTGCTAGGATGGCTTTTGGTCTTCCTGTCTCTTGCATGAACTTTTCTATAGAAATCGTAGCTTGTCTTGCAGTGCATTCCCTGCTAGGGTAAAGTTTAATAAATTTTGAAAAAATATCCACGATCACTAAAATATTTTTATAACCGTTTTGTCCGGGTACCAAATTCCCAATGTAATCGATTGCTATAATTTCCAACGGTTTACTTACTTTTATACTTTTAACAAGATTGAGATTAGTATGGTTTTTTTCGTTGGCTAAAATGCAAAGCTTACATCTATTTATAATGTTTTTTACATACGTTAAATCTTTCTTTGCATAAAAATTCTCTCTGAATATTAACCATATTTTTCTAATCCCCAAATGTCCATATGTTTTGTGTAAATTCGTGATGATAAATTTAGCTAGATCTTCATCTACTACTACTAACTTTCTTGCATTGAAAACTTTAATAACCCTATCATTGAAAATACAGTAATCCTTGTATATCCTTTCTTGTGATGCCAAAATTTTCTTCTTTAAATCTAAAAATTTAGTTGAATTTTGTAATCTTCTTAACTCTTGTGCCAAATATGTTGGTTTGATTTGCTCAAATGCACATAAAACTCTATTCTCTCTAATATCTACGTTGTCTTTCCTGCTTAAAGCATCCGCTACCACATTATCTTTGCCTGGTCTATGACATATATCGAAATCATATTCTTGTAGAAGTAAAGACCAATGGTACATTCTATGATTTTTGAAATTTGTCGTTTTCATAAAAGTAATTGCAGAATTGTCTGTCTCAATTTTAAACGGAGAATCGTCTGACACTTCAATTTTATGTACATACTTTGTTGCTACGCTAGGTACTTCATCTATCAACATCAAATTGTTTCGAATTATGTTTATAACTTCTTTCTTATAATCAATATAACTGACATCGAATTGCTCATCCCTAATAATACTTTCCACCTTCAAATACTGGATATGCGGTTTGTATAAATTTAATTTCTTATTATAAGGCTGTACCCAGTATAATTCTTCTTTACCAATTCTTATCTTCATATTTTTTGCATCGATAATCAATCCTAATTGTTTAATCAAATCCATTCCCATAATTAATTCCATTTTTAAATTATTAGTTATAAACCACTGTGTTTGATATATGCGTTCCCCTACCTTAGCTTCTGTATGTAGCATCCTATTTATAGTGCAACGCTTTTTATCCGTAGCTGCCATGACCTCTATTTTATTTATCCTAATGATTTGTGAATTTTCCTCCTGATCTTGGGTAGCATGGACTATCGCATTCACCCAACTAACTCGTCCATAACTCGGTTCTTCTCTCGTCTCTTGCACTTGGATATTGTTTACCCTTTTATTTTGGTCGTCGACAATTTCCTGATACGGCCGTCTGTTCTCTCTTACCGTGTCACTTCTTTGACGATCCTGAAATCCACTCTCTCGGTTGTTCTGCTGATTCCTATCATTATCTTTATTCTGGTTATTGTAATGAGACCTATTCCGATCGTATCCATTATGATAACCTCCTCTTCTCTGTTGGAAATTATTCCATTCTCTTCCACCTCTATAATTATTTTCTCTATTGTTCCCGCTATTATTAAAATACTCTCTACGATTATCTGTTCGGTAATTCTGATTTGCATACTCCCTCCTGTCATTCCCATTATTTCTGTTCTGGTGGTACTCCCTCCTATTATCTTCTCTTTCGTTTCTATAATTATAATCCCTCCTGTCATTCCAACCATTTCTGTAATTAAATTCCCTATTTTCATGATTATTCTGGTGTTGTTCATAAGCATCGTATCTTCGTAGAAATTGTAATAAAGACGCAATATCACTTATATTCTGCAGAATAATGTTTTCGGCTACATTATTCTCTAACTGCCTTGCCAAGTACTGTACCATTTCTTGTTCATTCATGGCAGGAGTGAAATATCGGGCTATCTGATACTTTCTCATAATGTAGATTTCTCTCGGGGTTCCTTGATTTTTATCATACTTCGCTCTTGAGAATTCTTCTCTGATGACATTTTGCTGTACATCACTCCAATATTGTCTAGTGAATAACTCTTTAAATTGCTTAAAGTCCGTGCATTGTTCCTGCACTAAATTATACCATAATTCGGCATTTCCTTTAAGCATCTTTCTTTTTAAACGCATCCTTTGCTTATTATCTTTTATTTTATTGAAGTATTCCTCAATGTTTTTTAAAAACAACATTTGAGATTCATATTTTCTCCCTTCGAACTTGTATGGCATTTCTTGTCCCCACATACAATTTTTCCAGCCGATTTGTACAGTTTTTGGTGTTTCCCTTTCCTTTAATTCTTCTAAATCATGATCGTGCAGCCTAAGCTTACTACATATTTCTCCCATTTGTTTCTTATTGTCATCTTCGTTTCTTTCTACTTGGAAACATATCTGCTCATGAATGTCCTGTATTCTTCCTACTTTAGTATTCAGTTCATGAGAAGCTTCTTCTCTTAATCGGCTCTCAATTCTTATGTTCTTATACAATTTACAAATTTTATCGTCCACCTCTTCTTTGTTGTCAATAATCGTTCCCCATAGTTTCTGTTTTCCCTGTGCATCTGATCATTTAATTCTTCCTTCGTTTTCTCCATTCTGTCCACTAGTCTTTCTTTGTCGTTCTCCCGCTTGTTCATCTGTCCATTAATGCTTTCTTCAAGCCGTTTCATATCCTCCTTTCTATTCTCTTCTGCCTTACGCATATCCTCATTTCTATTTTCTTCTAGCTTGTTAAATTTTATCTCCATCTTTTCTTCTGCTTTACTCATGTCTTGCTTTCTATTTTCTTCTAGCTTATTGAATTTAATATCCATATTCTCTTCAGATTTTATTCTATTTTCTTCAGCTTTTACTAGCATGGCTATAATCATGTCCGTATCTAAACTTTTGTTTTCTTTAACCGGACTCCCCTTCCTTTTGTCCTTCCAAATCCTTCTCAATTTTTTCTTCCATAATTGTATTCTGATCTTCCTTATGCTCTAATACCTTTATTTCTAATATAAATATAACACTAATAATACCAATAAAATAAACACAAGAACTAATAAGAAAATAACAATAAAACGAATAACAACTAACTAAATACCTTTTTTATCTTTTTATTATTAAAATTTCCCAACTAAATTGGCCCTCACGTTGCTGCGCCAAATTGGGATGATAAAGTTATATGTGTGAATGAATGAAATAATTATATAATTTCCTATATATTTAAATTTAATTTAATGTGGGGATAGAGTTCAGGATTTAGTGGGAAATTATATTTGATTTGAATATAATTATGTGAATTGTCCTTTATGAAAAATATCATTTATGTAAAAAAATTATATCTGAACACAATTTATACTTTTAACGCATGCGTTGTAACGTTACTGGATAAAATTATTAAATGTGAGAACTGTCAAACAATGACTTGTTGATTTTATGTTTATGCTTTTAATTGAATTTAAAATTTGGAAATAATTTAAAATTTTGTTTCTTTTGCAGGTGTTTACACAAGTATTATTTAAAAATATACACCTATACATATAACCAATAATAATAATTGCAGGAAATCAAACACAACAATGAACACAATAGATAGGGTTATGTTCAAAAGTAACTCACATATAAATGTTCCAAATTCAAAGTGATGTCTTCATACAGGTTGTTCCAATTAGATGCAGGCACTTTCCAATATTTTCGAAGATCTTTATATATGAATTCTTACTGCTACCATTTACCTATTAGCTGCTAACTGGTGCTCGGGTTTTTGATCACGTTCGCTTCCGTAACTGGTAATATTTCTCCTTCAATACGTCTTCACTCCAACAACAAATTATAACTCGATAATATTTTATTTAATTATATTAATGATTTCTGATGGTATCGTTTATAAAATATTTACTGGTTGTCCAAGGTTTAAATTAATGTCACTTTATTTTAGGTTCCGGCTCAAATGTAAATTATTAAAAGAAATTCGCAGCAAGAAATAAAACACAAATGATAAAAATGATTACGAATTTATTTTTGTATAACGTAACCAATTCAACTTCAACAAAACGAAAAATTTAAACGTTCAACATAAATCGTCACACAAATTATTAATTCGTAATGAATTATACGAAAACGTACAGATATCGGTAACCGAACTTAAATATTTAAATTATTATTGGTATAAAAACAATTGCACCTGAATACTCGTCTCTCCGTTAGTTATAACTTTTTCCCGATGATTATTTAGGTTAGGAAAACTTACTTGTAACACAAAAACACAACACTATTATAATCTTTTCAAAAAAACTGACAAATTATAGAGAGCTAGCTACTTCCAGGGCAATTCCTTTTATACCCTTTTGGTTGTTACTAAATCTTCAATTCCTTTTAGCAAATTTCAATATGTAACCAAGTTTCTGATTGGTTGAAAAAAAATTACCAATTTAACTAAAATAGAAATTTAGCCATATCTTTCTTATACAATTACGGATTCAAAATCTAATGACAGAGATGAAATCTGTGTAAAATTGCGAATAGATAGACATCCAACAAGATATGGTTCCTTTAAATATTATGCGAAATGACCTACTCTAATTTAAATTTGCTTATATCTACCTAATCTTACAAACTAGACTTAAATTGCTTACATATATGTAATCCTGATAAAATTTAAAGTCCAAAATCTTAAATTTAAAGGAATTTTATGTTTATCTAGAAAAATTATAAATTCAACCCCCAATTCATGAAATTTTGCGCTGAAATGCATTGTATACTTTATATTGCTATGAAATATTGAGGAAGACCTCCTATTAATCACTTTAATAATATAATTTAAGCCTAATATTATCAAAAAAACTATAAATTTGTGAAAAAACATAACCAAACTGAATTCTAAAATTACAAATAACTTACACTTAAAAACGTTTATGTAACTCAAAATGTTATTCTAATGACTTGTAATAATTGTCTTTATTTTATTTAATGTTCATTTCACTTGCATTATATAAATTAATGTTGCATTGAAAAGTCACATCGTTTAACACACTTTCTTGAAATTTCACTATAAAAATGTATCTACATGTAAATGTCTTTGTGTGAATATGTTCTATACACTGGTCTTACTATTTAAATTGTATCACTAAGTTTGTCACACAATCGCTTCCAAAAATATGTGAGAAATAATCATATTAAGTCCATATTATAACCCTTTCCTAAATTTTATCAAATTTCCTGCATTCTAAACTATTTATACAATATCCCAAATATAAATCTATCTTTACACTTTGTGTTAAACATCTGTAAAATATTCCCATGCCAAAATATTTTCGAAAAAATTGAATTTTATTGAAACAAACTAAAATACTAAATTTTATTTACGGAAATAAGTTTATTTGACATTCCTGACATTTTTGTTGGTAGCACAATGCTTTTTATGATGAAATCAAATTGTATAAATGTTATTCAGATTATTTTGCCCAAAACAAATCCACTTTCAACCCTTCGTGAACCAAATTATATCAAATAAATGTCACGCACATATATTATGCTTGAAATCACCCCTTTTTTTAAAGAAATTACTAGTTAAACTATCCGATCCTTGTCTTACTCCTTTCTAAACATCTCAATATATATATATATATATATATATATATATATATATATATATATATATATATATATATATATATATATATATATATATATATATATATACATATATATACATATATATACACACACAAAATCCTTGGTTAGACATTCACTTAATTACAGTATACCCAAGCCTATATAAATTTGTGTTAATCAAATTGCGACGTCTCAGCTTTGTTTGCCAAATATTTGTTTTACATTTAAATGTCTTCAATAAAGGAATTTCGAATTTTACAATGAAGTTGACAAAGTTTACTTTAGCGCGCTATGTAAAGTCACTTTACTCGTAAATTATTATAATGTATAATAGAATATGGAACCACTATAATCCAACACACACGGGCATATGAACACGCACTCACTCACACACGCACGCGCACGCGCATACGTACACGCACGCGCACACATAGACACACGAAAAAATACACACGCCCATGCGCATACACATAGACATACACACACATACACGTATACGTACACGTACACGTACACGTACACGTACACGTACACGTACACGTACACGTACACGTACACGTACACGTACACGTTGAGTCAAAATAATTTTTACTCAACGAGGAAGCCAAACCGAAAGAATAAGCTTAAAGTCCTCAAAATTAGCAATTATTAAAACTTCGATATTATTACGTTATAAATGTTACGCACTAATTTATCAGAAACAAAAAAAGAAATTATCCTTTGTATATTTGATAATAATGGTTTGTATTAATTTAATATTGTCACAAATTTCATTAAATAAGCATGTTAATGGATAAAGTACGTCTGCAAAAAGCGACGACTACGGATATCTAATACCTTTATTTTAATTGCTCCTCGCATAGACGATTATATGAATAAAATTTTTCCAAAGCAGTATAAACAGTCTAAAAAATAATTTCAAATGGTAATCCATATACAAAGATCGAATAATTGCTATAAATTAGAAAATATTAGTTACCGGTTATTAACAATTTAATTAATACAGGTTTTGCAGATTTCATGTAAAAAAACTAATTCATTAACAGAGTAGGTAAATGAAATAACGTCAGCTTGTGACGTGCGAGAGCACTTTACAAAAATATAAGAAGAAAGGAAAGAATCAATACTTCTTGTACCGCAAAATGTCTCTTACACGCTAATAAAGGGAAGTAGAGAAAATGCGGCTTGTCACCATTTATGATGGCAGATATTACCTGCTAGTTTTCTCGAAAGTGGTCAGCGATGTCGTCACCAAACTCCACTTTGTACACCTGCTGCAATCTTTAGAGAAAAATTTACTAAAGAACACTACAAACTAATGTAATGTATCCAGGCCAGTACTGGAAGGAGTGTGCAGCTGTAAATTTCAATTAAGCAACTAATATAAACAAGAACAACTCACGTTCTTATTTGAGCTGTTATTAAAACCACTAACATAAATACAATGATGAGAAATGGTATTCATTTTTAAAAAAATTAATGAAAACAACAACAAAATCGAAAACTGAAAAGAAGTAGCTCAATGTAGAGGATACCTAAATATATATATATATATATATATATATATATATATATATATATATATATATATATATATATATAAATATATATGTATATGTGAATGTTAGTATCTTTTTTCTTTCAATAACTAAATTTTAACCCATCAGATTTGTTTTATGCGCAACTCGACGCGAACTGACTTCATTTCCGTTTCTTCTACCGTCCAGTTCGGTAAGTTGTTTTTTAAGTTTTGCTTCCTTTGTTTAAGGTATGTAAGGCTTCTAGTTACATTTTTGTGTATATTATATTTAATAGGGAACAAAGATAAGCCCCTACATTAAGGAAACCTCATTGATTAAAAAAACCCCAATGTTTTAATGAATTTGGTTGTAATATGATGATATAGCGACGCGTGGTGGATGATGTCATTAAATTCATAAAATGGCGTGGATGATAATGCCATTTCATCTTCAAAAATTATAAATGAGATACCTTTGTCTTGCATCAATAACGCATTCTGTTGATATACCTGCTTTTGTCGTCTAAGGCTTTCGTTGTCCTAAGCCTGCTTTTGTAGTCTTAGCTACAAATCGTTCATGTTGTTTGTACATTAATGAAGACAGTTTAAAATTACCTTATCTTATTATATGATCTAAATTTGGTTTATTTGTACGTAAATGAAGACAATGTATATTATCTTACCATATCGTCTGTTTATCATATTTATGGGAAATGAAGTTCTCAAATTGCAGTTCGTTTCAAAATGAAGTAATACCAAAAAGCGTATAATAGGGGAAGAGAATTAATCTACATCAACACAAGCGTGGAAGTCGAAGACTTTACTGCGCTATTATAGGCCCTCTGTTAGAGGAGTAACAAAGTAGCTTAGCGTAGAATATAACCGGTTTTAGATACTTCCATCACATGCATGTCAAACACTGTTGTCAGATCTAGCGCGAACACTGCTACGCTAGAAACGGTGATTGACAGAGATGCAAAATAAACAATTAAAGGGTTTTTTCCATCAGTTATATCAATGTGGAATATTATTTTTTAACAAATAAATAATCATAGGTATGTGATTCTTGCATACATCGTATTTAACTTAGATTATATGAAAAACTACAATACATTGTAATCTAATTTATCGAATTGTTTAGGAAACTGAAATGAAACAATATCTTTCTGAATTTGTTGAGAACGTTTAAAATGTAGCACAATATACTACTTTATACTTGTCATGGTGTTATCTACTATTGTTAGGAATTTCGACTGAGCCTAAGAATTTCAAAGTACATGCAAATAGGATTACACCCAAAAGAATATGATTACTTTTATTGTAGACCTCTGTAATAAGACGGATTTAAAGATAACAATCAGGGCCGCGCCGCACCGATTTGAAGGCCGTGTGCAAGTATAACACTACTGCCCCCAATATATTTTTAACATGGTAAAAAGTTATAGGTAACAAAAATATTAATTAATTAGAGTATTTGAGATTTTACATCATTATTCACTATAATTTACATAAAATGACTATATTTACAATTATACTACAACAAAATATTCAAAACATAAAAATTAAAGCAAATCCTAAAGAAATTGCAAACTTTTAACTCTGACATTTTTTTTATTAATTCAAAGTAATGAAAAAATCATTATGTATATAGACAAATTAAAAAAAAAATTCCGGAATTTTATTGAGTAATCAGATATTTGATGGAAATTAATGCAATCGGGAATTTGCTTCAGTTTAAAGTAATCGTTGATCACTACTGTTTTATTTTAATTAAACCGTCACTATTTTGATGCCCCTTGACACTGGGGCAACGCGGCCCTGATATCGAAGTCGAATGCGGAATGAGTAATGCAAGTATAGCCCGGACAGCGCGATATCTAACGTATTAAGTCCCTTTGATGTGCCAAAAGAAACCGCTACTCGAGTTATCGCTTAACGTCTAATGTCATCAATCATTCCATTAAAAGATTAACACTTTACTTTGTATTCTAGCAACATCTGCATTTTAGTGCATTAGAGCACGTTAAGCACCTCGTTAAACCGGTTAACGTAATTGTGGCCCTAGCAATTAGCATAACTGAAAAGTTGTTATAAGAAATATTGGAAATTCAAACACTTTTGTAGAAATTGACTTCTACTGCGGTTCCAGTGCGTGAGCGTTATTGAAATTATTAATTTTGTTATTTTCTGTTATTGTTGTTGTGGTCATTGTTCTTATTGTTAATATTGTTGTTTAATAGGTGAATTTTGTTGTTGTATTTCTAATAATTTTACTTTCATTATGACGCCATCGATAGCCCATCATCAACGTGATAAATGGATAACCAATTGTGGAAACTTTAACCTGACGCGCAAAAACTATTTGTAGTTTACATTTATCGATAGGGATTTTAGAAACTTAAAATTCAGCTCAATCATAATTTTTCCGAGCTGAACCCTATTTTTCGTTAAAAGTGAGGCGTGTGCAATTTCTTTAGGCATTGTTTTAATTTTTATGTTTTGAGTATTTTGTTGTAGTATAATTGCAAATATTTTTTTGTAAATATAGTCATGTTATGTAAATTATAGTGAATAATAATGTAAATTTATAGAATTTAGTTCTATATGTTGTCACCTAAGCTTAAGAAAGTCCATTGTTTATGTTTTTGTGCCCTTTGATCACAAATAAAACATGAAAAAAGAAAATCTCAGATACTCTAATTAATTAGTATTTTTATTATATTACCTATAATTTTCTAGCACGTAAAAAATATATTAGGGTCAGTAGTGTTATACTTGTATACAGGCATCAAAACGGTGCGGCGCGGCCCTGCATACCTATTCTTAGCGTTAGATATATTTATTTTATTTATAGGTTTTGTAGATGTTTTGTGGATTATTCAATAAAGGAAAAATTAAATTTCTGTTTCATTACGATACCAACCAATTTAAATTGTGGTATGTAGGTACAATATTAATGGCGATAATCAGTAAAATGGGTTTTCAATACTTGGTAATTAATTTATGGCGTAAGATTTTTGCAGTTTTGAATAGCGTCTACTTGCTTAGTGGACCTTTAGAGTTCTTAAATGTAAATACTATATTTGACATCATTAGTAAAGGAAGCATGTTGAAGAGCAGTCAGTGCCATTTACCCTGCAGTAATGGTTGTCTTACATCTTTTTCTGTCATTACGTAAAAATTCACTTTGTTCTTTCTACAATAGACAGGCAAAGATAGAATAATGGTATTGACCCATAGGCAACACACATTACGCCTTACGAGTTTATCCATAAGGTTGATTCTCTTCCCCTATTATATATTCTTTGGTAATACATTATATTTATTCTGAGTGCAAGAAAATATACGTTAAGATAAGTTATATAAATATATATATATATATATATATATATATATATATATATATATATATATATATATATATATATATATGTTTATTTAGTTGTGTTGAATTTAGTAATTAGTTAATCTCGTCAAGCTTTACGAGAAATACCGTTTTAATTATTTTATGCTGAAATTAATCAGACATTGTTTTATTAAATAAATAAATAAGTACAGCTATTTAGTGATTTATATTCATGTGATTCAGATTGCCTGTAGTATTAATGTACAATTTTCTCAATTTTTATTGTACTTTAATTATTAAATTATCAAATTGAGTGGCCTCCAACAAGAAAAAACAAAGAAATTCTTTACTAGTTGTATTTATGGACATACCTCTGCATCCTTCACAACCTATTAAAAAGAGTTGTCAACCTATAGTAAGTTTCGTAAGTATTGTACTTTGCTGAGCTAGACCGAGGTGCAACTTACCGTTTTTATATTCCAATCACATCTCGTAATTTTTTTAATCGTTATAAGTTGGCGAACAACGTGGGGCTTCGATGTAGCTGTATTTGAAGCATTTGCATTACATTTACAGTGAATGTTTCTATTGAATTTCTCTTTTGTGCATTGTATATTTACGTTTACAGGATTTATATTCATGTAAGTTGTTTTATATCTTATGTTTACATTTATTGTGTGTTTATGTTATTGTAGTTTTGTGAATTTTACGTGCCTATAATTCCAAATGAATGCTTATCATTTAAAGAAACATGCATCGGTTTCAGAATTACTTTCTCTTGGAATAAACCTTGCTTAACTCAGAATCAATGTAGAAGTCAGTTATGTGGTATTTTAGCAACAGAAAAAGATTTACCTTGTGAAAAATTTATTATACCTTCAGATTTAAACTTAGAAATTCTAAAAACTTTTGATGAAATTTTTACAGCTTTAAGTAATAATGATTTACCTCCTAAAATTAACAATTGTTTAATATTTAAATCGCGTTTAATACATTCAAAGAAGACACAAAACCAATTAAGGAGAAATTCGTTTCAGATTTATGTTCGATTAATGGTATTTTATTAGAACGCACAGATATTGACGAATGTACAAATGCTTCCGTTGTTAGAGTTCATGATACTTCTTCAGTTTCGTTTAGTCCAAAACAAGTTTAAGTGTGTAAATGGGGAATTAAGTTTTCAGGAACCTCGTGTAAGTGTTATGCCATATTTAGATTCAGATGTATGCGAGTCAGCACAAGATTTATATTCCGGTATAGCTTTACAGTGGTTTAGAAATACAGAATATACAGTTAATGCTTGGTCAGAATTTGTTCAGTTACTTAAAATAAATTTTTTACCTTTCGATTATGACCATGATCTTTTGTTAGAAATTCAGCAACGTACTCAAGGTGTAGATACAAATTTTATAAAGTATATTATTGCAGTTTAGGCACTTTTTAAAAGATTACCCACCCCTAAGTCTGAAACATAGATTGTTTCACATATTCAAAGAAATTTAAACCCATATTTTGCGTCCCACATTGGTATTAAAAAATCTCGTCCATTAGTGGGTTAAATCAAGTATGTAGAGCAGTTCAAAATTTAAAATTTTGTACAGCTAGGTATAAGTCACCTCCTAGAAAATGTGTTTGTCTTTTAGAACCTGATTTGGTTTTTTTAAACACAGTGGTGAATTCTGTATTGTAAGTATCTTTGTAACGGTGGTTTCGTACGTTAATTGCGTTAGTCGGCCTGTTTCCACATTTTTTCGTTTTCACGCGACGATTCGGAAGTGGACTCTGCTTTCGTCTCGTTCTCACTTTGAGTGGTCTACTGGTCTCTTCTATGTATGCTCTGTCGCATTTACATGGGGTAGAGGAAGATTAGATGGTTCTCTACACTGAGTAATCCAATATATTATATATATATATATATATATATATATATATATATATATATATATATATAATATTGGATTACTCAGTGACTGAACGGTAAAGGTATCAGTCTCGCAGGTCAAAAGTACCAGGTTCGAATCTGAGGGTAGTGAAGTACTTGAGAAAAAATCGGCTCAAGTGCGAAAAACAGTCCTTCTCAGGACTGCCTAATGACCGAAGCAGGATCCTCTTGCGACACTTCGCGTAAAAAGCAAAAAAAGCTGTGGAAATATGCCGACTAACCCAACTAACACAGTTAGTGAAGTTATTTCTTCCTGTATATGTTGGAACTGTGATAGGAAAGGGCACGTGAATGTTTTGAGTCCCGTCAAACCTTTGTTTTATGGGTGGGAGAAAAGGTAGTTACAGTAATTGTTGTGTTGGTTGTAATTCAAAAACTTCCATTCCATACATTTCTCGTCCAGCTCCAAACCCTACATGCGCGGTACCGAGAACCAATCCACGAAGTTTGAGAACCAATCGAAAACCTACCGATTCAGACAGACAACCCCCAACCAATGACGAGTAACTTCCTCGGTGAGGACCTTATTTAAATCCAAGCGAGACAAATCTAAAAATATCGTACATTCTAAAAATAAGTTTTGATTTTCAGTTTCTGTTGATGAGTGGAGTAATGGGCTTTTAACAGTTAATTCTTTCATGTCTTCATGTAGAACTACGTTTGAAAGCTTATAGTACGTCTCTTTTAACCAATTTTTCTTCGCATAGTGGTGTTGAAAACCATTGTCTTCCGTTAATATGATTGAATCTTATGAATTCCTTACCTCTCAACAAAAACTTACCTTAGAGACGACTATCTTAAAGTTTGGTGAATTAGTTTCAGATAAAGTAGGTCGTACTGCATTGATTTAGCATCGTATAGATAACGGTGATGCCTTACCTATAAAACAGCGACAATATTTATTATCCCCCGCAATGCAAAAAGTCTTACATCATGAAGTGGTTAAAATGTTACAGTTAGGTGTGTTTAAAGAGTCGAACAACCCTTGGTCATCTCCTGTCCTTTTAGTTAAGAAAAATAGCGGTGACTATAGAGCCTGTTATGATGCAAGAAAACTAAATAGTGTGACAAAAAAAGATACGTATCCCTTACCTCGTACCGATTCTGCATTAAATTCCCTTGGTTCGGCTAAGTTCTTATCTTCTATTGATTTATCTAAAGAATTTTGTGTAATTAGTTTAGAAAAGGAGTCGTGTGCAAAAACTGCCTTCACTAATCCAGGTAAAGGTCTTTTTGAATATGTTGTGATGCCGATGGGTCTTACCAATAGGTCTCAGACATTGCAAAGATATATGGAAAGAATATTAAGTCCCTCTCTTTCAGGAGAGCAAGTGTTCGTATATTTAGATGATATTATAGTTGCCTCTCCAGATTTTCAGTTACATATCGATACATTAAATAAGGTTGCCCCTCGATTGAAGGATACTGGATTCACCATTAATCGTGAGGAATGCCAATTTTGTCGACCTTCCCTTTTATTTTTAGGTTCTGTTGTTGATCAACATGATCTTCGTACTGATCCCGAAAAAAGTTTCAGCGATTGTTAACCTCCCTACCCCTAGCGATACTATCGATATAAAGCGCGTTTGTGGTCTTATAAGCTATAACCATAGATTTCTTAAGGATTATGCCCAAATTTCAGCTTCCATTACTGCTCTTTTGAAAAGAAAAGCTAAAGTCTGAAACAATATTGAACACCCAATTGCTCTTGCAAGTCGTACATTAACTGATACTGAAAAGAAGTATGCAGCTACAGAACTAGAACTTCGTGGAATTATGTTTGGTGTTGAACACTTTCGTGGTTACGTTGAAGGTGCAAGTTTTACCGTTATTGCCGATTATGCAGCACTTAAGTGGCTTCACAACCTTCATGAGCCAACTGGTTGATTAGTTAGGTGACGTTTTCGGTTGTCCCAATTTTAATTTGATGTTCAGCCAAACAAAATATTGTTCCAGATGCCTTGTCTCGTGTAATATCTTCTCTTGATATGCCAACTTTTAGTCCCGATAAATGGTATAAAGATATGATTGAGAAAGTACAGTTCAGTCCAGATCAGTATCCGAATTTTCGTGTACATGATAATTATTTATTTAAGTATCTTCCGTCTACGTTTCCCGTTGAGTCGAATATTTGTGACTGGAAGCTAGTTATATCTTCAGATAACCGTTATTCTGTATTAAAAGAAGGTCATGGTGATCCTACTGCTTCACATTTTGGTGTTTCGAAAACTATGGTTCGAATAACTGAGAAATACTGTTGGCCTAAGTTAAAGTTATCTGTTAGTAAATTATACATTTGTAAATTGTGTAGAATCGCAGAACATATCTAGAACGAAGACCACCGCATCCAAGGGGACAACATACAGGTAGTGGCAAAGGACGAGAACACAACTCGTCGGAAACTCAAACAAGCCACATACATCGCACTAGCAGAAAATCCAATAAGCCAAGCTTGTGTGGAAATGAAACCCATATGGATTCCAATAATACGCTAAGAGTTTAAGCGCAATACACCTGCGCAAGAAGTGACGGCGCAACATGCGCAATAAACTTCTACACAACCACAAAAAGTATATATATATATATATATATATATATATATATATATATATATATATATATATATATGTCTAAAATGTATATATTGGATTACTCAGTTACTCAGCGGTAAAAGTGTCAGACTAGTAAGTGAAATGTACCAAGTTCGAGTCTGAGAGTAGTCAAGTGCTTGGGAAAAAATTATATATAACATATGAATTGGACTCAAGTACAAAAACAGTCCTTTTCAGGACTAAGCCTGATGACGAAAACAGAGTCCGCTTTCGAAACATCGCGCTCAACAAGCAAAAACTGTGGAAATAGGCCGATAAACTCAACTAATATGAAATCACAGTTACGAAACACTTATAATACAGAATTAGTAACTCGGTTCGGCCCCAAAGCCAAACAACTTTTCAGGAAGCTTGAAACATGAACAAGCTAGCACTAGAAGAGGACCACCTAACCTTCCTCTGCAAAGCCCGTGATAACAACGTAATACCCATCGAGCTCAAAATCAAAACTCCGATACACAGCCGGAAAATATCACTAATCGCAAAGAGAGTTAGCGAAGGATTAGTAAAAGAACGAATCAGACATCACCGTTTCAGAAAGTACCAGCTCGAACACCAATCTAACGAGATTAGAGAAACCACTCGATATCGAGTGAATGAACAAGACTTTGATAGGATAAATACGGCTACCAGAAGTAAATATTCGAATACCAAGGCAATGCACAAGGAAACGACATTTGAACGAAAATGAAATGCAGGTTCTGGTAAAAGGCTTGAACTATGTGATAACACCGAGGTATATAACGAAAGTAGATTCAATAACCGCAGTCGAAGAAACAAGTATGAAATTAGATCCTTAAGAAGCCGAAGAAGACAGAAGTAAGGTTAGATCAGTCCTAGATTCATCTAGGCGAACTAAACCTAACCTCTCTAACCTAGAAAGGAGACAGGTAATTTCTCTTAAGAATGACCCAACGATCAAGATTCTCTCTTCAGACAAAGGAAACGCGACTGTGGTAATGGATATGGAGACTTACAGTAAGATCCAAGAACTACTAGACGGTGGCGAGTACAAATAATTACCAAAAGACCCCACACCATCAGTCGAAAGACCGATATACCTGACGCTGGCAAAACATAAGGTGGAGTTCTGCGATTACCAGAGAACTACACTTACCCCACACTACAGCAAACCTCCGCATTTGTACGGTCTACCAAAGATTCATAAGCAAGGAATTCCTCTGAGACCAATTGTGAGCTTGAGAAGTTCACCCTGTCACCCATTAACACAATATCTGCTAGGTATCATCTCACCCTTATCGGAAAAAAACCGAGTCTACGGTTAAGAATACGCAGCACTTCGTGGAAACCATTAGACACTTCCAACCAAACCACAAAAAAATACTGGTAAGCTTCGACATTGTGAGTCTATTCACAAAAGTGCCTATCCGATAAGGCACTAACTATCGTAAGGGACAAGCTAGAAAAGGATGAAACGTTAGACGAACGCACGCAACTCTAGGTAAACACAATAATGGAACTCCTGACAATGTACATTAGAACTACATATTTCCAGGTAGAAGACAAATTCTACCAACAAGAGTTTGGGATGGCGATGGGTTCCCCACTAGACTTTGAATACTAAGCGATATCCGAATTCACAGAGAAACCAAGGATGTGGCTTAGATACGTGGACGATACCTTCGTAGTTTGGCAACACGGCAAGCATAAGATAGATGAATTCCTAGATCATCTAAATAACCGCGTACCCTCCATAAAATTCACAATGGAATTGAAGTCGGAACAAAAACTGCCATTCCTGGATGTACACAGGAATGACAACACTTTCGCGACAAGTGTATACAGGAAACCTACCTACACGGGGAGGTACCTGTACTGCAACTCCAATCCCCACAAAAATGTGAAGTTAGGCAGGGCAATATGCTTGTACGATAGAGCAAAAACAATATGCTCAAAACAAGAGGACCTAAATAAAGTAAAAGAAGATAACGCTAGAACACCCAAAGAAAATGGCTACCCCTATCTAACACCTAACCGGAACAGGGAAAGGGTAACCGAAAAAGAAGAACCTAAATATACAGCGATAATACCATATATACAAGATACCTTAGACAAAATACGAATGATAGGCAGAAAATACAAGATACGCACTACCTTAAAATCGACCAACACGCTCAGGGGAATACTAACCAAAACCAAACCATACAATAAAGATTAGAATTCCAAGAATTGTATATAAAACCCACCATGCGAATGTGGCAGAGCATACATAGGAGAGAGCAGTAGACCACTCAAAGTAAGAACTTAGGAACATAAGAACAACGTCCGCAAGGGCGAAACAGATTTGCGACGCCGTCTAGAACGAGCGAATGCTTTCTGTAATAGAGGTTGATCGTGATCGTCTCTCCTGCGTCTCTCTCCTCACCCACGCTTCACTCGTTTCTATCGTCCCTATCGTTTCTCTTTCTCACGTATCTTTCGCCTCTTTCTCCCCTCTCGCCTCTACCGCTTATCAGGTATATGTATATATATATATATATATATATATATATATATATATATATATATATATATATATACGGTGTTTGGTACATCAATTCAAATATTTAAAAGGGTGATAGAATACGTGATTTTGAGTCGATTTAAGTAAACATACACTAAGTGTTACCGTTTTTGAGATAATGCCTCTTTTAATGTTTCTTGATGTTACCGTGCTTTTCTACAAATATCGAAGTGTACAAGGGTAACAAGCTGTCTTATCGCAAACGTATACTAAGTTTTTTTATTCCTTATGAAATGATTGTTCGTATTCTTTTATCAGAAAAGCCTAAAATGTCTTTGGTTCTTGCCTAGGACTTCTTAAACATGAAAGTTTTAATTTGTAAAAAAGCAATCACTAAAATTCAAACGTGGATTTAGTCTAAAATCTTTCGTTAATTTGTTTTCCAATTTCAGTAAAACTTCCTTGAACAATGGTCTTTAAGATAGCATGAATAGATTTACAACAAAATTTTTACAGATTGGAAAAATTGAATTTAATTACTAAAGTACCCCCTAGGCGCATTCGTCAAAACGTAAAATAGCCCTTCATTATTTAGTTTAGATAGTTTAAAAAAAGCAGATTTTTAGAAAATGTCCGATTTATTAAAACATTAATAGTATTATTATTGGTGTTCAAAATGAGATCCACTGTTTCGAATACAATTTCGAGCCCGTTTTAGTACTGTACGAGGCAAACATCATTTTGAACCGCAATTCTATCCCTTACTTTTAGTGGTACGATATTCAAAATTTTGATAAGATATTTATACTATACTGATGTGTAATGGAAAGGATGCTGGTTTGCAGTATCTGTTTATCTCTTTCATACATGAACAGAATGTTCGCATATTCTTCGTTAGAAAATGATGCCATAATAACTACAACTTGTTATTAAAAATAAATCATGCAAAGCCAAGTACAACACAAATGAATAATTGAAATTTTTGTGTCATTTTTGACAATAATGAATAGACAATTCAATCATTAATTTTTTATTAGTTCTAAAGGATTCATAAAAAGTAAATTAGGTAAATAATAGATAATAATTATAAAAATAACATTCGTAAATTCTAGTCAAATAGTAGTTATTATGGCATCATTTTCTAAAGAAGAATATGCGAACATTTTGTTTATGTATGGAAAAGTTAATGGTAATGCATCGGAAGCTCAAAGGCTATATCAGGTAAGATAGGCGACATCCTGATACCCGGGTATTTTCTAATGCATATCGCCGTGTACGCGAACATGGAAATTTGTCTCATCGTGAACCTGTAATTAATAATTATCAGTACGCGGTCCATGTTGATGAGCAAATTTTGGAAGTTTTTAATGCTGATCCCACAAGGAGTATCAGAGAGGTAGCGCTACAACTAAACTTGTCTGTTTGGAAAGTATGGAGCGTTCTTAAACATGCGAACCAACATCCTTTCCATTACACATCAGTACAGGCTTTAGAAGACAGAGATCCTCTGCAGAGGTTGAATTTTTGTCGATTACTTTTAAACGCAGACATCGAAGATGGACTTTTTTTGAAAAGTATACTGTGGACAAACGAATCACAATTTACAAGGGAGGGAATTACTAATTTCCATAATTTGCATTTCTGGGCAAACAGTCATGAAAATCCCCACATGAAAAAACCATCACGGTTTCAGTACAAATTTAGTGTGAACGTTTGGGCAGGGATTATTGGCAAAACATTAGTTGGACCTTTCTTTTTACCGAACACTTTAAATGGTCAGAGTTATTTACAGTTTTTAAGAGATAATCTTATCGATATTTTGGATGACGTACCACTAAATGTAAGGGATAGAATTATGTTCAAATCGATGTGTGGTCCGCGCACAATACCGTAGCAGTAAGGGAATTTTTGGAACAGAATTTCAATATTATGACCACCTAGGTCACCTAAGCTAACCCTCGTCGATTATTATGTTTGGGGAATAGCAAAACAATTAGTTTAGAAAGTAGAAATTTAAGAATTCGGGAACACTTAATCGAATGAAAAAACGACGCTTTTATTCAAATGAAGAGAGAGATTAATTTAAGTATTACAGCGAGGGAGATAAGAAAACGGGCTCGAAACTGTATTCGAATCGGTGGATCTCATTTTGAACGCCAATAGTGATACTATTAATGTTTTAATAAATAGGACATTTTCTAAAAATCTTAAACTATCTAAACTAAATAATGAAGGGCTATTTTACGTTTTGGTAATTAAATTCAATTTTTCCAATTTGTAAAAATGTTTTTGTATATCTATTCATGCTATCTTAAAGACCATTGCCCAAGGAAGTTTTACTGAAATTGGAAAAAAAATTAACGAAACTAAATCTACATTTGAATTTTAGGTTTAAGAGGTTCTAGGCAAGAACCAAAGACATTTTAGGCTTTTCTGATAAAATAATATGAACAATCACTTAATAAGGAATAAAAAAACTTAGTATAAGTTTGCGATAAGACGACTTGTTACTCTTGTATACTTCGATATTTGAGGAAAAGTACGGTAAAATCAAGAAATACTAAAAGTGGCATTATCTCAAAAACGATAACACTTGGTATATAGGTATGTTTGCTTAAATCGACTCAAAATCACGTATTCTATCACCCCTTTAAATATTTGCATCGGTGTACAAACACAATATATATATATATATATATATATATATATATATATATATATATATATATATATATATATATATATAACGTGAACCAAAAAAACGAACCCTTGCTTCAAAGTTGAATTTTGAAAATCGTTTTTTGCAAAAACTCGAAGACCTTTAGGAATTTATTATTTCTCTGTTAACAAGGATTTTTCTGGTTTTTCTGGATTGGATTGTCCATGAATGGGCTGGAAGTATTAGTTTTCACATTGTTCCGGTATACTTTCTATTCCAACCTTTTGTGTGTGATTTTTCAGGTATTTTGACTTCCGTTATTCAATTTTCTACAAATTTGGTCCTCTTGATTGAAGTTGATACAGTTATTTACAATTTCATCAATCACCGTCAATTAAATAATACCGCACCAAAATTTAGTTAGTGGGCAGTGAACTGAAAGTCATAGTTGTCATATTGTGATTTTTGATCAGTTTTCATACAATTTTTTTAGTCTTAATCAATAATAATTGGTATTACTACTCCGAAATGGCAGATATGCACATAATGTATGCCAGAGCGTTTGGGAATTGTGCTGAAGCTGTCCGTTTATATTCCCAGGCAGTGGTACTTACCAATTCATAAAATTTCTATTCATATCGGGTTCTCCTCTCTCTCCTCTTCCTCTCCTCCTTTCTTCCTCTCTTTTCCTTTCTCTTTTTCTCTTTTTTTTTTCCCTCTCCTCTCTCTTCTCTTCTCCTCTCTCCTCTCTCTTTTCTTCTTCTCCTTCTCTCTTTTTTTTTCTTCTTTTCTCTTTTTTCTTCTCCCTCTCTTTCTCTTTTCTTCTCTCTCTTTCTCTCTCCCTCTCTCTTTCTCTTCTCTTTTTCTTTCTTTTTTTTTCCTTCTCTTTCTCTCTTCTTCTTTCTTTTTCCTTTTTTTTCTTCTCCCTCTTTTCTCTTCTCCTCTTTTTTTCTTCTTCTCCTCTCTTCTTCTCCTTCTCCTTTTTTCTTCTCTTTCTTCTTTCTTCTCCTCTCTCTTTCTTCTTTTTTTTCTCTTCTCCACTTGCGCTTTCAAATTCAAACCTTGAGCTCGTGAGATGACTAAGGCCAGCATGTTGTGAATCTACGTGTCTTACGTTAGAATTAAGGCCTTATTAGCAATTAAAACTCAAATTGCAGCCAATAGGCATCAAAGCGGCGAAGCCTCGAGAGGAATTGGAAGCCCGACACCTATCTTACAAGTTATTATTGGGGCCCCTTGTTAGAATACAAACTCCATAAGGTACTTATCTAGTCTTAGTGGCAACCGCCCATTCGGTCCCCTTTCGCGCGCATTTGTCTACCCTCCAAGGGCTGAGACATCAATTAGGCTGAAAATTCCGTCCAGGGATTGGAAATCGCGCCCGAAAAGAAGCCCACCACCAGCCAATAGGTAATTAGGGGTAAAAAATACCATCGAGGTTGAAAATTCCCTAATGGTTAGAAAAGCAAAAAAGTCATATATTAGTGGCAACCGACTCCATTTGTCTCAGGTGACCCTATTCGGAGGTTTTGTCCCTTCTGTTAACTCAGTCGGTATGTAATTTTCCATAATAATAAACGTCCGGACCACAGTAAATAATTATGGCTATAAAAAAACTACCTATGAATGATAAACTGATTTTGTTAAAATATTCAAATTGTGTTCAGACTGTAAAATGTCTAAAATATCTCTGTAAATAAGTTTCTAATCAAAATTTTTCAAGAGCCATTTCGTTTTCATAATTAAATCTAAAATTAAAAGACTTTTAGATTTGAAATATGCAGTGGCGTTAAAGATAGGTAGTGAAAACGGGCACCAACTCTGAATATCTACGCCACTGGAAGTCATCTACAAAACCTGAATTATCCAAATTAATGATATTTGTTTGTTTATGCCAAGTTTCATCAGAATCGGTTTAAATTTATACGAGTTATAACCAAAATCTGTTATATTTCTTTAAACTTTGACACCCTGTATTTTTTAAACGAAGAGACATTTTGAGTTGAAATTTATTTTTTCAACTTATATTTAAGATAGGAACTACCCATTTAAGTTTGGCCCAATATCACTGAAACACTCTGTATGTATGTGTATGTATATATATATATATATATATATATATACAGGGTGTCCAGTTTAAGATGAAATGCATGGGGATGTTGGAAACCGTTAGAGATACGAAGATGGTTAAATGGAGAAAAAGTTGCGTCATTATATGCCCAAGAAGTAACCATGGTTACATGTCAAAAAATCCCTTCCATTTACTAGATACAGGGTGATAACTGAAAATATGCGTTTTCTAAAAATCGCTATATCTTGTTTCTTGCAAGAGATACATCCACGATTTTTGCAGGATGGGGTAACAGGTAGCAAGGATTTCAAAATGATTTTGAAAAAATCTAGGCCTACTAGATTTTGAGATAATGCACGCAACTTTCGATTTTCTTATGGACGCCATATTGGATTTTTGCATTTTGAATTCTTCATAAAAATGCTTTTCAACCATATATCATTTGTTTATAATCTGCCAATGAGAAAGTGTCAAATTACACAATTAAATTTATATCAAAGCAACCTTGACATATTATGTATTTTAATTAAAGGAAAATTAATCTACAAATTAAACTAACTATTGAGAACAATATTATTGATTATTAACATAAATCATAATAATAAAAGTGACAAAAACAACAAAAATAAAATTTAATATTATACTGAATTTTACTATTAATTAATCAAATGCTCGAATAAACCTCCATTCTCTTGCAATAATTGAATAGATGGTTGATTGGCAAAGGCCTAGTTTGATATAAATTTAATTGTGTAATTTGACACTTTCTCATTGGCAGATTATAAACATCTGATATATGGTTGAAAAGCATTTTTTATGAAGGATTCAAAAATGCGAGATGATAATGAACTCTTGTGATGCAGTGCTAACTCGATGCAGATGGTGTTTGCAGAAGAATGAAGGTTTATTCGAGCATTTGGTTAATTAATAGTAAAATTCAGTATAATACTAAATTTTATTTTTTGTTGTTTTTTGTCACTTTTATTATTATGATTTATGTTAATAATGAATAATATTGTTCTCAATAGTTAGTTTAATTTGTAGATTAATTTTCATTTAATTAAAATACATAATATGTCAAGGTTGCTTTGATATAAATTTAATTGTGTAATTTGACACTTTCTCATTGGCAGATTATAAACATATGATATATGGTTGAAAAGCATTTTTTATGAAGAATTCAAAAATGCAAAAATCCAATATGGCGTCCATAAATAAATCGAAAGTTGCGTGCATTATCTCAAAATCTAGTAGGCCTAGATTTTTTTCAAAATCATTTTTGAAATCCTCGCTACCTGTTACCCCCATCCTACAAAAATCGTGGATGTATCTCTTGCAAGAAACAAGATATAGCGATTTTTAGAAAACGCATATTTTCAGTTATCACCCTGTATCTAGTAAATGGAAGGGATTTTTTGACATGTAACCATGGTTACTTCTTGGGCATATAATGACGCAACTTTTTCTCCATTTAACCATCTTCGTATCTCTAACGGTTTCCAATATCCCCATGCATTTCATCTTAAACTGGACACCCTGTATATATATATATATATATATATATATATATATATATATATATATATATAAGCCCGTTACTATCAAAATTAGATGGTTTTACTTTAAACCAAATTGAGTTTAGTAAGGGTCCTGGCAGTACCTCTGTAGCTTAATTAGAAGTACAACGTTTCATAATTTTATGCATAGTACAAGAAAAGTCGGCGTCATATACATTTATTTAAATTTAATGGATTTATAAGAAAATTATTGATGTAATAAGTATTTATACTTGAAAATAAATAAAAAATCCCTTCATTCTTTTATAATTCTTCCTAAATAAATCGTGTTGAAAGGTTATATATTAAAAACGGACTGCTACTGTTAGAAACCCTACGCACAAATGTATCCTGTTATGTTTATGTACAATTACACACTTTAGGATGACTTTTAGTGTACATCTTTCATGGAGGAAATTTTGTGAGATCATAATGACCTGCATTCATTATTACGAGACATCATTTACATAAAATATTACAAAGGGAAATTACGTAACGATTTTAAAATTGTTCCTTAAAATGTGTACGAAGGGAATACTTAAAGAACTGTTTCTATAATGTTCATTTAGTATAATAATGCTTTCAGAAACTTATTCTATTAAATATGTAAATTTAGTTAATTGATATCATTAATAAGTGGACCATTCCACTTTCTAATCCTAAGTAATTAAAAGTCTTTAAATGTTTAAACACAATCAACCTTATGTTCTTACCCTTGGGTCGGTGTACCAGTATCACCGTTAAATCGGTTTTGAATAATTTTCGATCTTTACTAAGTAGGAATTACATGGCTGTTTATACGCTACCTCTTGTAAATCAAAGCTTATTCGATTTAAAGGGGTTGTTGAAGTCGTAGGATATTGTTAATTAATTTTACTGGTATTAACTTAACACATTTTTAATTGTAGGTAATGCGTAATACCTTTTAATATGTGATAAATTCATAATTTGTCAATAGTACCATTTTACGATTATTGACAAAGTAATTTCAAATATATTTAACTGCTACCTGATTCATTTGCTAACAAGAGTTACTTTTTTTTCAGTCACGTGTAAAAATATCTATTATTTATCGCCTGCTTAATATTATTATAATAAAAGTAACATCTGTATTAATTCACTTCTTAATAAATTTGACTACAGTTTCATTCATTTTTTTATTACTACAACCCTATTCGTACTTACACTATTAAAAGTTATTTAACATTTTATACTACTTATGATTTTTATAACAGGTTAAAGTTAAAAAGTATTGGACCGCCGCTTCAATGATATTTCCAGTTTACACTAGATTTGGAATGAAAAAATTTTATTTTATTTATTATTGTGGCTAGACTTACAACTTAGAATCAGAAAACCAAATGGAAATGCAATTTAGCTCATTTAAAGTTATAATAAAGTAGCAGTCCCAGTGTTCTTTGTTACGCCTCTTAATGGTTTATTCTTTCCCGGTACTTTTTTCAAATAATATAATAATTCTCAAACATACCTTGTACCCAAAAGTTTCTGTATACTAAATTTTATAAAATTTAGCCATTTCCGAGTTTACATATAGCCCTTTTCTTTTTATTCTCAACTGCCACTTTTTTCACATAAATAACGCTAAAACATTCCCTGTATTCAAAAGTTGTTAAAACACTCTGTATGAAAGAGGAAAACGCGTTTTCATCTTTTTCATATTTCATAAATTTGTTCTTACATCTTAAGCAGTTCTTACAGAGATTACCATTTACTGAAGGCGATAACTGTAATATTATTATCGACACGTATAAATTTATACAAAATATAAATAGAAAAATACTAATTTATTATAAGTTTTGTTCTGAACGAATAAATTCAGAACAAAACTTATCATAAATTAATATTGATCAAGTTGCTTTGGTATGTGTGAATCCTTGCGATATTGCAGGCTCACATTCCATTAATATAAGTAATTTGATTGTAATCTCATTATATTTAGAATTTACATCAGTTCTACATACATAAAGACAAAATTTACATCGATTGCAGCTTGAATCTCGATAGCGCAGTTGGTTAGCGCGGTACTCTAGCAAAGTACAGGTCGTAGGTTCAAATCCTACTCGAGGTAAACTTTTTATTTATGTATTTAATAAAATTAATAATAATATTTGATTTAGAAAAATATTACCTTTAAACAACCTAAGAGAAAGTATTTTAACTATCTTAATAATGTTGAATGTTTACATTTTCATAACACAGTACACCCTTCAATTCTGCGTAAAACAAAACAAATTTTTTTAATTAACTACATAGAAGAGTTCTTCACTAGTTACTCATTCATTTCTTTCCTATTCTCTTGAATAGATCACGTTACAACACTCCCTGTATAAAAGATGAAGATTCATTTTCATATTTTTCATATTTTGGTTTTTCCCACATTTATTAGTTTTGCTCGAAATCCTTTATTATCAATTCGTGAATAATTCCATATGAACTATCTTGAAGTATTGGTGGATACATTACCGTATTCAATTCGTGTGCACTTGTTGACAGTAAGGATAGCGGTCTGCCGTACATTTGTGTCAAGCGTACACTGTACCACACTTTAGCAATTAATTCCACTGTACCAGATTCTGCATTTTTACTCCTTTTTTTGTGAAAAAATCGGTTAACAGTTTTGGAACTTCCTTCATTTTACTATTTAATTTAGAAGTTAAATTAATTAGACTGCTATAAATTATTTTAGCACTTGTAATGCTTGAATATAATTCAATAATTTATCAACGTAGCTGCGTAATGATAGTCCGATTGCTTTTGCACAAGAGACCGAGCTAGTGGAGTAGTAACACGACCTACTTAACATTCGGGAGGTATACACCCACCATGTGCGCCTATTTAGGCAAATGCTGGGGTAATATCCTCCCACCAAAACCCTAAATCCGTTCCTTCCGATCCCATCCTGCCCGCACCCAACCTTAATCTCACCATGCATACATACGTAACGTATGTATGTATGTTGGGAATCCACGATTTAAACTAGTTCTTAAATGTTTGAATTTTTAATCAATTTTTATACAGTGCGATCATCATTGTTTGACCGTGCCGCTCCTAGAACAGTACTACTGTTCCGCATCCTTAAAATGAAAATTGTACTATGTCCAGTGGCGTAAACGCAGATATTAAAATAAATACTACCATAAATGACAAAAACTTTGGTGAATGACGAATTGCGTATTATGTAGACGTACAAAAACTTCAATAATGGTAATTTAGTCTTTCTTAAGACTGAAGGGAAATTGTTATAAGGTATGTAAAAATTTGGTTAAAAATTATCATGTATTATTTTTAATTAATATTACTGATTTTCTGGATTTCCAAGGCGTATTTCTGGTGTATTAAAACCAATACATGGTGTTTACTCGTCAAATTCAAGTTTTGTAAGTGCTTTTATATACTAAAAGTAATTTTTAAAACAAATTTTGCTTTTTAACCTCAATTTGGTTACGAGAATAATGTACAGTTTAGAGGGTAAAAACTGTTTAGATGAGCGTTTAATGATCTTTTTGTTTATATTGACATGAGTGGTTTGAAATAGGCAATAATGTATGAATTTTGTTGTCAGGTTGAAAATGAATAATCGAAAGGTAATTCATAGCCAAGGGCGGCAAATTATCTACAATGTGTACCAATTAATGAAAAAAGAAGGAACGATGACAATGCCATTATCCCAATTACAAGAATGTGTTGCTGAAGAAACCGTTCTAGACAAGCTGCTAGTTGAAAATGGTCATGCTGTCCTTCGTCTCCCTTTGTACCACTCTGAATTAAACCCCATTGAAAAATCGGATAGCATTGAGAAATGTGACATTTCAAATGGAAGGTGTTAAGCAATTGGCAATGAAGAATTGAAAACATTACAGCTGAGAACTCGAAGAAAGTCTGTGAATATGTGAAGAGTGAATATTTAAAAAAAGGAGTGATATTGTATGATGTTACCTGACATTAAAACATTTAAATGAATTTTTAAAATGAATTTGTCATTAATCAGAAATCAATATATTTGTTAAATAATATTAGTGAAAACAAATTACATGTATGACTGGTTAGTTATAAATGCATACATCCAACATATACAGCACAAGTCAGGTACACTATTTTTGCTGACCACCTTTGAATGTACACTGGTGTACATCACAAATACATTATAATGGAAAAAAAGAACTTATTTAACTTAATGCTAGATATCACTTTTGCATTGCATTCTAATTTTTGAACAAAAACTTATTTCAGATTATATACCACTGATTTAGTCCTTCTCATATGGAACTAATCACCATGTCTACTTTATGATGTACCTATTATTTTTTAAGATAACTCAAATCTGTATATATTGATCTAAAGCACAGCAAATAATGAATTAATAATGCATTGTTTTTTAGGTCTCAAACGTGCATATAAATGAGATCAATTCAGCTAAAGTATAATAAATAATGAGTAAAGATTTTCAATTAGTGCACATATTATTTACATACAAATATAACGATATCCCCACGCACACCTCACTAACCGTTGGAATGAATGGTCTTTTATATGTTTATATTACAGTTAAAAATAGAAAAATAAAATTAAACTTGGCAATTATTTATAAAACTATTTCAAAGTGACCACCATTGTTTGCAATACAGGCATCTTCGTTTCATATTTTCAAATACATTTATTAATTGAGCTTCTGTAATATTTTGAATTGCGTCAGTTATTGCATTTTTTAATTCATCAACTGTTTGAAGGCGTGTCTTGTAGATTTTATTTTTTAAATGTCCAAATAGAAAATAATCCAGTGGAGTAAGGTCAGGTGATCTTGGGGGCCAAACTCCCGCACTTATAACTCTCATCAAAATGTTCACGTAAAAAAGTCAGTGTTTGATTAGCTGTATGAGCTGTTGCGTTATCATGCTGAAAATATCCATGTTGGAGCTCGTCATCGTGCAGTTGATCAATGAAAGGTTCCAAAATAGTTTTGTATCGAGCCGCAGTTACTGTATCTTCAAATAAAATGGGACCTGCAATTCTTCTTCGTGGCATTGCAGCCCAAACACCTATTTTCACAGGATGTAAAGTAGTTTCTTCAAAAACGTGTGGATTTTCTGCTGACCACATACGGTAATTCTGCGAATTCACATAACAAGATAAATGGAACCAAGCTTCATCCGTAAAGAAACTTAAGTTTAGTATTTCGTCATCTCTCAAGTTGTTGTTGAACCATCGGCAATATTCTAAATGCTTTTGAAAATCTAAAGGTAGTAATTCTTGCACAACCGTTATTTTGTAAGCATGAAAATGTAGTTAACGTTTGACTGCTTTATGGCATGTACCATAAGAAAGACCTGTAACAATTGCTTATATTGAAATATGTACAATGTTGTCAATCTAACTTTACTTATGTAATGTTTTGGTTTTTAAGATTCTTTTTATTTTATTGCTTATACATTCATGTCAACCATGTTTTGCATAATGCAAAATTACCTGTTTGCTGGGCCAATTGTCTTAAAGGTTTTGTCTGACTTCTTTCCAAATGCGTGCTTACATTTTCCACTACTTCCTCTGTAAGTACAGTTGTGCGACCCGTAGATTTTCCCTTGCAAACACTACCATGCTCATGAAAACGACTAACAATTCTTCGAATGTGTCGACATAAAATATCATCATCTAATTCGATGTTCTGAAAGTGATGTTGATATTCTTCAACACATAATCGTACTGAATACTTCCAGTTTCCATCTACATCTTTTTCGCCGTTTGGGAAATAAGCTTCCAAAATAAACTTGTCTTGTTCCACAGTAAAAAGCATTATAACCTAAAAAAAGTTATTTACGAAAAAGGCATAAAATACACGAATAAATTTACCTTGAAAGTCCTGGTTAATTTATTAATGAGTTTTGAAAAAACTATTTTATTGTAATACAAATGTAGATAAAGGAATAATTGAAAAAGGAAAAATCTATGTACGTTTATGAAATGTCAACCGAAGATGAAATAAATATTTGTGCCTAATTTCACTAGTAACTTGGAATAAACTTTTGATAAAAATTCTGTAAAAAGTATTTTTTTTTCGGTCATTCATTGTTGATATCCCGGTAGTTAAACTAATGCTAGTAACCGATTGATCGCATTACTGAACTCTTTGTGATAGTGAGAACTCTTAATTGTTAAAGCATTATTAACTCTTTCAATCGAAGCGAACTGAATATAAGGTTTCAAAACGCTTCATTTGAATCGATTATTTGGATATGTTTTTGAATATTCATAATTTCAAATGCAAGATGCTTTTAAAATTGGATTACCTGGGATTGCGTGATACCATCTTCAGTTTTTGATTTTATGGCACATTTAATAAACATGTGAAATTTGCAATAGAAATATATAACCAGTGATTCACTTGCCTAGTTGCGCTTTAATTGTGCGTGGGGTTAACCCAAAGTCAATTTCATATTCACTTAACTTACTTACTTTCATCATGCCAGTCTAACCCGATACGTTTATTCTTTAATTATAGCAGTGATTAACAGGAACTGGAACATGGTTTCCAACCATTTTTGATTTTATGTTGAATGTTGAAGCTGTTCATCTCAAATAGTAGCTTGTATGTTTAAAATACCATCCTTTAGAACCATCCTTTAGAAACGTATCAATCTGTTCTATAATTAATACCTTTGACTTCTTCGCTTTGTAACCAAAATTTTTCCTTTTCAGAAGCGTCGTCAATTTGTGGAATTTACTTATATCAACATTATGTTTAACGTTAAGCATAGTTTTTAACATTGAATACTGGGCCCACAATGCAGAAGCAGCAAATTTGTTTACCTTTTCATTAAAAAATACCAGCACAGCATCTTCGTTAAAATTTGTAATTTTCTTTTCACAGCACCACTTTAAAAATGTATCATACTTTTTATTGTACATTTTACTAGATTTGGAAGGCAGTAAGTCTTCTAAAGCCTCTTCAGAGGCTTTTTCTAGATCAAATTCGTCGTACATATTCATTACCCTTTTGTAAAATTTTTTTCAAATATGGCTACCGCTACTAATTCCCAAGCTAACCGACTGTTTTTTTTTCAAATAGCAAGATTTCTAGACAAGTTTATACAAATTTGTCATATTGACACCAACAAATTTGGAATTATTATACATAAAAAATAAATACTTTGGAAGTGCAAAAAATAGCGTATATACTTCGGGACCAAAGTGCCTAAATCCCTTGAGTGGTTGTTGCCCTCGGGCTTCGCCCTCGAGGCAACAAACCCCTCATCTTTAGATGAGAATTGTTTTCACAAAAAATATTTCTTCATTTGATGAAGTAATAAAATCGCGAGTAATGCGGATATCAAAAAAATATGTTACTTACACACACATGAGTTTAGCTCGGTTTTCTTCAGTCTCTCTATAATTATAATCTTTCTTTAAGGCTTAAATTCGATATTTAAATTTAAAAGAATTATATTTAACCAGTTCGTGGTAAATTATCACATTATAGCTCGTCTTCGATCTATAGAGGTAAAACAACGTTATAGAAATAAATTGCTATTATATATCTTACCTTATTTCTATCTTTTTTTTATTCTGCTTTTTCTTCTCGTCCGTCATTCTCTTCGTTTACTTTACATAGTCGTTGAATATCCGTTAGTGTACCTTTCTACTCGCTTTTGGTTTTGATACGATGTGCTGTTAACTGGGACTGCTCGTAAATGACTACTGGTAGCTGTGCTGCAATTACGAGGATGGAATTTAAACGGTATTAACTACTGCAGTACTCGTCCATCCAAAGGTTAGATTATTCCATTACGCACTAATAAACATTGTATTGCTGCATTTACTTTTGAACCTAACATCGGTTACACGCAGCCTTCTGGAGGGATAACTACAGTATCCATACAAAAGTGTCTTTAAATTAATCATATTACAAAAATTTTTTAATACATTGTTTACCTTTAGTGCAACTTGGGTGTCCAGTTATTTCCCCGCCGACAAAATCCCGCCGGAAAGTTGTTCGCCTGGAAAAAACCCCGCGCGGTGAAATGTTCGCTGGTAAAATGCCCGCTGTAGGTAAAATGATTCCCCGATATTCCCCTATTTTCGCGATAAAGCTCGTTATGTATTTTATGTTTTAATTTCCTTATGCTTGTATATTTAAAAGATAGAGTTAATAGTTTCCAATTTCAATCGTTTTCGCTTGTTTTTGCAAGTAAGACACATTTATTATTTATAAGTATCTCGTGAATGTGACTTTCTAATTCTCATATAAATCATTAAAAAATCTTTACATTAATGACAAAATGAAAATGTCATTAGTTAACACTATGTGCAATAATTACCCGGGTAATTGCATACTATTAATTTGCAAAAAACTGGTCCATTAAATAATTAATTATCAATATGACTATTCAGCGTTATTAGTACACAATGAAAGTTGGTATATATAGGGAATTTTTAAATCTGAGTTCATTAGTTTAGTTGGTCAATTTAGCTGAATATCGTTACAGTTATCAAGTGCTTTTATTGCGATGGTACTCGAATTTGTGAAAAGCCAAAAGGGTAAGTTAAATTATTTTTTAATACCATCCTCAACAGTTAAATTTTTGTGAATTATTTTCTTACATTTAAGCAACGAAGCTTTAATTTATTCTGAAACGTTAAACTCCAGCCTACAATCTCCTTGCGTTGAGACTAGTTGTGGATATTATTATTTGTATTGTTGTTTTTTTGTTTAGGAAAGGATATGTTAGTTGAGGAAGGATACTTATTTGAAAAGGATAAAACTACTGATGATGGGCGCGTTTTTTGGAAATGTATTGAAGTTAAAAAGGGAAAATGTCGAGCACGACGTCATACATTACAGAATGAAATAGTGAAGTCAGTTAAACAACACAATCATGTCTCAGATGTTGCTGCCATAGAAGCAAGGAAAACACTGTTATCTATTAAAGAGCACGCAAAGGTGACCAGAGATGCTGGTTACGCGGTTATTTCTGAAGGAGTGTCTGGGTTAGCTGTGCCTATACAAGCGAAGTTGCCCAATATTGAATGTATGAAACGCACTATCCGGCAAACCCTAATTCACTGCGAGAACTCAATATCCCAGAAGATATGTGTCGTATAAGTGTGAATGGTCAAGAAGAACAATTCCTTCTGTACGACAATGGAGTGGCCAACGATAACAGAATATTAATTTTTGGAACTCAAAGAAACTTAGAATTTCTCGGAAGGTAAGTCTCCCACGTCTCTAATTTAGTTCAAATTCAATACAATCTCTAAATTACACTCCTACTTTATTTGTGTTAATGCTCATAATTTATTACAGCTCTGACCATTGATGTGTGGATGGCACCTTAAAACAACACCGCCACTTTTTTCGCAAGTGTACACCATTCACGGAGTGAAGTTCAATAATTCCATACCGTCCGTTTTTGCATTACTCACTGGGAAAACTGAATTAATATACCAACAAATGATACAAGCATTAAAAGAAATAAAACCAAATTTGCAACCTATCACTGTTATGATGGACTACGAACGTGCCGCAATTAATGCTTTTGAAAGTGAATTCTCGGACGTCTTAATTAGAGGTGAGATTTAAAAAATCCATAAAATGTTGTATGGTCCTATTTTAAAACAGGTTGGTTCTTTCAATTGAGTCAGTGCATTTGGAGTAGGGTGCAAGAAAATGGGAAAGCAGCACGTTACGCTAATGTATTTGCTCTTCAGGTGAAGATGTTCAGTGCCTTAGCTTTTCTACCAACTGAGGATGTTATTACCGGTTTCGAAGAACTGACTGATAGCCAATATTACAGAAATGATGGAGACCTACAATCTATAAAAATGGAATTGCCATGAAGCAACAGAAAATGACCTTCCTCGAACAAATAACTCTGTGGAAGGCTGGCATCGGCATTTTGCGGAACTTGTATCTGCTCAACATCCAAGTATATGGAAATTCATAGAAAATATAAAAAAAGAACAACATATGAACGAAGTAGCCACCACGCAATTCATTCAAGGCAGAGATGGACCATCACAAAAGAAAGTATATCGCGATACAAATGTAAGAATAAAAAATTGTATTGCTAGGTACGTTATTAATGATCAAATAACGTTTTTAAGGGGAATCGCCTCTAATTTAAATTTAAATGTATAATTTACAATGTTTCTAGGAATGAATACGTATTCGAACGTAATAAAATTTATTATTATTAAAACTCTTCCTTTCTATACGCGTGTTATGTTCATTTATTCACGACAGGGGTCGGCGGGAAATTTACCGAAGGAATTTCGCCATGGTGGGTATTTTACCAGCGAACATTTCGCCGCGCGGGGTTTTTACCAGGCGAACAATTTTCCGGCGGGCAATCGACCGGCGGGAAAATGACCGTGAACCGATCTCTAATTGGAAATTGATTAGTCATTCGTATACGCATGTTAGGATATGAACTGAACAAGCTTCCCCGATTATTTATATATTTGAATTTGTCATTGTTAAAGGGGGTTTATGGTTGGATATTGTGAAACGAAAGGTAAGTTGAAGTGTTAACTGTTCTAACGTAAGCTATTGCGGTTATATATGTGTATCTAAATTTTCCTTTTCAGGGTTACTGTCATGTGTTAATTATGAAACTTTAGTGTTTCACAGGAAATCTCTTCCCAGAACTAATAATTTATCTTTGCTTTCTTTAAAGCTTGTGGCGCCTATTTCTTGTCTGCTCTTCTTATCTTTCTGCCTACAATTTTGTTCTCGCTTCATAACTAACCTAACCATCTATTTACTTTTTATCAACACTTCAAAACACCCACCCTACCCGAGTGCTCTGCGGTCTCTAGACCATTTGGCAGAGTTACTAGTCGAGCTATCTAATTCCTCCCTATTTAATGTGACATAGTTGGTTAGACACATGGCAATTTTGAAACAATTTTGGGATATTTGAACAAAACGCAAACATAAGCCTGCAATTAATATAAAAGTTTGATAAACATATAAAACTAACTGTGGAATACAAATTTAGTAAATAACTAGATCATTAATAAAGTAAATATTGATAAACTGCCTTGTATATTTTTCGAAAATGCAGAAACGTAGCCTTCAATTTACGAATGCTTTCAATTTTATGTGTTGCATGTCCCTCTGATTGTAAAAAGTAAGTTAAGTGGGGTGCAGCACCTTAATGAATAACGATAAAACGTTTTGATTTATTATCATTAGACTGATTTATGTTAACATTGTCAATATCATATTTATAGCCCAAAATGTGTTAATATTCTGCCCGATCTGACCTCTGCGCCTGATATATTGATTGTTGATAATTTTTTTGTATCATTTTCAACCAATCAGAACGTCCAATTAAGTTAAGCTACCTCGTATAATTTCGATAATACATGATTATACCTAGAGTACCTCTACCAATAGAATATTTGACATTATTCGCATTTCTATAGCAACCACTTTAATTGGGTTCATACAAACTATACTAGACGTCAGATTTTGAGGTTTATCGATAATTATTCAAAAATAGTCGTTTCTAAGGTTTATCATTAAATGCAATTGACGAAATTATATAAAATAGTGAGCCTCAAGGTACTCTGAAAAGAACATGTACACGGATGTAAACAGTTTCTTACGTTTTATAATATAAAATATAATTTATACACACAATATGTGAATATCGAATACGTAGTGTAGCTTTATTTGCAAAATCGGTTCATTTAATCAAATGACAACGTTTTATTTAACCTGTAACCTGCATCCAATTTATGATCTACACAATTTACACTGATGCAGCCAGGAAAGAGTTTGATGTTATATTATTGATTAACACTTCCCTGCGGACTAAATAAACATCCGATAAAATAATGTAAGCTTTCAACTAACCTTTCGCAATGTCCCCGGAGACACAGGCAACATCCAGATGTGCATCAGTAGTCTGTGGATGATGGAGTCACCATGTGATTTCAGTGACACTTGTAGAATTTATTCCTCGAAGGAATCACGCAGCAATATGATTATAATTTGGATATCTTCAGTGGTACAGAAAAAGTAATACCAAACAACCCTTAAATCATAAATATTACAGATAATTGACTATGCTTAATTACTTAAGCGAAGAAAATTATCTAATTGGGAAAACGTAAAATTTCCGAAAAGTTACGCATTATAGGAGTAAAATGCGGTAAATTAAAATAAGTACCAATGTATGTAGCGGATATGCAATTGTTATCACTTGTAATCTCCCTAGTGCTTGGATTATTTCCGGAATTTTTTTCGAGTACGAATTTTTTTGAAAATTATCCCGAGTCGAAGATGAGGGGTAATTTTCTCAAAACATTCGTGAACGAGAAGAAATTTCCGGTAATTAATTCAAGCACGTGGGGGATTCAGTAAGAAAATATCCCAAGATTATCCGTTGCTATTGACGACGGGATATTTTCGTGATAATAAATCAGTATGACATAAATCTACATGTATGGATCAATTTTATCAAAAAGTCTACCTACATAAACAATCAATGCAACAGTATAATATAAAGAAGTTACAAAAGTAGACTGATTAGATTCACTTCGATGGCTAGTTGATTCCTAGTTTGCAATAATCTTCTACCACTTGAATAGTTAGAGGAATACCACCACTTTCTAGGTTTTTTTTTGTAATTTTTCGGTAGTTTACCGTAATCTGTCTTAATGTTTCAATAACATCTTCCATAGTTATTGATTACTAAACTAATTCTAGACTTGAAGAAGAAAGGTCAATCACGTAAGTGCTATAACGTACAAGGTTTACTACATATAACATTACTTGTTATGACTAAAGATCGAAATTTGATGAAACAAGTTTCGTTGATATATGTCATAAAATATGCAGATAGATAAATCATAATACGCAGAAAAACTAAAAATTATGAATCACACGTGATTAATATAAAGCGTGTATTATTAAACAATATGGAACTAATGCTAATATCGTAACGTATAGATAATATATTGCAATCAAGAACCATATACTACAGTACAGGGTGTCCCAAATAAGGGTGATAGATTTTTAATGTAAATACAAAGCTTATACATTGTTTTAAAGATACGGGGTTTTCACGAATTGAATTCGTTCACCCAATATTTTTTTTTTAAATATTGCTGGTTAAATTAAAACGAAAAAATATCTATTATTTTAAATGGAACGCCCTGTATATTTCGATGGCATTAAAGGAGGAATTCATCTTCTATTCAAAAATGTATAGTTTCATCTTTTGTTTTCTTAACAAAGATATTCGAGTTGTCACGTAGCACTGCAGTTTTCTTTATGTAAAAACTGATATTAAACATAATTAACAAATCTGAAAAAGAATTTATTTAGTAATAAAATATAACAACAATTTAATACAAATAATTAAACAATTATGAACGATGTTAATGTTACAATAAATGCTGTACTTCTTCAATGCTCAAACGCAAGCGAATTTATAAATTTTCAAACGATTTTTGTAACGTGTCTGGCGTAATACAATTTTGGATAACGTTTCTAATGTTATTTCTTAGTGCTTCTAAGTTGTTAGGCTTAGGATCGTAGCACTTATCCTTCACATATGGCCAGAGAAAAAGTATGGAACAGTTAACTCAGGAGATCGCGGTGACCACTCAATCGGTCCAGCTCCACTTATCCACTTTCGATTAATAACATTATTTAATGAATCTCGTTTCACCAATGAATAATGAGGTGGTACGCCATCTTGTTGAAAGTAAGCGATGGCTCTAATTCCATTTGAAGTAACTGTGGATAAAAAAACTGTTTCAACATATCCATGTTGCTTCCGTAAAGAAAAACGTCCTTAAATTTTTGTCGGGGGCAACGCACACTAAACATTAACTTTTGGACTATCACGTTCAAATTCATTAAAAGAAGTGCGATACATTGCTTTTTCACTTTATCAGACATAAATATCAACGTATTAGGTTAATTCCTGAATAAATGTAGTAAAGTTTCCCATACGATTAGCTGTACAATTTTATGTGGAGTTAGTTTTAAAACTTTTAGACACCTTTGACCGTCACTTTTGGAAATTTCTAGAATTCCAGCAATCTTTCTAATTGAAATTCTGTGATTGTTAGCTTGCAGTGCTACATTAACAGACATCAACTCTTCCAACAGAGCATCGCTATTACTTGGGATGTTTACGTGCGTTATGCAACCAGTTCAAAAATTTTGCGTGCCACTTTTTAATAATATTCACAGGAAGGGATTTTTACCAAATCTTCTTCTAAATATCCTCCTTGTCCGAGTGATTTAGTTTCTGCGTAAATTAATACTGTTTAAGCTACTTCAGTCACTGAGCAAATCATTTTTAAAGCGACTTAGTACGTTAAATGTTTTTATGAATTTTAAAATTTGTTGATTTTGTTTACATGCCCCATTGTCGCAGCTTATTTACTTGTTTTACTACCTATTTATCAAATTATGTTTAAATAAAAGAAAACTGCAGTATTACCTGAAAGCTCAAATATCTTTGTTGTTAAGAAAAAAAAAGATATGAAACAATACATTTGTGAACAGAAGATGAATCCCTCTTTCGAATGATATCGTCATATACAGGGCGTTCCATTTTAAATAGTAAATATTTTTCGCTTTAATTTGACCGACATTAGTAAAGCACCCTGTATTGATGAGATAAAATTTGAACAAACTTTAAAAAACTGTTGGGTAAACGAATTCAATTAGTGAAACCTCATCTCTTTAAATGCAATTAATAAGCAGTGCATTTACATTTAAAATCTATCACTCTTGTTCGGGGCACCTTGTATTTAGTTACACTGTCATAATGTTCTGTTACAGTAAATCACCAGAGTTCTTTAATGTTCTCAGAAAGTAACCTTGGACATTTATCTGTTAAAATGTGTTTATACAAAGAAAAACTATGAAATTGTTTAGTTAGCAGTTACTTTGGGTTTTATCCTAATTACAATCTCTTCAGTTACCTTCTTGAAATGCGGCCAACTTTCAGAGGTATACAGCACTATAGATTATTTTTAGAAAACCTTCTATTTTTTCAGGCACTTTTATAATTTTCCGGTAGTTTACTATAACTTGTCTTAATGTAGACTAATTTTTCAATAACATCTTCTGTAGTAATTGATTGCTAAGGCAACTGTAGAATTGAAGAAGAAAAATTATCAACAGAACCTATAATTTCTTTGATTTTCTGCATAATACAAAGTGATGTTCCCCATCTGGTTAACATCGGCGGTGTAGCCGCGGGAAGATACATGCGGTTCCGCAATACTGCGTTCTTAAAAGAGCTGACTAATAACTTGGTCAAATTCTAGCGAGTGAATCCGTGTATGTTCTGTCACCCTATATAACACATGAGTTAAACATGTAAAATGTACCATTAATATTCTACACTTTTTCTTCAGCAATTCTATTTGGCAAATTATATCAAGTGAATCATTAACAAACCTTGCCACAATAAACTTGTTATTTCTCTCCAATACCTTGCATTTTTTAAATAATTGTGATCCTGAACTGACTAAGTTTAGGTTACCTTGCTAAAGCACTCAGGAACACTTAGGAAGATGTATATAACGATATTGAATTGCCAAAAGATGCCTGTGATCGTTTACCTTAAATTTTTTCATATTATAAGTGAGAGGGGCACAGGAACTACGGAGATCCAGAGTTTAGAAACCATGTAGAGGAATGTGGATTGCGTCCGTTGGTTACGATTAGTGGAGATTGCTACTGCGTATTGATGATGTGAATGAGCGAGCTGAGTATTGCTAGCAAAAGAGGCCCGACATGGTATTATAGAGTGTAAGTCAACAGCCCAAACGCCATTGTAATACCGACCATTCAAAGAAAGGAGATAAGATACTGCGTTGATCTGGAAAAGAAGCTTATTTTACGAGCAGCTGCTTTGTTAGATGACAGAAGATGGTCAAACCATGATAAATTTGAAGATACGGTCATACCCAACATAGTAATAGAGATTGAAAATTTAAGATCTGAGTCATTTATCCGAGGCCACTGCTAAAATTTGTGGAAAATGTAAAAAAGTGCACACATTATGTTACATAAAATATTTTCAAAATATTCTCTCTTAATATCTACACACTTTTGCATTTGGTAAAACGAATCTTCAAAACGGTTTTAACACTCTGGGCGAGGTACCTTCCAAACAAGTACTTTCAATGCTTCAACGGCCTCTTTAGGTGATGAAAAACGCTTACCACTCATTTTATTTTAGATGTTTTTGAACAAAACAAAGTCATTGGGAGACAAATCAGGCAAATATGGACAATGAGTCATTAATTTATGTATTATTATTAATATATGTATGTATATATATATATATATATATATATATATATATATATATATATATATATATATAGTGAGGTTTTTTCACTGAACATAGCCAAACATATTAACACTTTTAACCCTACGCTCAGTTTTAAAAAACCAAGTCAATGCATTGCCACGGGTTACTTGTTACAAATATCTTGCAGACAAGCAACCCAACTTACAGGTGTGTTATTTTTTATTTTGACAGAACTATTATTTTATTTTTAGGTTAAGTATTGTTGCATTAATTCTTACAGTAAAGTAACAACTTTAGTGAGAAACTTTTAATGAAATCATTTTAACAAATATTCAAAGTGACCTCCTTCTTGCTCCAAGCAATATGCTAAACGATCGTAAAATCCTTGAACAGTATTTCTTAAAAAAACAGGATCCGTTTCGTTGCAGACGGTACGGATTCTATTTTTTAGCTCTTCTGTATTCTCTATTACTATATTATTGTAGACTTTGGATTTGAGATAATCCCAAAGAAAAAAGTCATTTGGTGATAAATCGGGGGACCTCGGTGGCCAAGCTATGGGTCCAAATCTTCCAATCCAGCGATCCTGGAAGATTTCAGTAAGGAAACGTGTAATAGGACCTGTGGAATGTGATGGGACGCCGTCCATTTGAAACCATGGGTTCTCAATATTTAAGGCTTCTAGTTGTAGGGTAATGTCTGTTTGCAGAAGTTTGGCAGCATTTAGGTTGCCATTAATAAAAAATGGACCAATAAGGGTACTGCCAACTATTCCAACCCAAACATTAACTCTCCTATTGTATTGAGTGTGTGTTTGTACGTGACCAATACCTGTGGGAATAAGGATACAAGGATAACAAGAAAAAGGAGAGAAGTGCTAGATACAAACCGATAATTGTGTGAATTAACTGTGCCATCTAAAAAAAAACGATGCCTCATCTGTGAAAACTATCTTGTGTAAAATCTCCTCATTTTCATTTAGTAAATTAAATACAGTTTCACAAAAATTTGGTCAAGAGGAAAACTCTGGAAAATTTGTAAGGTTTGTATTTATATTTTTTAAAAGTTTTAAGAACAGAGGATTTCGAAATACCAAATTCATTTGCTATTATCCGTGAGGGGGTAATGTGATTTTCTTCCGCATAACATAATATCTCTATTTCTCGTTCTTCTGTCAAGACAGGGCAAGCTTTTATTCTTCTTTTATGTGACTGTATTACACAACCTTCATCATTAAATCTTTTGATTATGCTGTGAATAGTTCCGATAGATGGTATTGGTCTTTCGGGATAACTTACAGAAAACAAATCGCGCACGTGTCTTATACTCGTATTGCTGTTGTACCAGCGTAGAATCTGAATATTTTCATCTTTTAAATATATGCTGCAAACCACAAGTGCAAATTAAACTTTATAAAAAGAAATCAGTTTTGAAAGTTTTTCATGACATTAGTGACAGTTGTTTAGTCAAAGGTTGAATGATAATGTTGAAATTGCTCTTGTAATGCATTGACTTGGTTTTTTTAAGACTGAACATAGGATTAATAGTGTTAATATGTTTTGCTAAGTTTAGTGAAAAAAGAACCTCACTATATATGCATATATATATATATATATATATATATATATATATATATATATATATATATATATATATATCTGGTGTAAATCACCACCCTGTAACTTTTGAACGGGTCGTTAGATTTTGTTCAAATTTTGGTAGGTTATATTAGTGCTAGATTGGGTTTTTTATATAAAAAATAATATGACCGACTTCCGGTTTCACCGGAAATGACGCGAAAGCTTTTAAATTTAAACGGAACACCCTGTATATTTTCACATATTTGGATTCTAGGGCTTCAAATACATACAGTTCATCTGTCAAATGTCAAGTGAGGTACCATTTTAGTTTAATTTTGTTTTAATTTCAGATCATTATGACGTCACCTAAATTATAGATAATTAACGTACAATCACCCCAATATTATTTTTCCTAATAATTAATCTTTTTGAAGTTTGTTAACGATCAAATTTAAAAATTGCGGTTTTTTAACTAAAACTCACTGTTCCCAATAGAAACATACATGGGCCACTCTGTATATTAAATAGCTCTTTCAAGTACTAGTAAAACGATATGCATAGTAATTTCCTTAGTTCCTAAATGAAGCAGTAATTTTTAATTTTCTAATTTTTATTAACCCCAACATGCTGCTGAAGTGGACTCTGTCAAAGAAAAAGGCGTTTGAATTGATATTTGGCAGATGAACGGTATGTATTTGAAGCCGTAGAATCCAAACATGTAAAAATATACAGGTTATTTCATTCAAATTTTCAGCTTTTGCATGTGTCATTTCCGGTGAAACTGGAAGTTGGTCTATTGTTTTTTCTGTACAAAAATCCCTAACCGGGTCTAACATAACCCATCAAAAGTTACAGGGGTGGCCCCTATTTCGTGTCCCGTAAATATTTCAACAAACATCTTGAGGTACAAGTATACCTCTAAATATGAAAAAAGTTCCCATAAACGTACCCTTGAAGATGCGTCGTTTATTAAATACAGGTCGTTAAAGAAAAAAATTGTTTTTCATTTGTTGGCCGTAACTCCTAAAATATTAAAAGTACATAAATGAGATTCGGTTGACTTATAATATATAAGGAATGATGTGTTATGCAACGTATGATGTAATTTTTAAATATGTCAGAGGCGTAGATATAGGGCTCATTTGAATTATTTAACCCTGTAACTTCAACGTCACTAGCATAAAATGGATTTCAGTTGCAGTTTTTGAATATCTAAGGTCTTTTACACGAGAAATGTTTACCTTGTGTAAAGCTTTAAAGTAAGTAGTTTTCAGGAAAATTGCAATATTATAAGATGATGCACCTAAACAGTCTTTTTGGTGCACAATAGTAACTTAAGATACAATGAGGTTGTTACAATAGATTCTCAAAATGCGCTCCATTTTGCTCAATGCATAAATTAGCTCGACGAATCATGGCTCAGTGCACTCTTCGAACCATACCAGGTTTACCTCTAATTTCTCCAAATGCAGCTATCACCCTTGCCAGGCGAGCAGACCAAGCCACAAAACTTCGTCTACCAATGAATCGATTTGGAAAGAATTTGTCCAAATGGTCTCGAACATTCCTATAAAAATGAGCAGGTGTCCCATTATGTTGAAACCGCATATTGTGGCTAACGTTTAAAGGTAAATCGTCAAACTACTCAGGTAGAAATTCCAATTATAATCACCATTTAGTCTTGTAGGAAACAAATATTGTCGATAATACCATCCCAAATATTAAGGGAAAAATTGTGTTGATCTTTCCTTAAAGCAATAGCGTGGGGATTCTCATAATCCCAAATGTGGCTGTTACCACTATTGAAACAACAATAAAATGCTTCGAAGAAAATCAGGCTCATTTCAATTTTGTTGAATATACCAATTGGAAAAACCCAGACGATGAGAATAATCTGCTGGAGTCATTGCTTGAACCTTCGGTATGTGATACGGGTAAAGAAATTCCTCACTCTCCAGACAATTGCTAGCAGTCACGAAATTAGCCAATGAACGAATCCTGGTATCGGGCTTATTATTAATTTGGTTCAAAATTTCATCTTTAAAAGCTAATGTGCGAATTGCTCTTGGACGACCAGCACCACCAGGACGTTTCAACAATTCTTAATCGATGACGAATTCTTTCAAAAGTTGAATAGTACGGAAGTTGACGATTGGGAAACCATTCTGTATACAATCGCACACATTCAATGCCATTTGAATTAGTTTCACCGTAAATGAGATGCATGTAGGTTAAATATGCAAAATTATTCCTTTATTTGAAAAGTTTCAAATTAAACTGTAGTTTAAATAATGACAGTATTTTTGAAATTCGCTTCTAAAATATTGTGAATTCTACTTACGTACTAGATTGTTAATTTGCAACTAATAAATGCCGGGAACAAGATATACATCTTCTCATAATATTCCAATTTTCCCGAAAACTACTTACTTTAGAACTTTACACAAGGTAAACGTTTTTAGTGTTAAAGATTTTAGATATTCAAAAACTGCCACTGAAATTCATTTTATGCCAGTGACGTAGAAGTTAAAGAGTTAAATACTGCAAATGACCCCTATATCTACGCCGCTGACATACTTGAAAATTACATCATACGTTGCACAACACGTCATTCCTTATGTGTTATAAGTCAACCGAATCTTATTTATGTACCTTTAATATTTTAGGAGTTACGGGCAAAAAACGAAAAATTTTTTTTTTCTTTACGACCTGTATCTAATAAACGACGCATCTTCAAAGTTACGTTTATGGGAACTTTTTTCTAGAGGTATAATTTCACCTCCCGACGTTTGTTGCAATTATACGGACACCTATATATATATATATATATATATATATATATATATATATATATATATATATATATATATATATATATATATATATAATAATATAAGCTTTATAAACGAAACTTTTGTATAGTTATTAACAATACTTGAAGAGCATGATTATAATCAATTTCATCAAATTTAGATTAATCTTTAAAAGTTTACGTAACTCTCAACAATTTCTATAGCAATATTCATATTTCATTGCATTACATGGAATTGAGTAAATTTTAAACATAATTTTGTAAAACTAAATGTCTAGCAACGCAATTTTTAATAACATTTACTCAAATGGATACCTACTTCATGGTTGTGTAGTAGGTGAACATAAAATGTTATGTCCTATTTCGACAAAAGGGGAATTCAATACTAGTGACACAAAATAGTTGAGTAATTACGAACAATGTATGAACTGAATGGTTTTCCTTTGGTTGTAAATAACTTTTTAAATACTTTTTAATTTGGAAGTTATATAGTTTAATGTAGCTAATTTTAAGTTTGCTGTATACAATAGAAGCCCAGTATATATGTGGATGTTCCATGTTGGTCTTCATTTTAAATTTATCTTTAATACCGAAAATGAACAATTGTGAACTTATACACAAACTGAAAAAAGCTTTAAAAGGTTTAAAATAATACTGAACGCCAAAATTTGGAGTGAAAAAGATCGGATTGATAAATTTTAAAAGTTTTACTGCCATTACATTTTATATTACTATTTTCCTTGAAAGGGTAATGTAGATCGATAGCGTGATAAAACAGTTTTGAGAAGCACAATTTCAAATGCACAAAGGTGCTATACATAAAAATTCTTTAAAATAAAATTGAAAAGAACTTTATTTGGATAACATTTGAAATTATTTTTATAAAAATCCTTTGTTTATATTTTGTACACATACTACAAACTCTACATTATAGAGATTGTGATTCATTTATATAGTTGTGTGATACATGTTTGAAACAAGTTCAAACATTCTTAATTCATTTTCAACCTGAATATTGAAAACAGTTTATGTTTAAACATCAGACTTAAGTACTTTTAATTCATCCAAAATTTAATTAAAACGTATATTAGTTTATTATAAACTACGAATAACGAAAAATCATTCTATACAGGGTGTTTGTAAATAAGTGCGAAAGATTTTAGGGGGTTTTGCCGAAGTTACTTTGTGAAAAAAATTCCTAGAAATGTAGGTCGAAATATGCTTCGTTTCCGAGATGCAGAGTGTTTAAATTTTTATTTTTTTTTTTTATTAATTATTTCAAAGAGTTTTAAAGATATTTACTCGAAATTTTCAAAACACTTCGGAGGGATAAATGTGCATTTTTTGGGGTGAACCGAATATTTCTACTTGCACCAGTATCGTCCGTGTCAGAATGCCAATACCTTTTTAATACAGAAGAATGGCGCGCCACTGACGTTTTTCCGTTTTGATATTAGAGAAGCAGTTCTCGATATAGCTTCGGAGTCAACGTATTTAAAATTCTAAAAGAGCAGCAATTCTATCGGTTTCATATTTAACGTGTACAGGCTCTACTACCTCGACACTTCTTACCGCCTCTAGTTTTTGCCAATGGATTCTCAATGTGACCGCCCAAAATTCCTACTTTTTTTAATTGCATTTTATTTACTGACGAGGCACGTTTTTTCCAGAGATTCTATTCGAAATTTTCATAACAATCACTTATGGGCTGATGAAAATCCACATGGAATCTTTCAAGCTCATTTTCAACATCAATTTTCAGTAAACGTGTGGCTTGGAGTGCTTGATGATTACATGGCGAATCCTAGCATTACTTTCTACAGGAAGAGTTAACTGCACTTCTTGAAGAAATTCCTCTTCACCTTAGACAAAAAATTTGATTTATGCACGATGGTGTCCAGCCCATTTTAGCATTAATGTACGTAATCACGGGAGGTAACAACATTGACCAGCTCGCTCTCCTGAATTAAATCCCTTAGATTTCTGCATTTGGCATTTTATCAGGTCATTAGTTTACTGCAATCCCGTCGAAAATGTTGAAGACCTTAGGAATCGAATTACAGCTGGCTGTGGGACAATAATAAATACAGTAGGACATTTCAACAGTCAATGAGGCGAAGAGTTACCTCTTTTATCACGTGTAAGGTCATTTTAAACTCCTGTTGTAGGTTTGCGCCTATTTAAAATTATTGTTATTACTGTTTTTTTGTTATTGTTTTGGTTTAATGTTGTTACTATATTAGATAATACAACTTTTAGAAATATTGGCAGCAACCTTCCGAAAGCATTTGGCAAATTTCTAGTGAGTACCTTTAAACCTGTTTGAAATAGTTAATCAAAGTAAATAAGAAATTAAAATTGAAACATTATGTATCTCGGAAACGAAGCATATTTCGACCTACGTTTATAGGAACCTTTTTTCATAAAATGACTTCGGCAACCATACCCTAAACACTTTTGGGCTTATTTACAGACACCCTGTATACAGACGATTGTGACGGGTAGGCTTTACCACAGTACAATCTAGTAAGTATAACGCTAGCTAGCTATAAAGATTGTAACAAACTCTTTACGTTTGTTAATAAAATTTACGTATATTTAGGCAACTTAACATGCATTGCGTGCAGGGTGTATTGTATATCATAGCTGCATAAAAACATGCATTTAATTATTGTAAAAATAAACCCGTACGCATACTGTTCGCACATTTGATTCACATGTGCATGCGCAAAGACTAATGTAGCGATTCTTTGTTGGTGTTATTGTGGAGGTGGATGTAGTGCATCCATTGTGGCTTTGTTAAATTTTTTAATAAGTGCTATATAATTTGTATGGTAAGTTTATATTTGAAAAGCTATTATACAACAGTTTTAGATGATTGCTTTTTCAGGCACTTTTTTTGTTTACTTCTACTTTACGTTTTACTTTATTTTATTAATCTACATAAATACTTAACCAACTGCATTTTACGGTTAGTTGCTTTACGGTGTAATTGCGTTCAACCAGTAATAACGCAATAACCTTTGTTACTATAAAGTGGAATTTTAATATCCATTCAACCAGCAAAAGTTTATACGTTTGGAAATTTTAAGGCATCCGAATCTAGTTTTATTTCAACTTCCATGTAAAATTATGTAGCGGAATTTTCCAAGCGCTGATTCAGCAAACCGCCATTTCGTAGCCTTCATAAGTACTGTATAATCAAAATAAGGTATTCTATTTCTATTAATAATTCCATAAATTAGTTTTACTTAAGTTAAACAATCGTTACTAACACTAGCTCTATGTTATTCTCATTTATAATTAAAATTAAGGTAGTAAATAAAGCTTGTTATTGTCAATTTTTTAATATTATTATATTCATGGTTTACTTGTTTTTCCATAAAACGAGTTGTCGCCCTTTTATTTAATAATTTAGTTTCAGGTTGATGCAACATCAATTTGTAATGCGAACATATCTATATGTATATATTTTTTTTAAAGCAACATCTGATAATATTTATGAACCCCGCCTACCTTAATCTCCGACTGAGCAAAAGACACTAAACCTACTGGGTTATAACCACACCTTTATCAGCTAAAACTGTAGCTTGAGGGCGTAGGTTGCAAGCTAGCCAAGCCATTGCAGATTATGTGGCTAGAATATTTATTATTTGCAATACATCAGTATAACTCTATTAAAGCAACATCCTTTTACTTAATAGCAAAATCGCGCTAGAACTTTTCGAAATAAAACCCTTAAAATCCAAAAAGGTAGTAAAGAAAAAGGAAAGCTGTAAGATTCAATTATCAGGTACACAAAGAAACATATAAATAAGGCACAAAATTAGGTACCCAATAAAATAATTCGTTTAGTAAATAAATAAGACAAACAACTTTTTTTGCTGTGTATTTAGTTATCTTGCAAGAAATGAGTTTGTACCCTATTCTTCTAATTTAGAAGAAAAACAAAAAAGACGTAGTTAAGTACCCTCAAAAGATTTTAAACCTGCAGAATGGAATCGCAAATCAAAACTAACCGTTACCTGAAAACGTAGTAATTTGTCCCGTACGTAGAGCGTTGAGCTCAAGAGTAAGTGTATTAGCGTAGCCCAATTAAGTTACTACTAAGTAACTTCATAAAGATAAGTAAATGCTCGTAGCATAAATACATAAATGAAAGTTATTATAAAAATACGATTGAACTTAAAGTATTATAAGTTTTGTTATGAACGAATAAGTTGAAAGGTAAATATGTAATTAAAAATTATTATTAATAATAATTAACCTAAAGTACTTTGTACAGAAATACTTAATAAGGTGTCCGTAATTTAGTCTCTGAAAACCAACTATTAAACTGTGCAATACGTGAGACAGTGATATTTTATCAGTGTAAACTGACAACTTCAAAAAAAAAATTATTCGATAGTTTACGATTAACAAATATAAGTTAAACACATAACATGAATAAACTTTAGACCAAGTAACTCGTAGGTGAATACAGAAACGTTTGATGATTAAGTATCCAGGCTTATAATATATATATATATATATATATATATATATATATATATATATATATATATATATATATATATATATATATATATACAGGGTGTCCAGTTTAAGATGAAATGCATGGGGATATTGGAAACCGTTAGAGATACGAAGATGGTTAAATGGAGAAAAAGTTGCGTCATTATATGCCCAAGAAGTAACCATGGTTACATGTCAAAAATCCTTCCATTTACTAGACACAGGGTGATAACTGAAAATATGCGTTTTCTAAAAATCGCTATATCTTGTTTCTTGCAAGAGATACATCCACGATTTTTGCAGGATGGGGTAACAGGTAGCGAGGATTTCAAAATGATTTTGAAAAAATCTAGGCCTACTAGATTTTGAGATAATGCACGCAACTTTCGATTTTCTTATGGACGCCATATTGGATTTTTGCATTTTGAATTCTTCATAAAAATGCTTTTCAACCATATATCATATGTTTATAATCTGCCAATGAGAAAGTGTCAAATTACACAATTAAATTTATATCAAAGCAACCTTGACATATTATGTATTTTAATTAAATGAAAATTAATCTACAAATTAAACTAACTATTGAGAACAATATTATTGATTATTAACATAAATCTAATAATAAAAGTGACAAAAACAACAAAAATAAAATTTAATATTATACTGAATTTTACTATTAATTAATCAAATGCTCGAATAAACCTCCATTCTCCTGCAAACACCATCTGCATCGAGTTAGCACTGCATCACAAGAGTTCCTTATCATCTCGCATTTTTGAATTCTTCATAAAAAATGCTTTTCAACCATATATCAGATGTTTATAATCTGCCAATGAGAAAGTGTCAAATTACACAATTAAATTTATATCAAACTAGGCCTTTGCCAATCAACCATCTATTCAATTATTGCAAGAGAATAGCATACGCGGTGTCCTAGGAGTGCTGCACCAAATATATGTTTTTTTAATGGAATACCCGGTATATTTTTATTTTTTTAGTTTCCTTGTACAAAAATAAGCCGGACTTGTATGAATCACTATGGGTCTATCTTCTTTCATTCCAGCTATATTCACTTTTTTATTAGGAAAATAACTAACATTCGAAAAATCACTGTGAAGAAAGCAATAATGAATATTTCTAAAAAAGCTCGCCACTAACAGTAACTCCCAGCTTGCGATAGTGCACAACTTTTTTTTCTAGTATGCACACAAATACAGGGTGAGCTAAAAGACAAAAAGGGTAATTACCTAATTTATTTCTTCACCATTGCATTTTCGATAAGCTTTCCGTTGGTTTGTCTGAAAAATTCTGGTCAAGGTTTTAACAATAAACGTCTGAATTAAGGCCGGGTTCAGAGTTGTAATAATTTTGATAAAATCAAGTAGGCTAGTACCATGGTTAATTTTTTATTCGGTACATCGGCAAAATTGTTAAAAAATGAACACTATGAGATTATTGGATACAATACAGAAATTGTTGTAATAGATGTTCGAATGGACCACCATTTTGATTGATACACGTCCACAATCGCCGTTCGAATTTCAGGTTGACCTTATCTAGTAGTTCGACTTGAATTGTGCCAAATGATTCGCGAATAAGAGATTTAATCACTTCTGGTGTTATTGGTTTTACTACATAATCTTTTTCTCTGACGGAACCTCAACGGAAAAAGTCTATTGGCGTCAAGTCCGGCGACCGAGGTAGCCAAGCAATGGAACCTCCTCTACCTATCCATCCATTAAGAAAAGTTCTATCCAGATATTGGCGAACCACTCTGTGATAGTGGACCGGAGCACGGTTTTGCTGTAGCCATATGTCTCTTCTTGTGAAGATATCGACATCTTCCATAACACGGGAAGTTGATGTAGATACCTTAAATAAGAACACGTCGAAGAAATATGGACCGATCACTTTTCTACCGATTATTCCTCCCCAAAGGTTTAGCGACCATCGGTTCTGATAATCATTTGTTCTTAACCAGTGTGGACTATCAATAGAATAATGATGCATATTATGCTTATTTACGCTGCAGTCACTTTTAAATATAGCTTCGTCGGTAAACAATATTTTCTTTAAAATGTCTCGATTCTCTTCAGTCCTGCATACATGATTTCAAAAATGCAATCTGTTCTGGAAATCGTTACCATGCAATTTCTGGAGTACCATTCATCTATAGTTGAGAAAAAAATAGTAACTATTAGTTGTTAATAGTCTAATAACCATTACTAGGAAATCAGAAAAAGCCGGTAGTGTAAAAATGGTAATTTTATAAAAACATCATAGTGAGATAATTATCAAAAACTGTCTTGGTTAAGTGTGGAGATAAAGTTACTACTAATATGCATGTGCAATTACCTACAGATGAATAAATACTGTTAGGTATCGTTAGAGAGCCAGATATGACCAAGATAACTTTTATTTTTGATATTATATTATTATCTTTATTAACTGGCATCTCTAAACTTTGTAATTCAAAATAACTATTTTTGTATTAAGAGCACAAAGTGATACAATGTCACTTTGAGCGAGAAGTGTGACGCGCGACGCGTAGCAGGGCGTGGCTATCTCGCAGGAACGGCTTTGTGCTCGAATTATACATACGATTTTTTCTACAATCGGTGTTTTTATAAAACTGTTTGGTAAAAATTAATAATTATTGATAACTTCAAATTTGACAGTTCATATTTCAAAACGTGAGTATTACTTTGCGCTACACATGTGTTTTTGTAAGAACGTTTGTTAAAAACTATTTTTATTTTTACAGTGTTACTTATTTTCGTAGTGAACTTATTATAAGGAGGTAGCATAATTATCCTAAAAGAAATGTTATTAAAATTATTACATTCCTTTTAATTTTAGCATCGGTTTTGGGTAGATGATTAAAAGCGAGAAGTGCATCCATTTTGTTCTCTTACATATTTTGTTGCTGTATAGTTTTTACAGTAAGCGCCAATTGAACCTATTTTACATTGTTTGAGAAACTAAGTTTGCCGTTAACTGTACGCTATACGTTTCAATTGATCGAGGGTGGCGCAGTAAAAGGGTTGGTCCGACCAATAGTGGGTATTTTCCTATTAAATAGGCCACAATTTGTTAATCTGCTCTCATCAGACCACAAAATATTCTTGGTAAAGTCTGATTTTCATTACATCGTTGGATAAACCATTGACTAAATTCCATCCTTCTTACATGATCCCTTCTCAGCCTTGGACCGGTCTTTCACGATAAGGATGGTATTTATTACGTTCAATATTACTCTGTTGATCGCAACTCCTACGTTGCTTTCAATTTCACGTAAGGATGAGCGGGCATTTTCAACTACAGCTTGTAATACAAGATTTTCATTGTTTTCGTTACTATTTCTGTTTCTCTTTACCTTAATGAAACTACCATGATTTATTAAATTGTCACGTATGCGGCTAAACATGCTTCTTCCTGGTTGGCGTCTCAGGATAATTATGAAAATACATCCCGGCTCTGTCACTATTTCTCCTACAGAGAATGAAACATTCTAACATATCGTATTTTCACTATTTGAAAACAGTTCATTTTGGCTTATAACAGAACGTCAAAATTAAATGACGTTTGACAAACTAACTAACTATGTAATTCAATTGTTATAAACATGTCAAAGGTGTCAGCGCACTATTCTCTTGCAATAATTGAATAGATGGTTGATTGGCAAAGGCCTAGTTTGATATAAATTTAATTGTGTAATTTGACACTTTCTCATTGGCAGATTATAAACATCTGATATATGATTGAAAATCATTTTTTATGAAGAATTCAAAAATGCGAGATGATAAGGAACTCTTGTGATGCAGTGCTAACTCGATGCAGATGGTGTTTGCAGGAGAATGAAGGTTTATTCGAGCATTTGATTAATTAATAGTAAAATTCAGTATAAGATTAAATTTTATTTTTTTGTTGTTTTTTGTCACTTTTATTATTATGATTTATGTTAATAATCAATAATATTGTTCTCAATAGTTAGTTTAATTTGTAGATTAATTTTCATTTAATTAAAATACATAATATGTCAAGGTTGCTTTGATATAAATTTAATTGTGTAATTTGACACTTTCTCATTGGCAGATTATAAACATATGATATATGGTTGAAAAGCATTTTTATGAATAATTCAAAATGCAAAAATCAATATGGCGTCCATAAGAAAATCGAAAGTTGCGTGCATTATCTCAAAATCTAGTAGGCCTAGATTTTTTCAAAATCATTTTGAAATCCTCGCTACCTGTTACCCATCCTGCAAAAATCGTGGATGTATCTTGCAAGAAACAAGATATAGCGATTTTTGAAAACATATTTTCAGTTATCACCCTGATGTCTAGTAAATGGAAGGATTTTTTGACATGTAACCATGGTTACTTCTTGGATATAATGACGCAATTTTCTCCATTTAACCATCTTCATATCTCTAACGGTTTCAATATCATGCATTTCATCTTAAACTGGACACCCTGTATATATATATATTATATATATATATATATATATATATATATTAAGCTGTAATAAACCATCAAGTAGTTCGATGGAAATAATTCAATGTGAGTGGTCATTATTCTACATAATATCTTCTGTAATATCGGTAGATAGCTTGTTTACTATTTAATTTATCGATTTGGTTTTCGTTATCAGTAGATATGCACAATTTAAAATATTTTCTATGCATACGCGGTGTCCTAGAGTGCTGCACCAAATATATGTTTTTTTAATGGAATACCCGGTATATTTTTATTTTTTTAGTTTCCTTGTACAAAAATAAGCCGGACTTGTATGAATCACTATGGGTCTATCTTCTTTCATTCCAGCTATATTCACTTTTTTATTAGGAAAATAACTAACATTCGAAAAATCACTGTGAAGAAAGCAATAATGAATATTTCTAAAAAACTCGCCACTAAAGTAACTCCCAGCTTGCGATAGTGCACAACTTTTTTTTCTAGTATGCACACAAATACAGGGTGAGCTAAAAGACAAAAAGGGTAATTACCTAATTTATTTCTTCACCATTGCATTTTCGATAAGCTTTCCGTTGGTTTGTCTGAAAAATTCTGGTCAAGGTTTTAACAATAAACGTCTGAATTAAGGCCGGGTTCAGAGTTGTAATAATTTTGATAAAATCAAGTAGGCTAGTACCATGGTTAATTTTTATTCGGTACATCAGCAAAATTGTTAAAAAATGAACACTATGAGATTATTGGATACAATACAGAAATTGTTGTAATAGATGTTCGAATGGACCACCATTTTGATTGATACACGTCCACAATCGCCGTTCGAATTTCAGGTTGACCTTATCTAGTAGTTCGACTTGAATTGTGCCAAATGATTCGCGAATAAGAGATTTAATCTCTTCTGGTGTTATTGGTTTTACTACATAATCTTTTTCTCTGACGGAACCTCAACGGAAAAAGTCTATTGGCGTCAAGTCCGGCGACCGAGGTAGCCAAGCAATGGAACCTCCTCTACCTATCCATCCATTAAGAAAAGTTCTATCCAGATATTGGCGAACCACTCTGTGATAGTGGACCGAGCACGCTTTTGCTGTAGCCATATGTCTCTTCTTGTGAAGATATCGACATCTTCCATAACACGGGAAGTTGATGTAGATACCTTAAATAAGAACACGTCGAAGAAATATGGACCGATCACTTTTCTACCGATTATTCCTCCCCAAAGGTTTAGCGACCATCGGTTCTGATAATCATTTGTTCTTAACCAGTGTGGACTATCAATAGAATAATGATGCATATTATGCTTATTTACGCTGCAGTCACTTTTAAATATAGCTTCGTCGGTAAACAATATTTTCTTTAAAATGTCTCGATTCTCTTCAGTCCTGCCATACATGATTTCAGAAAAATGCAATCTGTTCTGGAAATCGTTACCATGCAATTTCTGGAGTACCATTCATCTATAGTTGAGAAAAAATAGTAACTATTAGTTGTTAATAGTCTAATAACCATTACTAGGAAATCAGAAAAAGCCGGTAGTGTAAAAATGGTAATTTTATAAAAACATCATAGTGAGATAATTATCAAAAACTGTCTTGGTTAAGTGTGGAGATAAAGTTACTACTAATATGCATGTGCAATTACCTACAGATGAATAAATACTGTTAGGTATCGTTAGAGAGCCAGATATGACCAAGATAACTTTTATTTTTGATATTATATTATTATCTTTATTAACTGGCATCTCTAAACTTTGTAATTCAAAATAACTATTTTTGTATTAAGAGCACAAAGTGATACAATGTCACTTTGAGCGAGAAGTGTGACGCGCGACGCGTAGCAGGGCGTGGCTATCTCGCAAGAACGTTTGTGCTCGAATTATACATACGATTTTTCTACAATCGGTGTTTTTATAAAACTGTTTGGTAAAAATTAATAATTATTGATAACTTCAAATTTGACAGTTCATATTTCAAAACGTGAGTATTACTTTGCGCTACACATGTGTTTTTGTAAGAACGTTTGTTAAAAACTATTTTTATTTTTACAGTGTTACTTATTTTCGTAGTGAACTTATTATAAGGAGGTAGCATAATTATCCTAAAAGAAATGTTATTAAAATTATTACATTCCTTTTAATTTTAGCATCGGTTTTGGGTAGATGATTAAAAGCGAGAAGTGCATCCATTTTGTTCTCTTACATATTTTGTTGCTGTATAGTTTTTACAGTAAGCGCCAATTGAACCTATTTTACATTGTTTGAGAAACTAAGTTTGCCGTTAACTGTACGCTATACGTTTCAATTGATCGAGGGTGGCGCAGTAAAAGTTGGTTGCCATGCAGGAGAATTATAAACAAATGGTATCTTAACCCGTTTAAATCAACCAAGTTTGGCTGCTTTCTAAAGGAATTTACATATTTTGGATCAACAAGAATCAAAACCCTGTTATATTTCCATTTCAAGAATTATTGCACAACCAAATTTGAGAGCGTGTATTCAGCAGAATTTAGTTATCAGTAACAGTATAACAGTGACAACCAAAATGTAAACGTACTGCAGGTATTTCATTTCTAAGCATTAATTCATACTTAATTTTTGAGTTAATCCAGATTTACTAATATTAGTGTTTAGGTTTTTTATAACTTGATTTGAAAATATATATATATATATATATATATATATATATATATATATATATATATATATATATACAAAATAAACCTTGTTATTGTTTTAGTTTTAAATTTATTAAATTTACTTGTTTTCCATAAAATAAGCTGGCGTCCGAGATTTTTAAATATTTACTTACAGGCTGCGGCTACATCAATGTTGGAAAGAAAAACATATCTAGTTTTAAATTAATGCAAATAAAAATTTTAAGAACCAGGCCCATTTAATCTCTTTAGTTGACATTAGAAGTATAAATAATATTTGGGGTGAATTAATAACCACAACACTCTCTTATTTCATTCTTTTTTAAATATTACAAAATTAAAGCACATTTTCAAACCAAAACCTTAAAATTGACAAAGTGTGCACAAAAGAGGTATTGAAGAACCAACGACGTTATTTAACTTTTGTTTATTTTTGAAAACCTTTGAATTGAGCCGAGTTCAAATTCGCTGTAATAATTCTGAAGAAAACAGGTAGGCGAGGCGTCAATAAGTATTATTGGATAACTCGGCTACTTGATTTCATCTGATCCTTGTAGCCATGAATTAACACAATGAATTTACTTTCCCAAGAGCGAAGTTCAAAATGAACATCAAGAAGTAGTTCATATGGTATGCAGTATTGGCGAAGCTGAAGGAAATGTTCTACTTACCAATAGAATTTATCACCAAAAGTATCCCGATGTAAGAACACGACAAGTTGTCTCCTTTCAAAAACTGAAAGACCACTTTGAAGAATCAGAATGTGTCAAGTACGAAGGAAAGAAAATCGCGGATGGAGAATGAATTAAATGTTCTGCTTGCATTGCAAGAAAATCCACATGTAAGCACACGTAATATTACTGCGTAAATTGATAAATCTCAAAGCAGTATGAACCGGATCATATTGAAGAACAAGTTTCATCCATATCACGTAAACGTACACCAGTAATAACACGGTAATGATTTCCAGAACAGATTACGTTTTTGTGAAATCATGTGGGGCAAGATTGATGAGAAACGACACGGTTTAAAGAAAATATTGTTCACCGATGAAGCTGTTTTTTAAAACTGACGGCAACGTAAATAGGCATAATATGCATTATTATTCTACTGCAATCCACACTGGTTAAAAACAAACAATTATCAGAACCGATGGTCGCTGAACGTTTGGGGACGTTTATTGTTAAAACCTTGAGAAATGTCCAGAATTTGTCAGGCAAACCTTATATTGACGGTAAGCTTATCAAAACTGCTATCGAATGGTGAAAAAATAAATAGGGTGTTTCGTTTGAAAAAATGAAGTAATTAAACTCATTGCCTTTTAGCTCACCCTGTATATTGTGTGCATATTACAAAAAAAGTTGTGTATTATCTGAAACTTTATTTAGTTATTTAATTGTTTAGTTATTGTGAAACGTTTAGTGCCGATGTTTTTTAGAAATATCCATGGCTTTCTTCGCAGTGATTTCTTGAATGTGAGCTATTTTGCTAATATACATGTGAATAACTCTGGAATGGAAGGACATATAATGACTCATGTAAGCTCGCACTATTTTTGTACAAGGAAATTAACAAAATAAAAATATACCGGGTATTCCATTAAAAAAAACATAGGTGTAGGCCATCCTATATACAGTGCGTTCAATTGTATTGCGTTTCACAAGAAAGTGTTTAAATAGTTTTTTATTCATTTACAAATACTCTATTAAGTGCTTGGTTTAGATAATTTTTTAAGCTTCCGGTTTGACCGGAAGCGCACATAATTTTATTTCTTTAAATCACACTGTATATATATTTTTGCATTTTTGCATTGCTTATTATTTTCTCAATACATACGTATAAAATTCTTAAAAAGTTTTATAAAAAAAAATTAGAGAAAAATGTCATCGAAAGTTTTTTAATTTTATTATACGATTAGAAGAATCAAACAAAACCGTAGGCAGCGTACGTCAACAAAACCGTGTCGCAATTGTTTTTTCGTTTATTGAAATTGACAATCAGATAAAAGTTTAATTTGATTTCAGTCGAAATAATTGTTTAAAATGAATAACAGTGAAAAAGTTGACCTGTTGTTAATTTTCGGTGAATGTAAACGTAATTCTCGACGAGCGGTAGAATTATATGCACAAAGATATCCCAATAGATACCATCCTTCCGAAAGTTACATACGAAAAATTAAACAATCGCTTAGAATGCGTGGAACATTACCAGGAGTAAATTATCAGAATTTAGAACAACAAAGAAATGTTTTGACCGAAGATATTGAAGTACAAATATTGGGTTATTTTGGAGTAAATCCACGGTCATCTATTAGACATGTAGCGCAAGAAGTAGGTGTATCAGTTGGCTCAATTCACAGCACATTAAAAACATTCATAATGCTGCCGTATAAAGTCGATTTGGTTTAACACTTGCGGCCTCAGACTCTGATCGGAGATTAACTTTGATTGCATGGATAGTTGAGCAATGTGATCACAATCCATTATTTTTAGATCATATTTTATGGACAGGTGAATCCAAGTTTACAAATAATGGAGTTATTAATAAGCAAAACAATCGTTATTGGTCTGACGAGAATCCTCATTGGTCAATGGAAACTAACCATCAAACCGTATGGGGTACTAATGTTTGGTGCGGTTTAATTGGAAACCAATTACTAGGGCCTTATTTCTATGATGGTAATCTAAACGACAATAGGCATCTTGAATTTTTAGATAACGTGCTACCAACAATGTTCGATGAGTTTCCTCTGCTTCTGCGACAACAATTGTATATCCAGCAAGATTGAGCTCCAGCTCACAACGCGTTGATAGTAAAAGAATATCTTAACCAAACGTTCAATGAACGATGGATAGGAACTAACGGCCCGGTAGAATGGCCTGCGAGACACCGTTAGACTTTTTCTTGTGGGGTCACTTAAAAACAGTGGTGTATGCCGATCCATCTTTAAATGTTATAGACTTAAAGAATAAAATTACAGCTGCATGTGTTAATTTAACTACGCAGCAAATCAAAAAAGCAACTAACCATGAACGCAGGCAACGATTAGAAGCATGTCTAAAACAGAATGGTGGCAACTTTGAACAATTTATTCGCTAATTACAACTGATTTTGTTTAATTTTTCTAACCATATAATAAAATTGAAAAACTTTCGATGGCATTTTTCTCTAATTTTGTGTTATAAAACCCTATAAGAATTTTATACGTATGTATTGAGAAAAAAATAGGCAATGCAAAAATTCAAAAATATACATACAGTGTGATTTAAAAAAATAAAATTATGTGCGCTTCCGGTCAAACCGGAAGCTTAAAAAAATTATCTAAACCAAGCACTTAATAGAGTATTTGTAAATGAATAAAAAACAATTTAAACACTTTCTTGTGAAACGCAATACAAAAGAGTTATTGAGTGCGTCCGATTATATTGAACGCACTGTATATTGAAAATATTTTCAAATTGTGCACCAAAGACATAACGACTAGATGGCAAAAACCGCAAAACAAATAGTAAACAAGCTATGGGCCGATTACAAAAGACTTGCTCACCAGTTTCATTGGTCCAAACCGGCCGAAGTTTGGTATTACATAATTGAATAAAGAAATCAGAATGTCTTACAATCAGCAGATAGAATTTATGCAAGTTTCTACTAACGTTTTACGATTTAAAGTGTAATCGTAAATGCAATTAAATACCAGCACTTTTACATCATCTCCATATGATTTCAATGTGAATTGTACGTAGAATTTATTCGTAGGAATAAATCTGATATCTGCTAATATCGGATGTGCAATTCCAGATATAGAAAAATTAATAACCTAGCTAAGCTCATTTTAAAAGGCATGTTAAACAATCCTTTATGCAACAACAGTTCAAAAAAGTTCCAGACAGATAAAGTGCATGTTTCAAAATCATCTCAGTGTGTGGCTAGTGGTCCGTACTTTACAAACATATTTACTAGGGCATTTGCTGTTCTACAAAATATCAGGAAATAAACGTCAAACTGACGCCATCTGCTTGTAACTCGTATCGGTATAATTCGTAGTTACGATCTAAATTTCTTTATCTGAAGCCGAAAGTAAAGGATTCACTCGGGTCTAACCTGAAAATTGTGATTAAAATTGCTCGTTGTCAATTCACTAACACAAGTTACTAAGAACAAGCAACCCATACGATGTCATGATAAAGCACATCAAATTCAAATCAAATACGCTGGGAATGCTACTTTACATCTCTTGAAACACGTCTTCTGACCGGAAGGACCGGTTAACGACTTTGTTACGTCTCATTTCGCAAGCATTGATACATACAATGCAATGGAGAGGTCAAATTCCGACTTATCACAAAAACACAAGTAAAGAAAAAAAAACTCATAAACACGAATAGTATAGCGGCTCCGGTTCTAACCTTTCGTGCACGTACGTTTCTAGATCGAAGTTCATTGACCATTAAAAGTGGGTTAGAGGCCATTGGCTCTTTTCTGGGTCAACAAGAGGGGAAAGAGGTTACAGTTCATTAATTTTGTTTTAGGTACAAAGGAATAGGGAGAGGTCAAAGTTTATTGACCATTTTATGTGTCAAAAGATGCTTACGTAAAAGGATAAGCGAACATACACAAAAAGTTAACAAATACAATATCCCTAACTATGTAGAATTCCCAGCTGATACAGGTGTCGTCATTTAGTAAAACGCTAGCCCGCACTTTTATCAATACACACTCTTGGTCGGTACTTTCTTTAGTTAGCTTAGTTACGCATAAAAACACAATAGAAAAGAGGCCACTTCATGATGATACTCCAGTAAACACACGTAATAATAAGTCATAACTGCACAAGACAGGGTTCTAAATAATTTTCTAAAAATTAGTCCTGTTGTATTTCAAGAAATGTCTACATTTCACTTGAACAGTAATTTAAACTTCACGGTAACACTAACAGGTACTAACGTAATCTTGATCATGAGACATCGAGATGTCATCTCCTTTTGTAGCTGTTATCCCTAACAGATCGGCTAAGCCAAAGATAGGTACTCCGTGCTCCAGTTACAAAAGAACTAAGATACACCTACTTCCTAATACACCTACGTTTGGGCGTTCACACGGAAAATGCGTCATGTTAATGTCCTACATCGCAACTGCTTTTGTTCTAGATTTTAACTGACTCTGAAAGAAACTGATTGGCCTCTCGCCCCTAATCTCTTAATTAATTAGGCCGCCAATCAAAAAGCTTCATTTTAAAAAGCTGTAAGGTCAGTTTTTATGGGAAAGTTATCTTCCAACTAAACCTAGTGTACAATCGCACCCTGTGATTTTCGTTCACTAATCAACGAAACAAACTTTCACAGAAAACTGTATAAATTTCCAATATTGATATTACTATAATGTACTGAAAAAAAAACCCTATTCATCATACAATAAATACTTAATTAGTTTTATCAGAATTTTCCGAGCAAAGTTTTCAAATTATCCGTCCAGAAAGTTTTATAAAATAACGAGTAAAATTTATTACACAAAATTCGGTTTTAATAATAATCAAGCTTTAATTTAGCAGGTTTAACTATATTACACCTTCTCGATATGAGTTTCTCACACATGTAACAAAATTTAAAATACATTTTTGTAACTAAAGCTTTGTTAACTTACTTTGTACAATTCCGTGACTAAATTTATGTATGTATAATGATTAGTTGACAGATCTACTTATCACGACCTCAGTTAAAATAGCAGAATTGCAGGCTGAGGCGTCTACTTATGTTTATTACTGCTACAATCAAATGCTCATATATGAAAAATCGGTGGTGTCAAAACTAAAATTTTTAACAGTATACCGACCTAGGCCAGAAACAATAAATTAACGAATGACTTTGAGGATTGGAAAGTTAGTATTGCCGGACGGACGAAATCGCACAAAATGTATTTCTAAAACTCCAACCCTAAGTGATTGAATTTTATTATTTATTTATTATTATGTTTCGAATTATTTTTATGTACAATTCTATGTTAAATTGCCTAAACAAAATGAAAAATTCTTTATGAGATTTTCCAAATCAATAGCATCGGTAGCGTTAAATTCAAAGTAAAAGTTTCTGAGCACTTCATTCCTCATTTGATTAGTACCATTTACTACCAAAACTTTTATAAGCAAGTTAAAACATTAAATTCAATTTTTGTGTTAACTTAAAGTTCACATTTCTCGAGAAATGTAAGTTTTCTCCATTCAAACACTGCATTGTAAGAACTCCGGTTCGTTGGCAGAGTCCTTCTAGATTGTGCAGAGAGTACACTGATCAAGTAGATGTTGTATTGTATGTAAGGGTTATGAAGATGTAGGAAGACATATCGGAGTCTGGATATAAAAGAATTGTTTTATCACACCCATTCAACAGCTAGTAAATTAATAAATTAAAAGCAGATTCTCTAAATTCAATTATACATATATATATATATATATATATATATATATATATATATATATATATATATATATATTCTCAAACATTTTCATAAGTTGACATGTAGTAACTAGATCTTTAGATCTTTAATAGATTAAAAACTAATAAATTGTTTTGAACATGACACCCCATTCTTTTACGCGAATTAGCGTGATTACATTCAGATATACTTGTAATAAAAAGTATTATTATATGCACTTTGTAGCTAATATCCAAAACGGAATGCAAATTAGTATTTTAACTGAAATATAACAAATATACGTTAACGTCTTCGCAGAAGTTGACTCTTTTGCGACGCCAAGAATAAGTTGCATTCTACAACGGTCAACATTTTTGTTATTGTTATTATTGAATTCAGAATTATATATTGTTGCATTTTACAATATGTTTTATGTAGGGACACATACGAACCGAACTCGGTTCGCTTCAAATTTACTATGAGGTTAAGTTGACTTTGTGCTTTCGCATAATTAATTTTGTTTGGTAAACACTCGTTTTGGTAATAGTTTTAAAATTAACTTAGTAGGATAACATTCTGCTGCTACTCTTGAATCGACCGTTTACCCCAAAGTGATCTACGTATATATAAACGCGTAATCTGATTTGGTGAAAAGAGCAGGTATTTATTAAACTTCAATCATCATTCATCAGGTCAGTAGATAATCGTCTGTGTTAAATGTGGATTTAAGAATAATAAGCGTATTTCCTTTGTCTCGTCCTTAAATTCCCCGCCCATCCGAATTAACTCAAACTTCAGACACATCTTCCACAACCGACCGCATATAAATATGCAGATTTACCTTAATTCTGCTGACCAGTGCCACGTTTAGATCCGAGGATATCAGCGAGCGACTAGAAGGAACATCCAAACGTTGGCACCTACTGCCCTTCTATTTCCTTAGATATTTCAGAATGCCATTTCGAGGGAGGAAAACGACAACGATATTTTATTACGTTATTTTATTTTTATTACATATTATTATAAATATTATGTAAAGAACATCTGAAAAACGTAGTAGTTAAGTATATACATTTATTTTTTACACTCTTGACAGTAGTAATATACATGAGCTTTACTTAGGTATTTTGAGCAATGACAACATACCATATTAATTTGATTATCATTTGAAGAGGGACAAAAATTACATCTTTTACGCTTGGTTGTGGTTGATTGTTCCCTTATTTCGGCATTACTGGTTGAAGAACGTGATTTTATAACCATTTCAGCTGCGTGAATACTTCGAGGTAGACGTTTTCTTTCTTGCAATAATGTAGTGATCAAGGAATTACCCAGTTCTTCAAGAAATAGTCGCCGTTTTGTAAGTTTTCCAGCATTCCAGGTTGGAATTACTTCGCACCACAGAACATAAGCGTGATAAGCTGAAACATCCATGATATCGTGAAAGATAGTCATTGACCATCTTTTAGTTTGCCGTCTGCATGTGTATGTTGTTATTAACTTGTCTAACGTGTGTACAGCACCTTTAGTTTTGTTGTAATCTACAATCATAAACGACTTTTTATGAACTTGATTACACACCCCGTTATCGTGGTGAATGGTGCTCACGAACGTAACATTTTTATTCCGTTTCGGAATATAGGAAACGATCGACAGTAAAGTAAAATTTTGAATAAAGAACTTCTTTCTGTTGCAGACCAAGGCGGCTGACAATTCAGGCTGATTTTTGCGAATAGTGCCAAGTATGGTTATTTTTCTTTTCAATAACATTTGCCCCAGATCGTACGAGATAAAAAAATTATCACACGTTACGTTGTGACCTTTTTTCCTAAGGTAAACTTGCATGTTACATGCATAAGCAGTTATAGAATCGCATAAAGTCCAAATCTTGACTCCGTATTTTGCAGGATTATTCTCGATGTACTGTCTAAAATGACAACGCTCTAAAAGGTACTAGTTGCTCATCTACTGTTAGAGCTTAGGTGGAATTGAAACCTATACATCCCACAAGTTCCGTATGGGAGCTACTTTATCAGTTTGGCGTCGTTATGGTCGAGTTTTTTTATAGTCAAAGCGAATTATTCGTGCAATTACATGAAATCGTTGTAGGGACATCGTTGCTGTGATTATTGGACGACCTAGATTTCCATCCCACAGACTGGCTGTTGCCTCTCCATGAGATTTATACAGTCCAGCTAGAAACAGTAGGTCAAAATATGCTTCTAGTTCAACTAATGTTAGTTCTTGAAACGTGTCGCCACAAAGTCTTTTGCCTTCTAAATTTGACATATTCAAAACTAGGTTTACAATTTTGGGTGTGAAATATAAGAAGTACACGGATTTTATATCAATTATTCGCGACGTAGAATACCTTGTTGGCCCAGAAATCAACTAAATAATATTTGCTGCTGATAACCTTCCCGATTGATGTGTCTTTCCATTCCATACTATATTGCCATCTTTTGAAGTTACGTGATTATCCGTATCAGCTTCATCTGAAATCGTAGCTTCCACTTCATCATCCGATTCGCTATTATGTATCTCGGTTTCAGACAAATGGTCTTCTTCTTCTTCAGAAGGATTAGAATCACTATCAGAAACACATAAAAGTTTCTCAAGTTCACTATCCGTAAGCACTCTTTCACTACACATTTTCAAGTTTGGTATTTACTACGAAACTAACACACATATGGTCACTGGCTGCATTTATACGCAGAGCCACAGACAAGTCTCAACAGGAATAAACTTGTTTACCGGTACGCAAATAACGCATGCAATATGCGCAATATTGTGCAATAATGAGGCAATAATATTAAGTTATCTATATTTATGAAAATAAAACAAAACTAATAAAATACATTCGTCTATGATAATAATCTGCTTGTCGTTCTTCTAATGTGAACCACATAAATCACCGGGCCATATAGACCCAAACATAGTGAGTGTAACTAATTATAATTTTCTAATATCAATCTAGGTACCGTTATCAGAATAATGAAACAAAAGTCATGCAGTGGCAACGAAATATTTAAATAACTTAACGAATTATCCACATTAGAAGAACACGATTGGGTCATATTGCCCCGAAGACAATAGAAGGGTTAAGAAATGAATTAATCTATGAACTGGGTAGACACTAAAAATGTGTTCCTGAAGTGTGCAATGTTTAAGATAATCAAAGATTACATTCCAGTAATCCTGTCATCAATAATCATAACTTCGCAATTAACATTCTCAGTACTGCTAAATTAATTAGTTGTAGTACATTGGCTGAATCACTTCGTTATGAAGTCCGTTTCATTTGATGTATGAAGCAAGAAATGGATTATAAAGAGAATATGCAGTGCATAACACTTTCGGGTTCCGTTCAAAATTCCAACCTAAAAAAGAACCGCAACCAACTATAGTTAGGTTCGGCTAGTTTTATGGTTTTATTACTGATAAAGTTAAAATAATATATTTTTTGTACTACTAATCTGAGAAATCGTGATTACTTACTCCATTCCTTTAATGAGAAGTAATGTTTCGCTTCCTATGTAAATAATGAAAGACATTCTATATCTTTAATGACATGAACAGCAGCAAAAACAAGTAACTGCGGAAATTCATAACTGGTATGTTTCATTAAAATGAAAAAATTATTTTAAACTATAGCTAATTTTACAGTTATGGCAAACCATATGTATCCCTACATTCCCTGTATTAATAGAATTAACATTTGTAGGAGGTACATTTACTTTTGTATTATGAATAGTTGTCATATTTTGTTCCTTCACACTTGTCACTAATTTTTACATGCCGCCTATTTTTAGAAAGTGACATTAGTTTCATTTTGTCAGTTTGACATTTGACTTCCGACGCTACTGTGTATTTCCAATATTTGAAAAATAAATGAGAAATTACAAATCAAAGTCTTACATGATAACATACACGGTTCCATCTTATTTTAGCAGGCCAAGTTATTTTTTAGTATAGTGGTATTCCAATTTGTCAAAATAATAAGCTGTCAATTTGATGTCGTCCTGACAAAAGTAATCGTGTTGTGTTGCTTACTTAAATAACGCAAATAATGATTCTCGTATTTAATTAATAATAACTTGATAAAATTCCAAATTCCATCGCAAATAATACAAAGTTGTAAATTTTAAGGTACGATAGCACCTTGAAAATGGCGCAACAGGGAAGAGTAGTGGGGATCTTATCATAATAATGTCGCATATATTTCAAGTGCGTAAGAACTTTTCCGTGCGCACATTAAGTATATATTTGGTATTAGGTTTCGCAGCGAACTATCTCAGACATCATAACGTCAAGACCTCAAAATTTAAAGGCGACATTATGTGGTATACACCGAAAATCTTAGGTTTCGGGTTTTACCTTTCAGAAAGATCTACAACGACTAATATGACAATGTAATTCGAAAGATCTGGTGTGGAACAACACACTACCTTCCAACCTACAAAATGGAAATTAAAAGAAAAGAAATAATTTAATAACACTTTTTTTAGGATAATTATGCAAACTTTTCATACGTTAACGTTTAAAAGTTCATGTAAGATAGAGGTTAATAGATATCTAGATACTAACCTAAAAAAATTCCAAAGCCGCCCGCTTCTATAAAATACTGATTAAGCATTTTCAATCATATTTATTTAATTTTTACATTTATTTCGCTATATAAGAAACTATATAAATAAAAGCTACGTAAAACTAAATTTTCTTTAACAAACATGCCAACACATTCATTTTCTTAGAAAGTTAATGGTTCAGATAAAAAAAAAATTTAATTTAAAATTCTAACCTTTGTCGCAAAATTAGGCGTCGTATCAAAGAATTGCATAGCACATAATGATTGGATATATCTAAGATCTATATGTAGGTAATTTTATATCTAACAAATATACAGCTATTTTAAAAATATATAACAAAAACCCAAAAACTGCAACTAATAAACCCACCACCCCTCCGCTGGATTTCTTTATAAATCTAGTCCGCTCCAGGAGAAATGAAATGAAGCTTAAATACCAAATTTCAAGCACGTACGCATTATGGTTCTGGATACTACCATACACACATACACACACGCGCACACACACACATACACGCACGCACACACGAACACACACACGCACACGCACACGCACACGCACACGCACACGTACACGTACACGCACACGAGCACGAACACGAACACGCACTCGCACACGCACACGCACAGACACGGACACAGACACAGACACAGACACAGACACAGGCACAGAGACAAACACAGACACAGAGACAGACACAGGCACAGACACAGACACAGACACGACACGACACGAACACAGGACACACGACGACACGACACAGACACAGACAAGACACGGACGACAGACACGACACAGACACAGACACAGACACAGACACAGACACAGAACAGACACAGACACAGACACAGACACAGACACAGACACAGACACAGACACAGACACAGACACACACACACAGACACAGACACAGACACAGACACAGACACAGACACAGACACAGACACAGACACAGACACAGACACAGACACAGACACAGACACAGACACAGACACAGACACAGACACAGACACAGACACAGACACAGACACAGACACAGACACAGACACAGACACAGACACAGACACAGACACAGATACAGACACAGACTGAGACTCAGACACAGACACAGACACAGGCACGGACAGCGACACAGACACACACACACAGACGCAGACGCAGACGCAAACACAGACACAGACACAGACACAGACACAGACACAGACACAGACACAGACACAGACACAGACACAGACACAGACACAGACACAGACACATACACAGACACAGACACAGGCACAGACACAGACGCAGACGACAGACGCAGACGCAGACGCAGACGCAGACGCAGACGCAGACGCAGACGCAGACGCAGACGCAGACGCAGACGCAGACGCAGACGCAGACGCAGACGCAGACGCAGACGCAGACGCAGACGCAGACACGCAGACGCAGACGCAGACGCAGACGACGCAGACGCAGACGCAGACGCAGACGCAGACGCAGACGCAGACGCAGACGCAGACGCAGACGCAGACGCAGACGCAGACGCAGACGCAGACGCAGACGCAGACGCAGACGCAGACGCAGACGCAGACGCAGACGCAGACGCAGACGCAGACGCAGACGCAGACGCAGACGCAGACGCAGACGCAGACGCAGACGCAGACGCAGACACAGACACAGACACAGACACAGACACAGACGCAGAGACAGACACAGACACAGACACAGGACTGATAAGTCGATTTAGCGACAGTGAAAAAAGTCGATCGCATAAGCTTCTATACCTACATACGTATATGTACAGTGGAAGGGAAAAATGAATATTTTATTTAGGACAAATTGTGTCATCACGTTAAAACAGATTTCGATTGTAATAGGAGTTGAACGACGTTATTTAGAGTTTTTAAATCACTGGGTTGCAAACGAAACACGTGGTTGTGGCCAAAATTAAGTTATTACTAAAATTTCTGTAGTTGCAAAGTTTAGGCCAAAACATCAGATTTGTTTACCTTGACGAAGCGTGGATTAATCAAAATGGTTCTAACATCCATCTTTTGGTGCACGATTCTAACATCAAAGAAGTCCAGCCATAATTGAAAGTAAGGGTAAAGGGTATACTATTTTATACGTGAGTACAATTAAACAAGATACCATCATTTTATAGTAAGAAAGGTCAGTTACAGGAGTGATTGGTTACTCACGCTCCCGAAATTTAGGGCAAAATTACAAAAGAGCAACTGTAGAACAATATTCAACCTTTTAGGTCCAGAGGGAAAAATAATGTAGTTGATAATATTCATTAAGCATAGTTATAACGTTTTACGATTGTCTCCTTACCATTGTCAATATAACCCTGTTGAAATGGCATGAGGTTTTTGTAAAAATTATTACAATAAGCAAAGAAGTTCTGAACCTCTATCGAAAGATAGTGTTCAGAAATTATGACTTGAGGCTTTATCCAAATATTCTCCTACAATATGGAAAATTTTTGGTCGCGCACACGGAAAATACTATTTCAAATGATTGGGAGAAACGTACGGGAAACTTTTCCATTGAAAACATTCGACCTGTTTTTATAGCACTAAGAGAATCCGAATCAGGTTCAGATTTCTCTGGTGATGTAATGCAGTTGGAGTAAGACCCCACTGTTTGGCATCAAGGTTTTAGCTAAATAGCTAATTAAGAGCGGAAAATGCTACTTTTCCGCTTGAGATAAAAAGTTCCCGCGCGACGCGCCAGCGGAGCACGGCAATTTATTGAAAGCGGCAAAGAGTTTTCTGCTCGAATTACACACAAGATTTTTTCTACAATCACACGATATTAAAATTTTCTGAATGTTTTTTAACTTTTCTTGACTGACACCAAGTTATAAAGAGACTTTAATTACTCATTTTCATACTGTTTTTTGGATTTTTCTAATAGGTTTTTTTTTTCATTTTATTAGAACACGATACAGATATTAAATTTTAAACAATAGAAACTGGTTGGAATTTAAAAATAGAATACACAAATAACTAAAAACTAACCATTCATTTACTAACCATGTTAGAATTAAATGTACAATTTTGACAATTGTTAATCTTTAGCTACAAATAATTGATGTCACATTTACGTTTTCTGGTACTTGAGATGTAGAGTGACCGGATATTTTTTTAAACGTTTCTGTTTTATTACTAATCGAATCGTCAATATAACCTTCAGCAACATTACTACTTTTCCACCCTCCGTGTTTTCTCAGTTGTATCAAATCACCACCACCATCTACTAATAAAGTAGCAGAAGTACGGCGAAAACAGTGTCAAGTGTATGAATTGTGATTCGGTAGGCTCAAATATTTGGCAATATTACTAGGGGTTTTACCAATGGTATTCCTATTCATTCCTACACGTTGATTTGTACATCTTCCTTTGGAATAACGGAAGAATAAGCGACGTTCTAAAATATTATTTTGGCATTGCTTTCTTAAATCTATGTATTTTTTACAGTATGTAACATCATCGATAGCGTTTTCTATTTTATCATTGATTATTGTAAACATGCGACTTTGTTTTGTTTTTGAATTGGGAATGCGTATTATTAAGAGACGTTCCTTGTACTCTATATAATCAATTGTCACTTTTACTAACTCATCTCGCCTTCACGCTCCAGCAATACCCATAATCAAGATCCCTACAAACCAATTTAATTTTTAATATTAAAAAATGTGTCTCACCATACTAAATAAATATTAATCATCAGGCGCACTGTGAATAAATTCCTCAGTGTTATCTCTGGGAAATGTTAAAGATTTTTTCGCTCTATATCTCACTAATTGTTTTTCAAAAAATGCAATCAATTTTGCATATTGACTAATATAAATATTATTTTTTATTTTTAAAGTTTGTCTTAACATTGAATATTTCGACCAAAGAGTTGATGATATTAGATCTTTTGATCTGTCTCCAAAATAAGTCCATAGTGCGTTTTCTGAATATTTTTAGCTTTTCTTAACTTACACCAAGATATAAAAGAACAGTGGAAGTAGATTTAACCTAACATTTCTTGCAGCTTCCACAACTTCTGGAAGTGTATTAGAACATTCACTCTCACTTAGTTCCATTATTTTACAGTTTTGAGAAATACACAAATATATATCGAATTTGAATTTCACTAAAATGTTTAATTCACACTGACAGGCGTGGCTAACCTGATTAGATGGAAACATGACGATGTATATGTTTTTGTTTCCTATCGAGATATTATGATAGTTTGAAAACACAGTAAGTAATCTGTTTTAATTTAAACAGGTTTATTTAAGGACCGATTTTTCAATGCTATTCAAATTAGTCTACATTTTACTAATTAGCTTTGTTAATGACTGACATTTTTTTATTTTAATAGGCGAGCGCCAAAGTAACTTTTCCGTTTTAGAGCGCCAATAGTGTTCAATTATGACAGATCGCGGGAAACGTCAACTTTCCAGCTAGATTTGAATGTGAAAAAGCCTACTTTGGACAGTGATTGTAGAAAAATTCATTTAAGCATTTGGTTTCTGTCAGATGCTGTCCGTGGATACGAAATCAGCAATCTTGTGGTCAATTCCATTTAGCTTTCTGATTATTTACTTTCACGTGTACGTAACAGTCAAGAAAAAAAACGACGCAGCAAATTTCATTACGAAAGAAAATTATTACATTGGATTACTTACAAGAAAGCGATGTGGATTGCCCGGACAGGTTAAATTGAATAGATGCAATCCGGTTACCTATTGACTTTGCAACGGAAGAACTATGTTTATATAAACGAACTTAAACATACCTCTGCATCATTAAAAGAAAGAGAAAAATGCAGTAGGTAAATTTTATCACGAAAACATTACTAATGAAATTGCGCTCTGGATTTGCTGCATATTTCTCCCCTGCAATTTTCAAAAGTCAAGCCACGGTAGTAACTTTTTGTTTGTTTGACAGTGCTACCACACTCTCCCTAGATTTCCATGGCCTGTGTAATGCAAAATAAAATGGAGCAGTATATATTAGTGTTGTTCTCCGTTTAACAAACAGATTCAGTAAGTGCTCATCCCACGAGTTAGCGCCAAATTTAAATGGCACATTTCTATAGGGTAGCCGGGTTCACACAACCACGAAAAATGTTGTATTATATTAACCTATAAATGTCAAAGTAATTTGTCATTTAGCATTTGTGTTTTCATTCTTTATTTTGGTTAAAGCTTTTGCTCTAGTACTTTTCATTTCCAAAAACAATATTTTTCAATACTAGCTACAGTTTTGTAGCCTATTAGCAAATAATTACATTTATTATAAATCAACGAAATCTGTCGCCCCCGAAAAAAAGCCCGGCCAGAAATTTTTCCGTTGACGAAAAGGAGCGAATCTTAAACATTTTTAAACTTTGCGGACAACATTAACGACGATACTAAGAATAATCTTAGGCGTGTAGTCCATTCCTTCTTTGAACAAAACGATACAACTACTCTACTAAATAAAATTGTGGCCGCTATTGGTGAGCACGATGAGATGCCTCAATTAAAACGGAGTACATTAAGAACCTTGTTGAATGAAATTGGCTTTAAGTGAGTGAAAGAATAAATTATCTTTAACATAAATTGTACTTCATTTTGAAATATAGGTATTCCAAGAGGTCAAGAAATAGTTTCCTTAAAGAAAAATCCGAGATAGTTGCGTGGAGGCGACGTTATCTACGACAAATTAGAAAATACAGAGAAGGAAAAAACGTATATTTCTTAGACGAGACTTGGTTTAATGCTTGGACATACAGTAAGCAAAGTATTGAAAGATACAACCATCTTGATTCCGAGGCAAGCGTCTGTTAATGTATTAACAACGGGGTTACGGGATCCATCAGGAAAAGGAAAACGCCTTATCGTTCTCCACATTGGTTCCGAGGACGGTTTTGTTGATGATGATTTGCTATTGTTCGAGTCCAAGAAATCTGGCGATTATCATGAAGAAATGACAGCTGCTGTTTTTGAAGAATGGTTTCGAACGTTCTTGGACATTTAGACAAAAACGTTGTTATAGTGTTAGATAACGCTTCCTATCAGTAGTGATTAGGAGCCGGTTCTGGACCAATTCAAGGTCACTTGCCCTCTGGTGGTAAGAAATGTAAGCTTTTGGATCTCTTCAATGTCAAACTTTCGGCGGGAAATTTAAATTTTTGGAGCACGCAAAAAATCATTATCATATTACAAGATCACTCTGCGGTCAAACGTTTTGGAGGGAAATTTGTATGTGAGCTAAAAATAGAAATTGCAGTGATAGAAATATTTTTTAAGCAGATTTTTCTAAGTTCAGCCTTTTCAACAAAAAAATCAATTTTTCGAAAACGGGCCAGAGTTTGCCAAAAATAAATTAAAAAAACCCCCATTTCCGCCTGTCGACTTTCGACGTATCTAACACGTATATTTAAGGCTGTACACAATCAATAAATTTTTAAGATAAATACTGATTTAAAATGAAATCCTTTATGAGCATAATAATAAAGTTTTAACCCTGAAATGTTATGCAACTAACTATACTCTCGTGATATTTTGCATAACTTTATATTCACATTTATATTAAAAATTTAAGACTGTACAAAATCAATAAATTTTTAAGATAAATACTGATGTAAAATAAAATCCTTTATGTATTTCGGAAATATTTGTAATACGTTGTTCATCTAAAAAATTCTAACGTTTTTTTAATTAAAGAAAGCCTTCCTTAACTCTGAAATATTATAGATCACAATTCGATATAAAACGTACATGTTTAATATTTTCCAAATTAATTGAGTATCAATAGGAAGTGTGATGTAGTATAATAAATGTTTAACATATTTGTAAAGTAGCTGTAATATGTTTTTTTTCTAAATTAAATTCTAAAGATTTTTTTATGAAATAAAGTAATACTAATTTACATTTATATATGCAATTACAACCCAATTTAAATGGACTGTACTCGTAATGAGTAAAAAGCTTGCAATTGCAAAATGTTGCAATCATCGATCAGAGGCCGTTTCGTTTCTTGTCTTCCCGGACATCCAAACAAGATAACATTCTATGTAAGGGATCATTTGTCCCTTAGTTAGTTATCGAGTGCGATAGGAAGGAATAAGATGAGAATAGATTCGGGATAAGGAAAAAGGCGACCGACGGCCGTTACCGAGCTCATATAGTATTATCAGTATGATTTGTAATATTATATTTAACTTGAAATACAAGTATTGTACTAGAATGGAATGTATAATTGCAATTATTGTTATGTAAACGATAGACGTGTACTTGAACTATAAAAATGATGTTTGAAGGTGTGTGATGTAAGTAAAGATATATATGCATATCTATGGAAAGAGATAAAAGACGACTCGAGATGGACTTATTATTCCTCAGGGTGTAGGAGGGGATGTGGGAGAGGGTAAAAATAAAGTCCTACAAAAGATGCGCTCCTGAAAATTTTATTTGCACCTAATTCTCAGAAAAAAAAATTTTTTGTCAACACAGTTGTGTTTTATAAGTGGCAATTTATCAATTTCATGTATAAATTTATCAAAATATGAAAAAACGACTCTTAAATTAACCAATTCCATTTTGGAACAACAAAGAGCACTTAAAACACAATTTTTTGAAGCTCAGAAGAAACATATGCATGCAATTTATCCATTTCATGTACAAATGTATCGAAATGCTCTTTAAATTAACCAATAATTCAATTTTGAAACAACAAACAGCACTTAAATCATGACTTTTTTTAATTTAGTTTTATTAGGACTCCAAATTTACCATTTCCGATGGAGCGTGAATATTATACTGCTTCAAGAATTGTAGGATAATGAATGCAGTTATTTTGCTTTGAAAGCATTTTATGCAGGTGTGAATGCGAACATTCTATTTTTATCTTAGTCACCAATTTACATTACAATTTTGAAACGGGATTTGCAAATGTATGAATGCAATTGTGTCATTTGTGTTGCATAAATACATGGCGTAAAGTTCTCAGATTTACATGCTTTTGGGAACTGTTTTGACTTTTATTTAAAGCAAGCTTTTTTTAACTTTTAACTATACTATATTTTCACACTTTCTTTATATGCATGATATTTTACAATAAATAAATTTGTAACGCAACATGCACTTAAAATTTGCATAAAGGACTGCGTTACTTTGATGTAGAAATTTATAAATGAGTAAGTCAGCCTTCCAGATGTTTTCAACTTTTTAACGTAGATCATTTCACTTTTCTAGCGCAAATTGAACTATCACTCACATTTTTTTTAGCTGTAGTAAAATTTCAATGTACCTATGCACTATTTTCATGAAAACTCGAAATATGAACTATAATGTATATATATTTCCAATAATAATAATACAAGGATGTTTTTTAGCTGTAGTAAAATTTTTAGGATAAATAAACCAAAAAAGTTTAACATTTATCTATTTATTAAAACATAAAAGAATACTTATAACTACAATAAATTCTACAAACAAATACTATACTAAACAAATTATGCAAAAACTTCTTACTAACATATACTAATTTAAAACTATTCACACATCTAAAACAAATTGACTAAACTACACTATACACACTAATCTATATATTTACATCTAAGTCCTCTAACGTACGCAGCACGTTTTCTGTTTTGCTATACTTATTCTCATTTTTTCTAACTGCTGGTTAACCTCAGTGAACTCCACAGTTAGTTGCTCAACGCGAACGACTCCCAACACCTCACGCTCTTCGCCGAAGGGCCTTACGTAAGATGTGTTGGTGGAGATGTTGAAAGGCCCTCCTGGTCATCATCCCGTTGGATGAGGGATAGATTCTTCCCTCCATATTGTATATGGCAAAGTGACGGTGGTAATAGTGGTTGTTGCGGTGTGGTAACAACTGTTGTTGCCGGTGTAATACTAGAAAAATAATAAATTACATTAGTAATGTGTTAGCCAATACATAAATCAGTAAATAAAAACTCATTTAAATAAGGAATACTTACTTTTCAAAATATCGTGAAAGGTTCTCCACATCACTGTCTCTGATAGATATGACAGGAATATTTTCATTTGAAGGTGTCGGGAGTGGTCCTGCAGGCTGATAACTAAAGATGGTTGCACCAAGATATCTTGCTGAATATTTGTCTTTTTTTTCATTGACAGTTTAGGTTTCTTGCTTGTTGAAGCCATCGTGACTACTAGGTAATAAATGAGTACTCACATAACACTTTAGCACTATATACATGTAAATCTGTTAACGTTATCAAAATTGCTAACAAGTGGAAGTGGTTAGTAGAATGAATTGACCTATGCAAGCGAAGGGTGATGATCTGTAATGAATGCAGCATAATCTAGGCATGAGAAAGTATTTCATATGATGTCAGCAAGGTTAAGTTAATAGATATTCGCGGTAAACGCCCACTAAAGATAATAAAAAAAGTGCAATGTCTGAACTGATACCCTTACGAATACAATTACAACGTAATCTAAAGGCAATGAACTAAAGCGTGTGAAAGTATTTCATGCAATATCAGCAAAATTAATGATAGATGTTAATAGATATTCTCAGTAAAGACCAGTAATAATAATGAACAAACTGCAATGTGTGGGTCTGTCTGAACTAAAGTTCTTGCGAATACTATTGCAACGCAATCTAAAGGTTATGAACTAAAGCGTGTGGAAGTATCAACTTTAATTTTCATATAAGACGAGATTCTATATGCTGCATAAAGTCAAATACAAGTTTGTGATATTTGACCTTGAATGTGGGTTTATATGACATATAAGCCAATAAAGTGCATTTTTATACCAGTCAGTATATTGTACTCGTGACTAGAATTGTAATTGTAATTGAAAACCTAGAGTACTTCTATAGTTACTTAAATTATTAATTTTGAATTATCAGTTATAATAAATAAAATATTTGCTACAAGTCCATTACTGCATAATCGGCAGTGTGTGCTTTATATTTTTGAGTCGTTGGATGCAGTTTTGAAGATAACTATGAGTAAGGTTATACCAAATAGTAGTGATATTACTAATATAACAAGACGTGTTCCATTCTTGAAAACCAAAAATGAATTTGTAAAGCACATCCGTATAATTAACACTAATATTAAGCTATTGCAAGATATAATACAAAATAAAATTTATCTAGAGGTAAGTGAAAATTTGCTTACATTCGAAAGTAATTTATTATTGGTAAAGAGCTATATTGTTAGACTTAAACAGTTAAAGAACGCTTCAGAGAAAACAGGTAGTGGAATTATCAATGGTGTTAAAGAGCGTACACGCAAATTATGTTGGCACTCTCTAGATTCATGTTTCAATGGTAGGTTACTTACATGAATTATACTTAATATAGCAAACATCAAGAACCCTCTTATTTTTTTACAAAATGCATACTATAGTTTTGCATGAAAGGTTAAAGTAATGCTAAGGCAAACGATGCTAAAGGTGAATGTCCTTCTAGTCTGCAATTTTATGCACCTTCAAATTAAAGTTATCGAGTTGAAGACTTTGAGGCTGATGGAAAATGTATGTAAACATAAAGATATACGTTTAGTAACCAAATAGGGGGTCGCTATGGTGCTCGTGCTTACATAGCAAACCCAAATTTTCATGGTTGTACAATATTTGATAATGATATGCTTATCATTCAAATGAATAAGCCAGAAGTATATTTCAATAAATCTATATATGCAGGATTCAGTGTTTTAGACGTTTCAAAAACTTTTTGATACAATTTTTATTACGGTTACACGCTACCCAAGTTTCATAATAATGCTAAGCTCTTGTAGATGGGTACGGATAGCCTCATATACGCCTTTTCAGTTCCCGATATCTATGAATGCATTAGCCCCAACAATATCTTTGGAATTCCATTAGTAAATTAAAAAGTCCCTGGCTTAATGAAAGATGAAAATCATGGCGCAATTATGTTGGAATTTGTAGGACTTCGCTTACATAGTTAATAAAAAAGTTATAAAAAGATCAAAGCGTTCTACCCGCGCAAGCGTCAAACAGGTCACGATAAATGATTATAAACATGTCTTGTTTAATGGTGACGTAATAAGGCGTTATCAGCATCTGATAAGATCAAAGAAACATTATGTGTTTACAATCAAACAGAGTAAAGTAGTACTTAATCCTTGTGATGATAAACGATTAGTAAATTTCAATTTCACCGATACTAAACCTTGGGAATTTAACTTTACATAGCATTTTATTTGTCTTCTGTTTCAGAAAACAATTTTATCATTATGATCAATCTTGAAAACAAATTGCAGGAAGAACTGTGGTGCAATGGTGATAAAATGTACAGAAAATACCTGAAGCGTTCTTTGATGGGGAAGTCCTCCCTCTAAAGCTATTTATTTGTACTGAATATATTACAATATATTGTTATTCCTGATGAGTGTTTTTACTGGTGTGCTATAAACTCAAAGTGTGCAAATGAAGTTATTGTTAAGACATTATTTGATAAAAAAATTAAATTAGACGATACCATTAAAGGTTTTATGAAATTGTGTACCTATTAAGGCTACAATTCATTAACTTTTGATGAAGTAGATAGGATCTTAGACGATATGTATCTATACAATTTATTATGGGTTGATGATTCAACAAATGTTAAATCTACCTTAGAAAATATTGCTTACAAAGGCGCTGTATTTATTATAACTGAAAGTATTGAGAAAGCGGCATATTATGCTAACTACAAGTGCCTCGACATTTTGATTGAAATATTATTAGAACAAAATATCAACTATAAGTTTCAACCGTGGGAGAACGATGAGCACCACAAAAACCACAACGGTGAAACAAATTCCTACTTGGGATGGAGGTGTGGGCCAGATTCGGGGATATGGCCGTCCAGTAATTTAAGTGATTATAGATGTACTTTAGGTTCACTTTATAAGATAATGAAATTTTAAAAACAAATGTAATATTTATATTTAAAAAATAAGATACTATTATTTTTTTGTGCGTTTTATTTCATCTAAGAGCTACATCCTTTTATACAAACTATATAACTAATATAAGTAATTTATTTCACAAATTACAAGTTAAATGTTATAAAATAATGTCATCCTCATTGATCCATGATCTTTCATCCAATCCCCACCACTTTACGAACAACTTATTATTCTTGGAGCGAAGCACTTTTTCTACTAGATACACATCAGTATACTTTGTTTTCTGTAATTCATGTTCATAAAACCCTCCCAATACAGGTTTTCCCTTCATGTCTTCCAGCATGTACCGGGTGGCCAACTAAGAACGGCCGCCGGCCATATCTCTGGAATGGATTATAGCACAGGCTCGGGAAAAAAAAATTTATAACGAAAGTGGCCTCGGGAAACGCCTGAAAATTATTTTGAGAATTGTAGGTCCACCGCTAGAGGGCGTATTTGACTGTTAAAATTTGAAAAAGCAAAATTTTTCGAAATTTACTCAATTATTATAATCAGATTCCTCAACAAATTCTGCATATTTTTTATCTGATAAGTTTTAGCCTATCTCTTCAAATAAGGGGTGGGGGAGAGTGGGAACCTTGTTACGAAAATACGCCTTTAATTCAGGTTCTGCTTGACCGATTTTAATAAACTTGATGTTGTTTGAAAGAGCTTTTGTTAAGAAATAGAAAATTTGTAAATTTGAAGCAATCTTATTAATAACACACATACTAGAGGTCGCTGTTTAATATTTTTTTAATATTGCGTTTTCTCTTTACAATTTTAAATGGACGCATAAAAATTTAAGTAGGTCTTTAAAAAGTAGACTAAATTAGTAATAAAACAGTGAAAACTGCAAGTTTCTATTTTTTTCCTATCCCGATATATGGTAAGAAACAGGTAAATGGCGGGAATTGTTCTTCCAACGTCTAGTAGGCTAGTTCGCGTTAACGGAAATTATTAAATTTAGCCTGGATGAAAAGATCTTACATTGGTCTGCAGTAATTTAAGCTGTTATCATACTAACGTTATGGTTGCCGCTAGATTACCTAAATGTAATGCTGTCGCTACTAACAATAAGAACAAATTATAAAATAATAATGTGATAAATGTAACAATTAAAACCTTAAATAAATAACTACGTTATTAGAGTCGCCCTAGATGTTCGAAATGTCGTCCAACATTTTCAATGCATGAAATCAATCGCTGATGGGTGGAGAGAACAGCAGTTTCAATTTCTGCCCTTGAAATACTTCGTATTGTCTGTCGTATTCTTTCAATTATGTCAGCTCTTGTTGTGGGTCTATCGGCATAAACGAGATCTTCTATTCACCCCCACAAATAAAAATCTAAACAAGTTAGGTCTGGAGACCTTGGTGGCCAAATAAATAAACTTCCACGTCCTATCCACCTTTCAGGGTATGATTGATCTAAGAAATTCCGAACATCTCTAGAATAATGTGTCGGGCACCCATCATGTTGCAAGAACATGTCACGACGAATGGCCAAGGGTATGTCTTCTAAAAGAAGTGGCAATTCGTTGCTTAAAAGATCTAAATATCTTTCTCCATTAACAGTCTCATTAAAAAAAAAGGCCCAACTATTTCTCCACCTAGAATCCCGCACCACACATTTACAGAACAACGACCCTGATGTTGGACCTTCTGCATCCAGTGGGGATTCGTTTCAGACCAGTAGTGCATATTATGTCGATTTATACTACCATCACTATGAAAAGTAGCCTCATCTGTCCACATAATTCGTGAAAGTATTTCAGGATCGTCGTGTATCATATTTGAGAGCCAGTTGCAAAAATCCAACCTGGTATCGAAATCTTGAGCATTGAAACTATGGTATAGGACCATGTGATATGGGTGCAATCTAAAATAGTATGTATTGTAAAGTAATCAGATCAATAAGACACATTGAAGTCCTTCGTTGTTACTAAACGAAAAAGGACTTTAAATACATTAATTCCCGTAATGTTATTACGAATTTTTTTCGCCCGGCCTCTCATTATTTTTTATTATTGGTACCTTCTTACTTTACTTTGCCTCACTTAATTATCATGCTGTTAATTAAAATCTATTCACATAGCATAAGATAATTTCATTAAATAATTTGTTGTTTTATTGAAACTGAACATAAACATATAACGACAAACGAAACAAATTAAAACATTTTTAACATTATAATACCGAATAAAACATGCATTAATAAATAAGTAGTCACCTGTGTTCTCTTAAAATATTTTGGACGGTGGTTCGACATATACCCAAGTCTCTAGCTATAGCTCTGGTGCTTGAATGAGGGTAAACATTTACATAAGCTAAAACATCAACAACATTTTCCTCTGTTCTGCCTCTGCGTTGTCTGCGGTACACAGGAAGATTCACATTTCCAGTAGTACGCATACAATGTGCGAGTCGGAGAAAAACTATTCTACAGTGATGTCGTCTGTTTGGGTAATGCAGTGCATACACTCTAGCTGCAAAGGTTATATTTCTCATACATTCAAAATAAACTGCCAACATATCAAATGCTTCTTCCTTTGTAAGAATCATTTTGGTACGAAAAGATAAAGAATTACATGGCATCAATATTGCGCAATATCTTGAAATAATGCTTTACGTTGTAAACCACACCCAAAAATGGAATTATCCTTATAAATTTTCTTCTTCAAATTGAATAATCCGTTTAATGCATTTTCTTGTAATTTTCAAATAAAATTGCAATCATAAAATGAAAGCGTACGCCACAGTAAAATTAAATGCGTACTTAAAATGTAATTAAAGTGTACATCAAAGTAAAAATAAAAGAAAGGAAAGTAAAAGTAAAAGTGAAGTAAAAGTGCCTGAAAAGAGCAAATGTTTTAATTTTTAGTATAATGCGTTAAAATATCTTACCATCAAATCAATGGCAGTTTTCACTATATTTAGGTGGAAACCCAAAAAAAAAGCTTTCTAACAACACCACATTCATCAGGAAGTGAAAAAATGGATGCTTTGGAAGTTAGATGACGTAGTCGTGCGCGAAGAGACTTGCGCAGAATAATTTAAGGTGGAAGTATAAACCTTTAAGAAATATATACCCTTAAGAAGATATGCACTTAAGTTACACCAAAATGCAAATTAAGTTGCCTACCTCATAGCTACAAATCATTAATAAATAAATTTTCTTATATTTACAACTAAATGAACGAAAGACTTTAAATTACGATATATTTTAATACAACTCAAAATGGGTTGTTACACGCAGTTTTAATACTGTTATACTTCTGCTGTATTATTTTATGAGCCTGAATAATTTTTTTCTTTAATATCATTACCTTGTTATCCATTGTAGCAAAGCGGGTTTACTGAACAGATACCGGTTTACCTCGAACAGATAGCTGTTTACATATTGTAAGCAGTTTAAGGTATTATATATTTATCAAATCTTTTCCTATAGCGACATTATTAAATTCAGCATCCTTGTTTATGACTATGAAACCAAACGGATCTACCCAGCATTTTGAACACATATCCCGAAATAATTTCATGCTTGTGGTGGGACTTACATGATCCTCATACACTTGTTTTAGGTTTAATTCATCTTGCTCAAATAATATAATTAGATTAGCATTGTCACGAACTAATTGCTTTGGAATTTTACTGTAAGTTTGACTCAAATAGAAACAGTCAATATCGTTATGCCTACCCATAGAAAATATGCCCTTGTGTTATTTTGCTTTTCACAAACGATCTCATCGAAGATAAAAATAGAGTTTAATTTTGCAAAATTAGGCTCAATCACATCTTGATTATCACTGAAGGTAAAGTAACCTATATCCTTCATTGGAAGTAAGGTTTCCTGTAAAAGTTTGTACTTGTTTTGATTCAATGACTTAGAGTGTACGTATACATATTTAAATTTGAAGCCATTTTTCTCGGTAATCAGACTGATCATTGCGTTTGTTTTACCACAATTGGAGGGGCCACATATAATACCACGTATACTATTAGGAAGTAAATCACCATGTTTTGAAGTAATAGACTTTTCATCATCATCAAAGTCATGATTTTGAATTGAGAGTTTTTGTTTTTGAGCCACTTCTGTCATCGTTAGTGGATGAAATAAAACTAAACGCATAATTACAACATTTTTATTCATATACTAGGCTATATTACAATAACTATAACTTTTTCACTTTACCAGTGAGTGGTCTGTACTGCACAATAGCGTCATGGAGAATAAGACCATAGACAACAATTCCATTATCGAAAGGTGTTAGAGATTACATTTCCAATTTGATGTCTACTGTTTAGTTTTTTAAGGATTAATTTTGTTTAGAGCAGTCCATTACAAATACTGGACTTGATTTGAATTCGGAATAGTTGAATAATGCATCTTTATCATCTTCACCATAGTAATCACATCGAAATTTCAAAAAAATGCGATAGGCAGGTATGCATTGGTTAGCACTGAAGTTCAAACCCATTGCTTCATATGGATAATACTCAGAATTCAGATGTACTTTAGGATTTCTGATGTTAATGTGATCAAAATTTCCGGCCCTTGCTGACTTTGTGTACCTTTCACCTTGTTGGAATGCAACAATTATCCAACGTGGTTTTTCCAGTTGCGTTGATGTTTTTATTGGCCATATGTCTGAGGTTGCCTGTTTTAAAGAAGGTAATTCATATAACTCCCATTGACGAAATGGAAGAGTAATAATAGAATTTTTAATGATTCCTTGAAACAAGTTATGTTTCGCAGCATCACTAAGTATTAAGTGTGGTACTTTCCATTGAATTTTATTTAAGGTTATTGCGGCATCAACTTCATAGTAACAGTTTGTATCGCTTCTAGACCGAATTAAAACCAACTCTTGGCGCATATTCACGATTACCTGACGATAACCCTCCATTATCCCAAATATGTGGTTCAAAGGTATGCATACTGTAAAAGATTTTTCTCCATTTTGCTCATCGAATTCTAATTGTAATGGTTCTTCATTCTTTGGCGACCTGCCCAAATGGGTTAATGCTTTGCTTTTGCTTGCCATATAAGAAATATATCCCTTAAGCGTAGATGTTCTACCTGGATTTCTACAAACATCCACTCTCTGGCCACTTCTTCGAAAAGAAAGCACGGGAAATTGTTGGTTAAGCTGCATGCTTTTCTTTCATCGTCTTTTTCAGCTCAAGTTTACCTTCTATGCACAGAAAACTATCATAAGTAGCCGTAATTAGATCTTGACTTTGAATTAAGATGCGTATTTCTTCGGAAGGTCCATATTTAGAAGATCCATACAGAAGATAAGTGTGAATATCTGATTTAATTATAGTATCATCAAAATGTACGTTTTGAAAGACGTTTAACGATTCTGCCATTGTGGTTGAGAACCTTTAAACCAATTGACGTTAAAAAGTATTTCTCTGCAGATGTTAACCGCAATGAAGGTTGATGACTAATTAATGACTTACTGTAGGGATAATGTCTTTTACATGAAATTTTGAAAGATGGAGTTGGTTCTGGATTAATTCTCAGGCCTATGTTCTTTTAGTTCTAAGCGTACTGTGAATGGTTCTCTTTCACCAAAGTCTATTAATTCACCCTTTTGATTAGTCAAATTAATTGTTATATTACTAATTATGTCAGTGTTTACTTCTAAATATTGGGTATTGCTTGGAGTTTTATCTAGACGATAACCTGGTAGAACTGAAACATTAATCTCATATAATACTATAGCGGGTTTACTATTTCGATAAGATCCCTTTATAATGTTGCACTCTATGTGTAGATTAATGTGTTTAAGTATATGGATGTCTAACGCAGATGTATGTAAAATATTTGGTTCTAATATTTTAGACTCAAGCCTTAGCATGCGCCCAATGCAATTTTCTTTAGTAAAATCGATCACAAATGAACTGTTTATCTCACATTTAAGTGTATTGATGTTTGCTCTAATGATAAACATTTCTGTGGATATTTTAGACTTTAGATAATCGCTAATTTCATCTAACTCATATGCATAGTGTGGAATATCAATCAATTGTAAATGAGATGGATTTGTACTGAAATGAAATCTATCGTTGCCTGTATAAGTGTTTCTAATGCTGTTGCAGTCGTAAAATCCAACCAATCCAATAACGTATTTCTTCCCCAAATCTAACTCTATCGGTGGATAGAAGTTGTAGCTAGCTGTGTTACCAACACCTTCTAAACTGAATGTCATTGACATAACTGAGAAAATGTGATGTGCTGATTACTTATACAAAAATTGTAGGCATAGGTGCCCGCAAATAATTGTTTTAAACTCTTGATCTTGGTTGTAATTATAATATATTTTACACCTCCGAAAGTAGTTAATCACTTCGATTGGCGATCGAAGATTACCGAAGCTATCGTAATACCATACCTTTTTTACCACGCATTTTGTAGCAAACCCAATGTGTACCTGGTCCTCTTTGACTATCTAAGTTAATAATTCCAGGTTCATTTTTCCGTGGTAACTTATGCATGCTATCTCTCATAGAAATATCCCTAAAGTAGGGTACATTTTTGGTGTATTTCTTTAAATCAATATCCGTCAACGGTCTTTCGGGTAATCTATTCAGTTTTTTGGAAACGGTTTTAAGTATAATGCACCACCAGATTTGTTTGGTTTTAGATACAGCGCACCGCCTTTCTTATTCATGGAGCCTATGGCGATCGATTCCATCATGCGAGTATGGCGCGATGTCTCTTCTTGCAATTTTTTAGCATTTTTAGCGTCATGGACTGCTTTAGCAATTCCTGACGCACCGCCAGCTAAAGCAACGATTGCTGATAATCCTGCGAATAACTGAATAAGAAATGGTAAAAACCCTCTCTAAGAACTTTAATGTTTTTCTTTCCTCTTAAACTTTTTACCACACGTTTTGCCGCTGACTTTATTGTGTCTGTGAAATTTCCGTTAGGTTTAATTTTTTTAGCTATTGTTTTTCGTAAATGCAACAAATTTCCGCCATTACATTTTTTCTTCTTCTTCAGATTAGATCGACTGACTGCTAAAGCTGCAGTTCGTTCACATAATGTTGCATCTGATAATTTAAAGCGTTCCCAAGCTTTTTTTTGTAAAATTTTATCCGCTTTATGTCTACTATCTAAATCTCTGTAATCTCTGTAACTGAAATCGTGAAGTTTGCACTGAGCATCTAATTGATTAATACCGGGGTCACCGCGTGCGGGTCGTTTTTCTAAGTTTGTACCGGGACCGCAATACTGGTAAGCAGGTAAATGCAGTTCAAACGGAAGTTTATTGATTAGAGCATTCACTAAACCACCACCACCTGCACGCTTTCGCTTCTTAACTAGCATTGTTTACGTGGATAGATAAAACGGGGAGAAAAGCAAATCATAGTTATTTCTTTATTCAGTAAATGCTATACATATATTTCCATTAAACATACAGTGTTATGTGAATTAATATTATACTTAGCATTTATAACATCATCAATGTCTTTATAAATGTCATCATCACCACCATGGAATTCGTTCTCACGAAAACGACGGTAGTCAACAGCTTGTATGAATTTTTCATAAAAACACACCAGATTGTAAGATTCAACAAATTCCAATCTATAGCTTATTATATCCTTTAAATTGAGTAGTTCTTCTATACTATGTGAATTGAATGTGCAAGAACAGCAGTTGTAGTTTTCTATCATAACAGTTTTCAAAATTCTGTCATATCCTTTAATCAATTCCCAATTGTAATAAATAACAAGATTGCTAGATAGAGATTCATGATTTTGATCATAGATTATGTCTCCATCCTCGTTTAAATTTGACCAATCAATTTTATTTTCAATTTATTGGGATCGGAAAAATTGTAATTGTACATATGAATGCCATCTTAGAAGCTCATTCCATTCCTTCATATCCAACACCACATTATTGCTTTGATCATAGTTGCTAAACCCCAAACGCACTACTGGTACAAGATTTAGGTGTGTGCTGTATCCAATTTCCATATGTTTTGCATGGTGAGCATCGTTCGATAGTTTATAATAAATTCATTAGCTGCTTGTTTATACACTTCAGATAAATCATATAGCTGCCTGTCAGTGTTAGAAGAATAACCTTCATCATGTTTCTCTTCATTTTTAGTACTACTACCACCATCACTATTTTGACAGCACCAACAACACAAGGTAAAATTATTATTCATATTGTTACTGAAACTATGTGGGGTATCCGTATATAACGGTGAACTTCTGAGTTTGGATCGTTCCAGAAATGATGTTATTGCTGCCTGAATTATAACGACTGTGCTTGCTTACAATTGCATTAGGACTAAACGCTGTTTAAGAAATGATTTTAGTTAAATCATGAGGTGGGATTGAGGCACTACTATTAAAAACAAAATGTTATGTTTGTTGTTTTCCCGACTGCACCCAAACTACTCATGAAGACATCCCTCGTGTTTAGCTGCGTTTTAAATTCTTTCATTCGAGTGCCTTCTTTCAAATACTCATAAAAGCGTTGAGGTAATATACATTTAGAATCATCCGTTTCCATCACTATACGTTCACCGTACTTAGTATTAATTACTGCCACATTAATCACTTTATACTTTTTTGATATCTCGAGGTCACATGCACTTTTAAAAAGTTTGCAATAGGTGCTTTGGTATAACCCTGCTAATTCCATGTTTAACAATTACAAGTTGCTAACTAATATCAACACACCTTGCTGTGGTTTGTATCACAAAAATGTGTCCTAATTTTAGCTTTGAAGATTGTTTCACCTTGACTCAATTTAGTCAATATAAGCACCATTTGACAATGGTCTACTTTTTAGCATAGACAACAACCCGCATTCTTCTTGTTTTCATGAATTGATTCTACTTTCATACTTCTAGGAAATGTCATACGATGCCCCTACAGGTCAATAACCTTTGACCTTGACCACTCTATTTTTAGACTTTTAAGAATTGTAATATGATGATGACAGTGCAATTTCTATTTTTGACCTTGACATACAAATTTCCCGCCAAAACGTTTGACCGCAGAGTGACCTTGTAATATGATGACATTGCAATTTCTAATTTTAGCGAACTCCAAAAATTTAAATTTCCCGCCAAAAGTTTGACTTTGAAAAGATCCAAAAGCTTACATCTCTCTCCACCAGAGGGCGAGTGACCTTAAATTCGTCCAGAACCGGCCCCTAATCACTACTCCTATCATAGCAGAAAGATCGACAAACATCCAAATTCAGGATCAAAAAAAGGTGACATTCAGGCATGGCTAACCAGCAAATCCACGAACCAAATGTGATCAAAGACGAACTTCTCGACCTTGTCAGAGAAGCTGCTATTGCTCCTAAATTAGTTGTCGCAAAATCACAGAATCATACTGTATTGCATTTATCTCCATATCATTGCGAATTAAACCCAATAGAACTGATATGGGCACAAATCAAGGGTGAAGTTGCGAGGAACAGTAATAGTCAAAATAATAAGATTAGTTCGGGAATATTTATTCTACTTGTTGAATTATGTGTTATTGATATTATTTAAATATATTTCTCAATTAAAATCCAAATAAATTTCCAAGTTTCACTGCTAATAACTCCATAAGCAGATAATTGGTAATTGTTTTTTACTTGTATTTCAACATGTGGTGTAATATTACGCGTCTTTAATAATATACCCTGTATATAGTTCGGTTGCAAATGCATTATTTACCTTTACTACCATTATTATATAAAAGTGCTAGGTAGATAATAGCTCACTCCTTAACCTAAGTACATAATACACTAGTATTTGAAGTGAAAGGTTGTTTTTATGGCTTGTTTTTGGTACCACATGAAATGTCACTTTTAATATATTAGATTAATTTCTTGGAAAACCTTTGAGCCATTTAGTAATCTCATACTAATTCGTATAATTTATAAATATCAATTGCTTATTAATTATTAATTTTATTAAATACATAAATAAAAAGTTTACCTCGAGTAGGATTTGAACCTACGACCTGTACTTTGCTGGAGTACCGCGCTAACCAACTGCGCCATCAAGGTTCAAGCCCCAATCGATGTAAATTTTGTCTTTAATTACATATTTACCTTTGAACTTATTCGTTCATAACAAAATCTTATAATAAATCAATTGCTTATGTTTATGCTTTTTTCAGAATATCCACATCTGACCAAACTGGATTATCCACAAGCTATCGACAATGAAACTTCTCAAACTGTTTGGAATACCTGTAAGTGTTAAATTTAGGAATTAAAAAACCTATACGGAAATATACAATTATAAAAAAATCCCTTTGGTATTAATTTGCATAATTTATTTATTTTACAGTCTGACATAAAGTCAGCTTAGAGTAACATTGTGTGTCTAATATCTCGCATCAGTATTAATTGCCAATATCAATACCATAATCTTCAAACCTAAGAAACTAAGGTGATTGCGAATTTCAATTAGCCGTTTTTGTTTATGTGTTACTAATGAACAGTGGTAATACATGAGAACTGAAATTTTCGATATTTGTGAAACTATTACTTGTGATTAATACTTGAACTTGATAAAAGTGTGTCAATGTTCTGATATTATAGTTTTCTATAAATTTGCACACTTAATTGAAAAATTTGAAGTTTAACGTTCTGCCAACTATGACACTAACACTCTAGCGCACAACTGTCACAGTGTCAGATCATATAAAATTTATTACAGCATTGATTACCCTGAAAATTTGAAAAATGGCATATTTGGACATTCTCTACCCAACTAAAATATTTTCGACAATGCGGTGTTGTCAATTATATTAGCAAGTAGTAGTAACTTTGATATTTTAAACGGAACACCATGTATGTAATATTATTTTTAGGATCTTTATCAATCTCCTAATAGTTTCTTTTAATACTTTCCTATCTGTAACCGTTTTAGAAAATAAATTGAATTTCAATTTTTTTCGTCGGGAAACATAATTTTTAAAGATACTGATAGCTTCGAGCTCAGTCATACAGTGATATCGAAATTTGGTTTAGAGGTAATACTTAAAGGCTTTCCACGCTTTAACTGAATCCTGGTTACTTCAATACAGAGCGGTTCAAAAATGTACTTTATTTCGTTTGCTTGAGAAAGTGACTAAAAATTGATTATTTTAAATGGAACACCCTGTATATTAATACCAATCCGGAAATCTGCTGAAATTGGCCGTTTATGTATGTATATCTTACACATACCTAACTGATCGGGTTTCCGACTTATGAGCATTTATTTGCGAAAATGCACTTTGAAAATGACATCCCCATACGGTTTTTGGTGAGAAAGCCATGAACACTATTTGACACTAACGTTGTTTCATTATCGTAATAATATCAACATTTTCTTCCATTCAGGAACTGAAATTACCTTCCGAAACGATGGAACAAAATTATTTTCTGCTTACTTCTATAGTACAATGAGCAGGGGCCCCGTCTAATACATATATACTGCCAATTTCGATATTTTTTAAGAGGTAGGTCATCGACGAAGTTCTCTACAATATTTTCCAAAATATTTACATATCTTCTGGGGGTTGTTCTGATATTATAGTTTTCTATAAATTTGCACACTTAATTGAAAAATTTGAAGTTTAACGTTCTGCCAACTATGACACTAACACTCTAGCGCACAACTGTCACAGTGTCAGATCATATAAAATTTATTACAGCATTGATTACCCTGAAAATTTGAAAAATGGCATATTTGGACATTCTCTACCCAACTAAAATATTTTCGACAATGCGGTGTTTTATAGTAATCACATCGAAATTTCAAAAAAATGCGATAGGCAGGTATGCATTGGTTAGCACTGAAGTTCAAACCCATTGCTTCATATGGATAATACTCAGAATTCAGATGTACTTTAGGATTTCTGATGTTAATGTGATCAAAATTTCCGGCCCTTGCTGACTTGTGTACTCCTCTTATATGATATACCTTGAAATACGTCTTCTTTGGTGACGTGAGGGTTTTCACTGCACCAAACCAATTTTTTCTACTGAAAATCCCTTCTCTTGAAAATTTTATTCGTCCAAATTATTTTATTATAATCATGGATCTTCTTGGGTGCGTACCAACATCGTTTCATGAAATTCAACTCTCTGTTGAGAGTCTTGAGGCTTCATTGCTTGAACATTGGTGAATTCATAATCATACATGTTATGTATTTGCAAGATTCTTTGTGCTGATGAATATTTTATACCTAAATATACCAGAAACGTCTAATGTGCCATCCACCGTGAATCGCCCTGTATGTATGTTTATCTAGAAATGTTAAATCTTGAAATTTTCGTCACAAGAGTATATCCAGTAAAAAAAGCGGGGCAAATCCCAATACTTTTTGTCTGATTGCTGAAACCTTTTCACGCAGAAATAAGCATGGAGTCTTAATGGCAACTATGTGTTGCTAACTACTTTCGCTAACCATTGCTGGAACTAGGGTTGCTGCTGGTGTTGCTAAATTAGTGCTCTTTAAAAATTTCGTTTTAGCTGACCAGGTCACCATTTCTGGTCGTCTATCGATCTATTCCTCCAAAATACTCGTAATTTCGTGATTACGCGATTTTCAGTAACACCAAGAATAGGCGTCAAGACTCTTATTTTAAGTAGCACGTCCTGCATTTTGTGGTGTTTTTAAATTCGCTTTTTATTTTTTAAGGAGAATATATTGTTTGCCTAAGATTTATAAACAAGGTAACGCTATGCGACCATTGTTTCTGGTATTAATTCACCTTTTTATCTGCTTCCAAAATGGTAGTCTAGTTAATTTAATAATCTTTTCCATCAACAACCTAACATTAGTATTTCAAATTCGTATGAATTAAGTGATACATTAAAAACATTCAACTCACATTTTAATATTTAATTGTGTACGAAACAAACCTTTTTCTAAATTAAGAATCATTTTTTTATACAAGAACAAGGCTAATCTATTCATGGGTAAATTTCAAACAGAATTAAATTGTGATTTACTTCATCTTTCTAGTTTTGATTAGATACGCTTATGATGAGTTTACTACTCCTAATACTACAAATTGCAGTGCTCAGGAATTTGTAGAAACCTTTAACTCTACATTCTCCTACGAAATAGAGGCAAACCGGAGTTTCCAGTGTCTTTGATACTGTGGTAACAAGAAACGATAGTAAACTAGACCAATAGGAATTTGCAGCACTAAACGATTCATAACGAATCAGAACCACAGTAGGAAGCGATAGAGGACAAACAGAAACAAAATATAAAAAATTACCAAACCAACCAGCTTCTACAAAAGACGTACCCTAAAATATTTTTTAAAGTTAATTTAAAAACAAATTCATATGGTTTCTACTTTGTATCATATCTGCGCTGTTCACTTTATTTTTGGAATTTATCAAACCCATTCACAATTGATAAGTTGAATGAAATGACTGTTAAATTAGTTAGAATTCAAAATAATTGTAATTTATTATTACATCTACATTACTAATAATTAGGGTTTTTTGAAGTTAAGTTGCCCATGAAGCTTAATTTACAGAGCCGTTATGAAGAATGTTTGACAACATAATTTAGTATATTTTAACAATTTCAAAGATCACAAACAATTCTGTATAACAACTCTACTACGATAGGACAGTAAATGCACCAATTTCTTCATAGTGAAGCCGACACATCTAAAACTAAAACCAGCGCCGTAATGATATGAGGTACATGTATGTACAGAATGTTCATAAATAAGTGCGAAAGAGTTTAGGGGGTGATTGCCGAAGTTATTTTGTGAAAAAAATTCCTAGAAATGTGGGTCGAAATATGCTTCGTTTCCGAGATACTGTGTTTAAATTTTAATTTTTTGTTTATTTCTATTATTTCAAAGTTTTAAAGATATCGACACGAAATTTAAAAAAACGTTTTGAACCGATAAATGTGCATTTTTTTTGGGTGACCCGAATACCTATACTTGCGCCAGTGGCGTTCGTGCAAGAATGCTACAGCATTTTTGAATAAAAAGAATGGTGGGCCACTGATTTTTTCCCATTTTGATAAATTTGTAAAAAGCCGCCATCAACTCTGAATTAATTTGGTCTCCAGAATTTTTTTCGCAGTACGCACCGTTTTTGAGCAAAAAAATACAACAGTTTTTATTGCAAATTGTGTATTTTTAATTTCTATTGATACATTATCTAGTTAATATTTTTAAGTAAAATGCAACCATGTCGTCAAAATATCCAATTGGCATTTTTTCATTTTTAGTTTGCTACCAAATTAATGTGAATTGGTGCATAATTTTCGTGTCTTCAAAAAAAAAATGGAAAATATTACAAATGCGGAAATGGCAGATATGCATTTTGCCTATGGTCGAAGTAATGGAAATGGTTTGCAAGCTCGGCGACAGTATGCTAGAACGTAGGATACCTCATCACACAATATTTACTCGCCTTCACCAACGTTTACGCGTAAATGGTATATTTATTAAACGAACTGCTGGCTGCGGGCGCCCTAGAGAACTACGAACTGTGCAACTAAAAGAAGCAATTCTCAATATAGTTTCGGAGTCACCTGAAACAAGTCCTCGAAAAATATCAACATATTTCATGCAAGCAATTTCGCCGGATTTAAAATTCTAAAAGAGCAGCAATTGTATCAGTTTTTCCAGAGTTTCTACACGAAATTTTCATAACAATCACGTATGGGCTGATGGATGTCCACATGGAATATTTCAAGCTCATTTTTAACATCAATTTTAGTAAACGTGTGGCTTGGAGTACTAGATGATCATTTAATTCGTAAATATTTCCTCCCATTACGATTAAATGGTGAATATTATCATCACTTCCTACAGGAGGGGTTATCTGCACTTCTTGAAGAAATTCCTTTCGCCTCTGACAAAACTTATTGTTTATGCACGATGATGCCCCAGCCCATTTTAGCATTAATGTACGTCGTCACTTAGATACAGTATATCCAAATCGTTGGATAGGTAAGGGAGGTACGCAACATTGGCCAGTTCGCTCTCTTGGATTAAATCCCTTAGATTTGTGAATTTGGGGTTCTTAGGTCATTAGTTTACTACAATCCCGTCAAAAATTCCAAAGACCTTAGGCATCGAATTACAGGCAACTCTGAGGCAATAAAAAATACATTAGGAATATTTTCAGCATATGCGACAGTAAATAAGGTGAAGAGTTCACTCTTGTATCACGTATGAGGGAGGTCATTTTGAGCATCTGTTGTAGGTTTGCGCCTAGTTAAAATCATTTTTATTACTTTTCTTTGTGTTATTACTTTGGTTTAATGTTACTATATTAGATAATAATTTTTTTTAGAAATACTAGTAGCAACTTACCGTTTTGCAAATTTCGTATCAGTTATCTTTGGAATAATAAAAATAAATAAAAAACCTCTATAGGAACTTTTTTTCATAAAATAACTCTGGCAACCACCCCCTAAAATCTTTCATACTTATTGTGGACGTCCACAATCAGAAATTCGTTTCATAAATATACCATTTTCGCGTAAACGTTGATGAAAGCGAGAAAATATTATGTGCTGAGGTATCCTACGTTTCGGATGAAAGTCAGCATAAAGTCGTTGAGCTTGCAGACCATTTCCATTACTTCGACCATAGGCAAAATGTATATCTGGCATTTCTACATTTGTATAATCTTCCTTTCTTTTTGAAGACACTAAAATTATTCACGTGTTGACGCTAATTTGGTAGAAAACTAAAAATCGAAAATGCTAATTTGACATTTTGACGAGATGGTTGTATTTTATTTAAAAATATTGACAGCAATCTACTAGATAATGTACCCATAGAAATTAAAAATACACAATTTGCAATAAAAAAAAAATTTATTTTTTTTTCAAAAACGGCGCGTCCTGCGAAAAAAATTCAAGAAACAATTTAATTCAGAATTGGTGTCGGACTACAAAAATATCAAAACAGGAAAAAGTCAGTGGAGCACCATTCTTTTTTATGAAAAAAAAGTTATGGCATACTCGCACGAACACCATTTATTGCTGTTGTTAAGTGTCGAAAGTGTCTCCAGCCCTGTCAGTGACCGAAAAGATCAAAGTAGTACTGATTTACTGAGATAACTGTAAGACAGCCAGAGAGACAGCGGAAATATTGAATGCAAGACAGCCACAGTGTCGCGCATAATAACAAAACTTAAACCAACAGGATCTGTGGAAAACCGGTACAAAATTTCTCATGAAAAGCCGGTATCTGGGGATGAAGGCACTTTAGATGTACTTTTAACAGTGCTTGAAACACGACAGATATCGGTGAGTAATATTTCCAATACTACAACCATTCAAGACAGGTCAGTCAGAAGGATTTTAAAAAGAAACAAGTTCCATCCTTATTAACCGAAGTTTGTTCACGTATTAAAGATCGTGATTGCGATACCCGTCTGTACTTTTGTGCATGGTTTCAAGAAATGATCAGGGAAGATGCCGGTTTTCCAAAAAAGGTAATATTCTCTGAAGAAGCTACCTTTTCTTCCGACGGGATTGCTCGCTCACAGAACTGTCGTTGGTGGGCCACTGAAAATCCGAACTTTGTAATAAAGGGTAAAGATCAATACCATTGTAATGTGAATGTATGATGCGATATCTACAACTTTTCGATAATAGGACCATTATTTTTGTCATGAAAGTTTAAATTCGGAAAGACGTTTGCAATTTCAGCAGACAGAACTCTCAAATTTTCTGGACAATATGCCATTACTGCAAAGAAGAAATCTGTACTTTCAACAAGACGGAGCAAGTATTCATTCTACAATGGATGTATAAACGTGGTTAGATCAAACGTTTTACAGAAGGTGGATAGATCGTTTTTCTCAAAATTCTTGGCCGGCTAGGTCGTCCGATACTACGCCGTTAGATTTTTTTTTACTGGGGTATTTAAAAAATATGGTACACAAACATCGGCCATTCAGAAATTTTGAAATCTTACAAAATGTCATTCTAGATTGCATATCTCCGTAAATGTTGGGAAACGTGTAACTGCGCAGAAGAACATTGCTATGTATGGAACGGAACGGGGGACATATAGAGTTTAATTAGCTCTAAATAGTCTACCGGCTACATGCTTTCTGTGTTTTATTGTGTTAGCAATGTTTCTTAGTGATATTTTGTAGCTTTAGTATTCTGGATCCTGATTATGTTGTTATGTTGGTAACCATATGCAACAAGGCTTGGATGAAAGTATGTAAATCCTGAATAAAATGCCATTATCTTTTTTTATGAAACTTATTTGTTACTCAAACTAATCCAAAAAAATGTTCGCTTAGTTAAGCTTAGAATAGAAGAATGGTTCATTTAGAAGGAATTGAAAATAATTCTAAACTTCTTACTTAAAGTTTTTGTTTTCTATAGGAAATTGCAATAAGGTCACAGGAGTTATGAAAATTAATACCTTTAGTTCTTCACAATTATTTGCGAGACAATAAAGGGAAATTATTGCACGGGGATCTTTTTGTAACTTCTACTCTATTTTATGTAAACCAAGGGAATTAAAAATATTTTTTTTAATTTCCAGTAAACGACGTCCTTGAATATTTTTGAAAATTGACAAATAGACGTAAAATCGGATTTTCAACTTTTTTCTTTAAAACTTTTCGATATTTTGTCATCTAACCCCACTTTTTACATATTTAAGGCGAATTTTTTTAATTTGCCGCCATTGCTGTGGCCATGTGGCTGTATATCTTTTTAAAATTAACTTTTAAAGTACATACAGTAAAACATTAATTCGAGTTGGACTTGAACCCACGACTTCTACTTTGCTACGGTAGGGCTCTTTCAACTGAGCTATCGAAGAGGAAAGTCAGGCTCGATTTAAACTTAAACTTTATGTACTTTCCCAGTTACGATGTATTATAATTTTTAGGCGCATTGAAGGATTACAGTCAACTTTTCATATTTCAATTTGTATCAACAGTTTAAGTTTAAACCCAATTTTAACGCAGCGCTTGTTTTAAATGGTACTTACCAGGCTAGTGGAGTAGTGCACCTTTACGGATTTTCGGTTTTTATTACGTTTTCAAAATCGGTGACTTTTGAAATTGTTACGTGTGTGTGTGCGTGTGCGTGTGGGTGAGCGTATGTGTGTGTCTTTGCGTGTGCGTGGGTACGCGCGTGCGTCCGTGCGTGGGTGCGTGCACGCCTGCGTGCGCGCTCCTGCGCGCGCGGGGGAACGTGCGTGTGCGTGTGCGTGTCCGTGTGAGTGTGCGCGCGCGTGTGCGTGTGCGTGTGCGTGTGCGTGCGTGCGTGCGTGTGCGTGTGCGTGAGCGTGTGCGTGTGCGTGTGGTATGTGCGTGTGCGTGTGCGTGCGCGTGTGCGCGTGCGTGTGCGTGGGCTGACGTGTGTGTGCTTTGCGTGTGCGTGGGTCGCGCGTGCGTCCGTGCGTGGGTGCGTGCACGTGCGTGCGCTCATGCGCGCGCGGGCGTGCGTGTGCGTGTGCGTGTCCGTGTGCGTGTGCGGCGCGTGTGCGTGTGCGTGTCCGTGTGCGTGCGTGCGTGCGTGTGCGTGTGCGTGAGCGTGTGCGTGTGCGTGTTGTGCGTGTGCGTGTGCGTGCGCGTGTGCGTGCGTGCGTGCGTGTGTGCTGGCGTGTGTGTGTGTGTGTGTGTGTGTGTGTGTGTGTGTGTGTGTGTGTGTGTGTGTGTGTGTGTGTGTGGTGTGTGTGTGTGTGTGTGTGTGTTGTGTGTGGTGTGTGTGTGTGTGTGTGTGTGTGTGTGTGTGTGTGTGTGTGTGTGTGTGTGTGTCGTGTGGTGTGCGTGTGCGTGCGTGGCTGCGTGCGTGTGCGTGCGTCGTGCGTGCGCGCGCGTGCGAGCTAACGTGCGTGCGTGTGTGTGTGCGTGCGTGCGAGTGTGCGTGTACCGGGGTCCGGTCTCAAACCCGGAAATAGGGATTTAACATTTAGCAATCAAAAGGTAAAGTATTTGCACATCGATAGGTACTAATTACAAGACTATAAGATGAAATGTTCCATTCAAAACACTACATAAGTAATTGGCATTCTGTAAATGTGACATGCCTTGATATCAAATTTGTTTCAAATGTGTAAAATATTTTAAAATGTATTTTGCGTTGATTATTATAAACGTCGATGTTATTAAGTTGAAAATGCAAAACTACTGCAATGAAGAAAGAATTTTCAAAAAGTTAGATTTTAGATATGAACCTCATTGATCTCAACACTTGATCTATTTCAGGATTAAGACCAATGTCTGCGTGCGCAATTACAGATTAAACAGCAAAACTGTTTTCAAATCTATTTCCTAAAACGACAGCGCACCAATGAGTAATATGAACTTCTGATTCTGCCTTCGATCGAGTGACTACTAAGTAAAATTGAAGCGTGACAAAACTTTCAATTGATACCCGGTACGGGTGCCATCCGAGAGAATATTTTGTAGATCTTTCAATTACTTATTTCGTTAAAGTGTGCGTGTGCGTGTGCGTGTGCGTGTGAGTGTGCGTGTCCGTGTGCGTGCGTGCGTGCGTGAGCGCTCCTGCGCGCGCGTGGACGGGTGCGTGTGCGTGTACGTGTGCGTGTGCGTGTGCGTGTGCGTGTGCGTGTGCGTGTGCGTGTGCGTGTGTCGTGTGCGTGTGCGGTGTGCGTGTGCGTGTGCGTGTCGTGTGCGTGCTGCGTGTGCGTGTGCGTGTGCGTGTGCGTGTGCGTGTGCGTGTGCGTGTCGTGTGCGTGTGCGTGTGCGTGGCGTGTGCGTGTGCGCGTGTGCGTGCGTGTGCGTGTCGTGCTCGTGCGTGTGCGTGCTGCGTGTGCGTGGTGCGTGTGCGTGTGCGTGTGGTGTGCGTGTGCGTGCGTGGTGCGTGTCCGTGTGCGTGCGTGCGTGGTGAGCGTCTGCGTGCGCGTGGCGTGTGCGTGTGCGTGTGCGTGTGCGTGTGCGTGCGTGCGTGTGTGTGCGTGCGTGTGGTGTGCGTGTCGTCTGCGCGCGTGACTGCGTGCCCTGCGGTCGTGTGTGTGCGTGTGCGTGTGCGTGTCGTGTGCGTGTGCGGTGTGCGTGTGCGCTGTGTGTCGTGTGCGTGTGCGTGTGCGTGTGTGTGCGTGTGCGTGTGCGTGTGGTGTGTGTGGTGTGCGTGTGGTGTGTGTGTGTGCGTGTGAGTGTGCGTGTGTGTGTGCGTGTGCGTTGCGTGTGGTGTGCGTGTGCTGGTGTGTGTGTGTTTGTGTGTGTGTGTGTGTGTGTGTGTGTGCGTGTGCGTACGTGCATGCGTGCTTGCGTGCGAGCGAGCGAGCGTGCGTGTGTGTGTGTGCGTGCGAGTGTGCGTACACGGTCTCAAACCCGGAAATAGGGATTTAACATTTAGCAATCAAAAGGTAAAGTATTTGCACATCGATAGGTACTAATTACAAGACTATAAGATGAAATGTTCCATTCAAAACACTAAATAAGTAATTGGCATTCTGTAAATGTGACATGCCTTGATATCAAATTTGTTTCAAATGTATTTAGCGTTGATTATTATAGACGTCGATGTTATTAAGTTTAAAATGCATAACTACTGCAATGAAGAAGGAAGTTTCAAAAAACTTAGATTTTAGGTATGAACCTCATTGATCTCAACACTTGATCTATTTCAGGATTAAGACCAATGTCTGCGTGCGCAATTACAGATTAAACTGCAAAACTGTTTTCAAATCTGATTCTGATTCTGCCTTCGATCGAGTGACTACTAAGTAAAATTGAAGCTTGACAAAACCTTCAATCGATACCCGGTACGGGTGCCATCCGAGAGAATTTTTTATAGATCTTTCAATTACTTATTTCGTTAAAGTGTCTCATAGAAGTTGTACTAAAACGTCAAAATGTGTGCTCGCAGTTTTCCGGACGAAGAGTTCAACTTTTTCCAGATCTGTTTCGTCTAATTGGAAGCATAGCTACTAAAAACGTGTTTCTGCTATTTTGGCACTCAGCTCAAAATAAGCATCATCTATGGTCATCAACACCAGTATTTTTTTAAATTGCCGCGTGTTTTTCTACTGAATCAAGAAATGTAACTTAACACAAAAAGTAAGTACGCGTATGTGGGTCCTTTTAGATATATCGTCAGTAGTAGCTCATTAGTATATAATTATGTACTAAATTAAATACAGACATACTCACACAAACACACAAACACAATAACCCACATGTAGGCACGCTGACACACCCCCCCCCTCACACACACGCACATACCCACACACACGCACACACACACAAACATTCAAACAAGCACAGTAACTCTCACGCACACACGCACACACGCACCCCTCCCCCCTCACATACACGTACACGCACACACACACAAACACACATTCACACAAACACACGCACATACATACCCACACACACGCACACATGCACACATGCACACATGCACACATGCACACATGCACACATGCACACACAAACACTCCACACACACCCCACGCTACACGTACACACACACACACAACACACACACACACACACACACACACACACACACACACACATCACACAGTACATCACACACACACCACCAACACATGACAACACACACTACAGATACACACGCACACGCACACACACACACACAGCACACACACACCACACACAACACACACACACACACACACACACAAACATCACCACACACACACCACGACACACATTCACAACACAGTAACACACACGCACATACGTACTCGACACACGCATCAACGCTACACAGCACACGCACACACGCACACACGCACACACACCATACACATCACGCACACGACACATGGCACACACACACCACACACCACACACGCACACACACACGCACCACGCACATACGCACACACCACAGACACAGACACACACGCACATAGCGCACACGCACACACGCACGTACAACGCACACAGCACACCACACACGCACAACACGCACACAGCGGCGCACAACGCACACCACGCACCACGCACACATGTACAAACGCACACACGACAATACACGACACACCACATGGCACACACGCACACGCACACGCACACGACAAACGCACACACAGCACACACACCGCACATGCACCGACACACGACACAACGCACACACCACACGCACGCACACACCACTCCCACACACCACACACAGCGCACACACTACGCCCCGCACACGCACACGTACACACACGACACACGACACACGCACACACAAGCACACAACACGCACCACACGCACACCCGCGCACACGCACAACACAACACAGCACACACGCACACACGCACACAACGCACACACGTACAGCATGCACACACGCCACACACGCACAATGCCACACGCACACACGCACACACGCACACAGACACACACGCACACACACAACACACACACGCACACACGCACAATGCCACACACACCACACACGCACACACGCACAACGCAACACGCACACACGCACACTCACACACACACACACGCACACACACGACACACCACACACCACACACACCACACACATACCACACCACACGCACACACTCAACACCACACACACACACACAGCACCAAACACCACGCACACACGACACCACCACACGCACACACGACACAATGCACACACCACACACCACACAGCACAACAGCACACACGCATCCACACGCACATGACACACACGCACACACAATGCACAGCACACCGCACACACGCACACACGCACACACGCACACACGACACACACACACAGCACACACACACGCACACACGACACACACACACGCACACACGACACACACACACACACACACACACGCACAACCTACGCACGCACACGCACCACACACGCACACACACACACGCACAACGCACACACGCACAGACACAACGCACACGACAGCACACGCACAGCACACACGCACACCACGCACACAGACACACACACGCACGCACACAACACACACACGCACACACAGCACACACACACACACGCACACCACACACGCACACCACGACAACACACGCACACACGACACACACGCACAAACGCACACGCACACACACTCGCACACGCACACACACGCACACCACACACGCACAACGCACACACGCACATCACACACGCACACACGCACACACAGCACACGCAGCACACGCACACGCACACACGCACGCACACACGCACACATGCACACACGCACACACGCACACGCACACACGCACACGCACACAGCACACAACACGCACACACACAGCACAACGCACACACCACACACACGCACACACACACACACCACACAGCACACACACACACCACACACACACACACACCACACACACCCACCCACACATACCACACACAACACACACACACACACAACACACACCACTACCGCACACACACACACACACACAAGCACAACAGCACACACGACAGCACAACGCACACACGCACAACGCACACACACCACCACAGCACACACGCACACACCACACACAACACACCACACACCACACACACACACACACACACACACACACACCCACACAACACACACCACAACCCACACACAACCACAGACACACCACACACCACACCACACACCACACACACACACACACCACACATCACGCACCACGCACCACACACCACACACCACACACACAACACACACCACGCACACACACACACACACCACACCACACCCACACCACCACACACACACACACACCACAACCACACGCACAACCACCACACACACAGACACAACACACACACACGCACACACCCACACCACACGCACACAACACCACCGCACACCACACCACACACCACACCACACCACACCACACACACACGACCACAACGACAACCACACACACACACACACACCACACCACACACACACCACACCACACACAAACCACACACGACAACCACCACACCACCCCACCCAACCACACACGCACACCCACCCACACCACACACACACCACCACACACAACCCACCACACACCCACACACCACAACACCACACACCAACACAACACCCCCAAACCCAACACGCCACACGCACACGCACACGCACAATGCACACACCAGCAACACCACAGCACACGCACACAGCACACACCACAAGCACACACGCACACACACACACGCACACACCACACACACACACACGCACACACACACAACACACACACAGCACCACACACACACACACACGCACACACACACACACACACACACGACACACACCACACGCACACACGCACACATCACCACACCACACCACGCACACACACCACACACGCACACCACACACACGCACACACGCACACACGCACACCACACACACAGCACACACGCACACGCACACGCACACACACCACACACCACACACCACACACACAACACACACAACCACACCACACACATGACACCACAACACCACCACACCATCACACAACACACACACACACACCACACACCAACACACACCACACACACAGTACACACACACCACACAACGCACACACGCACAACGCACACCACACACACACACAGCACACCGCACACACGCACACACGCACACCGCACACCACACACGCCACAACACCCCCAACCACAACCACAACACACACACATACACACACACACACAGCACATACACACGCACACGACGCACCACGCACACGTACAGCACACCACACACGCACACACGACACACACACCAGCACACACGCACACACGCACAACTACCACACACGCACAAGCACACACGCACCACACGCACACACGCACACACCACACACGACACACACGCACACAGCACACCACACAACGACACACAGCACACACGACACGCACACACCACACACACGCACACACACGCACACACGCACAACACACAGTACACACGCACATACGCACACCACACGCACACACGCACACACACACACACACGCACACACGCACACAGCGCACACGACCTACACACGACAATCGTCACACACGACACACACACACAACACGCACACACGTACACACACGACACACGCACTACACGCACACCACACACAGCACACACGTCACACCACACATCGCACACACGCACACACGCACACCATACCACACACGCACAAGCATACACACACGCACAACGCACTAGCTACGCACTACACGACACATCAGCACACACTGCACACCACACACAGCACACATCCACATTACAGCACAACCACACAACAACACGTAACTCACTATCACCACTAGCACTTACTACACACACCACAACGCACATACGCACACACGCACACAGCACACACACACCACACACGCACACACGCACACATCCAACGCACACACTACACAGCTAACACACGACACACGCACACGCACACATCACACGCTACATGACACACGCACACACGCACCACCACACATACAAACCTACACCACATAATACACACACAACGCACACACGCACACACACTACACACACACACGCACATAAACACATGACAACATCGACACACACGTACACAGCACAACACGACACACACATGCACACACGCACACCACACACGCACAACCACACACCACAACACGACACACCACACACAGCACACTGCACACGACAACACGACACACACACACACTACCACACGCACAACTACGACACACACACACCACACGCACACACGCACACCACACCACACACACACACACGCACACACACAGCACACCACACACGCACACACACGCACACACACACACGCACACACACACGCACACACACACACACACACACACACACGCACACACACACACACGCACACACATACTTATGTCGTTACAAGCGGTCACTGAGTATTAAAAAATGCGACTGCATTTCTGCTTCTAATTACCTAACACACCATTATTTTGTTAGCGTGCTAAACCAATTCTTTGTGTAATCGTACCTTTTGATAATATCCTTCATTAAGCTTATCACACTATTCTCATATAAAATCATTTATCCTAATCGTTGAAAACGCACCGAATACGTCCTGGTATCGTAAACAGTCAACAGAACAGAAATATAAAATACACTGTTCGATTATGCTTTATATTTGATTTCTTGCAGGCAGTTCAAATTCACGACCATATGCATACATTTCGATAAGTGTTAAAAATTTCGGATCAATTTATTTTTAGTTTGTTAGACCGTTAAACTAAAATTTTAACAACCAGATTCAGCACACGAACATAAAATTTTGCATTTTTTCATATGTACCTACAGGAAGTCAATGATTTTTATGATACTTCGAATTTTGCACCCATTAGTCTTTTCAGTAACGTACCGCTTTAAGAAAAGAATCTTAAACAGCACTAACATCGACACCAACACCGCAATTTTCAAATATTGTCCAAACTTGTTTATCATTTATTTATTTAGTTTTAACTAACAAATTTACATAAACCAACGCGTAAAATTTAAAGGTACAGACAACGCAAGTAAACAAAGTTCTAATTAGAATATAATTTAAAATATCTTTTGGGGTTTTATGTGGTGTATTTGAATTTAAGTTATACAACCTAAACGTTTCGACAACACTATACAGGTATCTACGTCAGTAGTATTATTACTTCAAAATTGTTAAAGATGTTGAAACAAAGAAAAAATAACAACCCCAAAAAATAGACATATTTTAATATCTATGCACGTGTTTCAAAATGTCTGCCAAAATTTATAGGACGTATTTTGTGCGTGAAATTAAGCTAATTTTGTCACATGAACATACGGTCCAAAGCCCACCATTTTGAAGATACAGTTGAAATTTCGAAAAAGGGACGTTTTAATTTCCAGGAACTATCACACACATAATCTGATACACGCACACGCACACACGACACGCACGCACACACGCACACACACCACACGCACACACGCACGACACACACACGCACACATCACACGCCACACCACACGCACACACGCACACCGCAAACGCACACACGACACACACACACGCACATGCACCGCACACGCACACACGCACACACACACACACACGCACACGCACACGCACACACGCACACACGCACACGCACACACGCACACACGCACACACACACACGCCACACGCACACACGCACACACCACACACGCACACACACACACACGTACACACGCACACACGCACACACGCACACACACGCACACACGCACACACGCACACAGCACACGACACACGCACACGCACACACGCACACACGCACACGCACACATACAAACCACACACACAGCACACGCTACACACGCACATCGCACACACGCACACACGCACACACGCACACACGCACACAGCACACACGCACAACGCACACGCACACACCACACACGCACAACGCACACGCACCCCACACGCACATACGCACACACCACACACACACACACCACGCACACGCACACACACGCACACACGCACACACACATGCACACAGCACACACGCCGCCACACGCACACACGACACAGCACACACGCACACGACACACACGCACACACGCACACACGCACACGCACACACGCACACAGCACACACACAGCACTAGCACACACGCACACACACACACACACACGTACACACGACACCACCAACACAGCACACACGCACACCACACACACACGCACACACACACACGCACACACGCACACGCACACACACAACGCACACACGCAACACACGCACACACGCACACACGCACACGACAGCACCACACAACAGCACACACGCACATGACCACCACACGCACACACACCAACACACACACACACACACACGCACACACGCACACCAACACACACGCACACACGCACACACGCACACACGCCACACGTACACCACCACCACATACGACACACGCACAACGCATACACGCACACACACGCACACGCACACGCACACGCACACGCACACACACGCACACAGCACACACGCACAACACGCACACACACGCACACACGCACACACGCACACACACGCACACGCACACACGCACACAGACACACACGCACACTACAGCACAACGCACACACACGCACCCCACAGCACACGCACACACGCACACTGCACACACGCACAACCACAACGCACACACACACACACACACACACAGCACACACGCACACACACGCACACACACACACACCAACGCACAGTACACACGCACAACGCACACGCACAACACACAGCACACACGCACACACGCACACACGACACACGCACACACGCACACACACACGCACACACGCACACACGCACACGCAACACTCACACACGCACACACGCACATCCAACACTGCACACGCACCACGCACACATACATACACATACAACACACACACGCACATCACACTCACACACGCGCACACACACACGCACACACATCACACACAGCAACAGCTCAACCACAGCACATACGTATCACTACCACACACACACGCACAGACGCATACACACGCACACACGCACACATGCACACCACACACGCACACACGTCACACGCACACACACGCACACACGCACACAGCACACGACACACGCACACACGACACACGCCACACGCACACACGCACACCACCACACGCCACAGACACACGCACACACGCAACACACGCACGCACACAACACACACACGCACACACCACACCGCACACAACGCACACACATTACAAGCACATACACCAACACACACACGACACACCACAGACGCACACCACACAACATGCACACTCCACACCACACACCACACACACACACGCAACACACACCACACACAACACACACACACGCACACACACACACACACACGACAAACACACACACCACCACACACATCACTACACCACACACGCACATACGCACACACGACACCACGCACAACGCCCCACACACACAGCACACACGAACACACGCCACTGACAAACCAAACACACCACACACATACACACACACGAACACACCACATACGCCACACACCACACAGCAAACAACACACACACACAATACAAGCACAACACCACACGACACACATACGACACACCACACAACGCACAGCACACACACACAACACACTCACACACGCACACAACCACACGCACAAACGCACACGCACACATCACACAGCACACACGCACACGCACACACACACGCACACACGCACGAACACGCCGCACACACGCACACACTGCACAGCACACAGCCACACGACAGACACACGCACACACGCACACACGCACACACGCACACACGCACACACGCTCACAAACACACGCACCCAGTACTTTATGTATGTTAGTTACTAATGGGTCTACTTGAGTATTTATAAAAAATGCGTACTTGGCATATTTCTGTCTTTCTTGAATTAACCTATACAGTCATCCATTGATTTTTGTTAGCGGTGCTAAACCAATTCTTTGTGTAATCGTACCTGTTTGATAATATCCTTCATTAATGCTTTATCACACTATTCTCTATATTAAAATCAATTATTTATACCTAATCGTTGAAAACGCACCTGGAATACGTCCTTGGTATTCGTAAACAGTCAACAGAACATGTAAATATATAAAATAGACTTGTTTCTGATTATGCTTTATATTTGATTTCTTGCAGTGGTGCAGTGTGCTCGAGAATTGCACGACCATATTGCATACATTTCGAGATATAGTGTGTTAAAGTAAATTTTCGGAATCAATTTATTTTTAGTTTGTTAGGAACCGTTAAACTAAAATTTTAAACATAAACTCCGAGTATTGTGCAGCACTACGTAACGTAGTTAAAATTTTGCATTTGTTTCGATAGGTGTACCTACAGGGGAAGGTCAATGTATTTTTATGATACTTCGTATGATTTTTGCACCCCATTAGTACTTTTTCATGTAACGTACCGCTTTAAGTGAAATAAGAGAATCTTAAACTATGCATCTAACTCATCTGACACCAACACCGCATATTTTTTCAAATATTGTTCCAAACTTGTTTATCATTTATTTATTTAGTTTTAACTAACAAATTTACTATAAACTCAACGCGTAAAATTTAAAGGTTACATGACAACGCAAGTAAACATAAGTTCTAATTAGGAATATAATTTAAAATATCTGTTTGGGGTTTTTATGTGGTGTATTTGTATATTTAAGTTATACAACCTAAACGTTTCGACAACACTATACAGGTATCTACGTCAGTAGTATTATTATCTTTCAAAATTGTTAAAGATGTTGAAACAAAGTAAAAAATAACAACCCCCAAAAAAATAGACATATTTTAATATCTATGCACGGTGTTTCAAAAATGTCTGCCAAAATTTATAGGACGTATTTTGTGCGTGAAATTAAGCTAATTTTGTCACATGAACATACGGTCCAAAGCCCACCATTTTGAAGATACAGGGTGTTGAAATTTCGAAAAAAGGGACGTTTTAATTTCTCAGGAACTATACACACACATAATCTGATATTATGTACTTCACCCACACTCTACACGGGTCATACACTAATGCTCGCGATACTTTATTATTCTGTACAGTGGCGGAGATACGGCCAGGTCAAAAGGGTTTTTCAGATTGATCTTCTACGTCACTGGATGTACTCGAATTTTGTTTCATTTCCGAATTAGTCAACTCAATATACACGAATAAGGTCACTTGCGATTTTATGATTTGACGGCTCGTTTCCAAGATAAACAAGAAAAGTTTATTTCATAACATAAACTGGTAACATGGCTTGTACAACGCTTTGGGATATTTTTTTGTCACCATGAGGTGTTACTATACAATGAAAAACAAATGGAAATGGAGTATAAGCACAAAAAAAGTGTTACTTTGAGCGGTAAATGCAATAAATTCTGTAGCCTAAAAGTGAATACTAAACTATTGTCATATAAATGCTACTATGATTTTGGAACTTACGAGTGCAGCTTAGGGAAAATAAATTATGGTGTAAACTTGAAATAATTTCGCCCGTTTTAGTTGATAAATTTGTTACAAGTATCCGGCAATCCACCCGTTTTGTCGATCATTCCGCCTAATTTTATTTAATTTTAACTACACATCCACACTTTTCGTTGGGGCAAATTTTACTTTTATCATTTATTCAGTTAAACTGATGAATAAATCATGAGCGTAAATAAAATCAGAAGAAACATTTAATTACAGTTACTGACAATGGCCCCCTGTATAAAAACAAACTAACCTTCAACCTCTTCGGCCTCACATCATCTTTGTGGGCGCTCCTGAACCTCATTATTAATTATTTTACTAAACCCGGTTATAAGTGGATTAAGCGTGGTAGATAATTGCTGTATAACATTTGCATATTATGGTTTACTCTAGTATTTGTTCAGATAAGTGGCTTCACTCAGTAAAACTTTGATGGTGTTGAAAACATCATGCCAATTACTTTTTAATTCATTACGTAAATTATTTATTACCCCGTGATTAGAATTTATTTAGTACAATTTAGATTGTTAACATGAGAAACATAATATTACATGTTGCTATTACGGGTAACTTAAAAATAATTAATCTGAGCCATAAAAAAGTTTAAAGTACTTCGTTTTAACTTTGTTGTTAGCATCCGCAGTATTCTCTCTTGCATGAAGTACAAATTTACACCTTTTATCTCCGTGTATAAATAACAAACCACTTTTATTATTTTTACTTTACAAATATTTTCAGAGCTGTCAACGATTACAACACATTTATTTTAAATGTTCTTTTGTCTAATAATAGTGGTGTAAGTATTCTGACCCCACAACGTGTGTGAATATTAACTGTTAAGCACCGATCATATTATCGTCATAATACAATTATGTTTATGTTATTTATTCCACGTAAGATAAAATCGTTAAAGCCAAAATAATTTGTAAATATTCAGCAGCTACTGCGGCAATTTTATTTTTGAACATTACTATTATACATGGTTGTTATGCTGTATTTTAATTAAAATAAATTTCATTAAAAAGATGAGGGGAGTTTCTAGGAAAAAAAAGAATAGAGAATAGTATGTCTAGACCGAAAATTTCTTATTTTCCTGAAATTTTTATACATTATAACTTTAATAAATAATCGGATGGTTAAATGGCTACTTCTCTATTGAATGAAATTAGAATTGATGGATCAATTGACTTCCTCTTTGAAGTGATTGAAGAATTAAAAAATTAATTATCTGGAATACTTACCTGCTTATCTTTGGATCGTTTTCCTGTACTATAATAATTTATTTGGTTTGAAAGAAATATCAGGCTATCACAAAATAAAATATAATGTTTTAAGGAATATTTAACACAGAACCCTTCGTATTTGGAAATTAAAAGAAACTGTAAGTGATAGCTAATATAAAACAAGAAGATAATAACTGTCTTTCCCTTGTAAAAAAACTCAATTAATTCCTTTTAAATTTGGTTTTCAATAAAATCATCAACTAATATATCCTTTAAACCGATTTTAATTCATTACTGTCAAATTAACAATAAGTTATTAAAATATATATATATATATATATATATATATATATATATATATATATATATATATATATATATATATATATATATATATATATATATATATATATATAAATCAATTAGTATTACATGGATACTCTATTATTAATAACAATACAGATTTGGTTAAATGGGAAACGTTGTACAGTTTTTATACTGATTCAGATGTGCTGCTTAGAAATATTAAAAATTTCGGATACTTTTGAAGATAATCGACAAAAACTGAAATAAAAATAATATAAAAGTTATAAATTTTTTTTAACAATAGTTGCTTATCTCTTTAAGACGACCCAAAAAAATGATCGCAACTATGCTCTTGAGATAATGATAGCAGTAGAAGACGGACACCATGCGCCATCTTGGATTTTGACGTCACAAGCCCGCCCACGTGGGGGGCCGGTTTTTCCACCCTTATTTTTACACGCTTACGTGTAGGACGTGTTTTCACTATTTTTCACATCCACGTGGGAGACCATATTTTCAACCCTTATTTTTATATACCCTCGTGTGAGACCGGATTTTCCACCCTTATTTTTACTCGCTTACGTGTAGGACGTATTTTTTCACCCCTATTTTTTGCACGTCCACGTGTGAGACAGGATTTTCAACCCTAATTTTTTACACATCCACGTGTGAGACCGTATTTTTCATCCTAATTATTTTATATACCCTCGTGTGAGACCGATTTTCAACCTAATTATTTTTACTTGCTTACGTGTGAGACCGGATTTTCACTATTTTTACACACCCACGTGTGAGACCGTATTTTCTACCTAATTATTTTTTACTCGCTTACGTGAAGGACCGTATTACCCTTATTTTTATGATTTCTTTTGGGGGAGCCTTATTATTAGTATTAAGGACCTTTTGACACTTAGGACTTTTGCTAACGCGAGGACAGGGGTGGCTGGTCATGGCTTAGAACTGTACTTAGGGCAGGGCTGTATGTAAGCTAGGGCTGGAGTTTAGGGCTGTATTTAGGGTTAGCGTTGAGCTGAGGCTTAGGGTGGTGGTTGAACAGTATGGCTTGCTTAGGGCAGGCTGGAGCTTAGGGGTGGTCTAAGGATAAGTCTTAGAGTTTGGCCTTGGTGGTGGAGCTAGGGTTGAGTCAGGTCTTGGTGGTGGAGCTAGGGGTTGGAGCTTGGGGCTGTATGTAGAGGTGTAAATCTTAGGGTTATTTCTGATGGTATTAAGACCTTCTGGTTGTAACCCTGGAGGCATGTGCTCTTTTAAATTATATCTTGTAAGACACGTCTCTCTCTCTCTGCTCTCTCTCTCTCGTCTCTCTCTCTCTCTCTCTCTCTCTCTCTTCTCTCGATTCTCTCCTTATCTCACACAACTATTTGCCCACAAGGCATTTGTCTATTTAAACGAAGCTCTTGGCAGAGTATCTGTTAGTATCGTTTAGCGATTCAAGATGGAAGGTCAGTTTAAGCACCCCTTTTCAGCTATAGTTGCAGGTCCGTCGGGATGTGGGAAATCGTATTTTATCGTTGATTTTCTAAAAAATATCAAAACAGCTTGCGATACAACTTTTGAAAAAAATATCTGGTTTTACAGTGAGTGGCAGCCTTTATTTAAAGATCTCTCTGTAGAGTTTCAAAAGGGTTTACCTGATATGGAACAGTTTGACGGGGAAAAACCTGTCTTAATAATAATTGACGATCTAATGCGTGAAACTAACGGCTCCGTGGTTGATATTTTTACAAAGGGTTGTCATCATCGAAATCTAAGTGTGTTTTTCTTAACGCAGAACATATTTCATCAAGGACGTGGACAGCGGGATATTTCTCTCAACGCACATTACATAATTTTGTTCAAGAACCCACGTGACAGAGCACAGATACAGCATTTAGCAAGACAGATTTCGCCAGACAATCCAAAATTTTTAGAAGCCGCGTACCAAGATGCTACCTCAAGCCCGCACGGGTATTTATTGTTCGATTTAAAGCAGAATACACCGGATGTGCTACGTTATAGAACAAACATATTCGGGCCTCAGGGTATCTGCCAGGAATATATAGCGAAAAAAGGGTTTAAGTCTCACAGTCATAAAGATTACATCATATATGATGGCTGACGTCTTAATCGAGAACACTGATATCCTACATGCATTAGCCAGATTAAGTAAAAGTCAACGTGACGCTTTATTGAAGTGTTTGGATAGTAAGCAGGTAGAGTGTATTTGCAGTGTGCACATAACATTTTAAAGGTCGTGTACCTCTGTCAGTTGATCAGAAGCAGCGACTCTCTCAACATAAGCACACTTTAAGACGCCTGGCACAGAGGCGAATCTATAAAAAGAAGAAACAGTTTCTTGTACAGAAAGGTGGTGCATTTCTACCACTGCTGTTAGGACCATTACTCGGCGGAATTCTGGGTAATCTGTTTCAATAACCATGGACCACATTGTGAAGAAGATGATTATTCTACCGATGGACTTTATACAGCGCTTACAGACACCAGATGTTACACAAAACAACATTTTAACGCAGCTGCGTAACGATATGGATAACGTTTTAAAAACTAAAATGACCGATCATGACAAATGGCAGCAGTACAACCAAGTTCTTCAAAGGTATTTACACTTTTCCAATCAGTTACGTCAGCCTACCAGTATAACAATTAGCGGTGACGCTGCTGCTGATGATATTAGAGATTTACCGCAACGCAAAGGTCTGACAGATGACGAGATAGTATCAACGCTTCCGCCTTCATATAAAAGAAAAGGCGCGAATTTGTTACATATACTGAATACGAACAGCGAGGTTTTTCGTTTTCTTAACGTCTCGTGAACCAGATCGATAATGTTGGAGTGTGGTATGATCTCGCCTTTTATTGTGACAGTGCCCCTTTTATCCCAAAAAACCTCGCTGTTCGTATTCAGTATATGTAACAAATTCGCGCCTTTTCTTTTATATGAAGGCGGAAGCGTTGATACTATCTCGTCATCTGTCAGACCTTTGCGTTGCGGTAAATCTCTAATATCATCAGCAGCAGCGTCACCGCTAATTGTTATACTGGTAGGCTGACGTAACTGATTGGAAAAGTGTAAATACCTTTGAAGAACTTGGTTGTACTGCTGCCATTTGTCATGATCGGTCATTTTAGTTTGTAAAACTTTATCCATATCGTTACCCAGCTGCGTTAAAATGTTGTTTTGTGTAACATCTGGTGTCTGTAAGCGCTGTATAAAGTCCATCGGTAGAATAATCATCTTCTTCACAATGTGGTCCATGGTTATTGAAACAGATTACCCAGAATTCCGCCGAGTAATGGTCCTAACAGCAGTGGTAGAAATGCACCACCTTTCTGTACAAGAAACTGTTTCTTTTTTTTTATAGATTCGCCTCGCTGTGCCAGGCGTCTTAAAGTGTGCTTATGTTGAGAGAGTCGCTGCTTCTGATCAACTGACAGAGGTACACGACCTTTTAAAATGTTATGTGCACACTCGTAAATACACTCTACCTGCTTACTATCCAAACACTTCAATAAAGCGTCACGTTGACTTTTACTTAATCTGGCTAATGCATGTAGGATATCAGTGTTCTCGATTAAGACGTCAGCCATCATATTGATGTAATCTTTATGACTGTGAGACTTAAACCCTTTTTCGCTATATATACCTGGCAGATACCCTGAGGCCCGAATATGTTTGTTCTATAACGTAGCACATCCGGTGTATTCTGTTTAAATCGAACAATAAATACCCGTGCGGGCTTGAGGTAGCATCTTGGTACGCGGCTTCTAAAATTTTGGATTGTCTGGCGAAATCTGTCTTGCTAAATGCTGTATCTGTGCTCTGTCACGTGGGTTCTTGAACAAAATTATGTAATGTGCGTTGAGAAATATCCGCTGTCCACGTCCTTGATGAAATATGTTCTGCGTTAAGAAAAACACACTTAGATTTCGATGATGACAACCCTTTGTAAAAATATCAACCACGAGCCGTTAGTTTCACGCATTAGATCGTCAATTATTATTAAGACAGGTTTTCCCCGTCAAACTGTTCCATATCAGGTAAACCCTTTTGAAACTCTACAGAGATCTTTAAATAAAGGCTGCCACTCACTGTAAAACCAGATATTTTTCAAAAGTTGTATCGCAAGCTGTTTTGATATTTTTTAGAAAATCAACGATAAAATACGATTTCCCACATCCCGACGGACCTGCAACTATAGCTGAAAAGGGGTGCTTAAACTGACCTTCCATCTTGAATCGCTAAACGATACTAACAGATACTCTGCCAAGAGCTTCGTTTAAATAGACAAATGCCTTGTGGGCAAATAGTTGTGTGAAGCGAGATAAGCGAGAATCAAGAAGAAGAGAGAGAGATGAGAGAGAGAGAGAGAGAGCGAAGAGAGAGACGTGTCTTACAAGATATAATTTAAAAGAGCACAATTGCCCCTCCAGGGTTACAACCAGAAGGGTCTTAATACCATCAGAAATAACCCTAAGACTTACCCCTACCTCTACATACAGCCCCAAGCTCCAACCCCTAGCTCCACCACCAAGACCTGACTCCAACCCTAGCTCCACCACCAAGGCCAAACTCTAAGACTTATCCTTAGACCACCCCTAAGCTCCAGCCCCCGCCCTAAGCCAAGCCATACCCCCGTTCAACCACCACCCTAAGCCCTCAGCTCAACGCTAACCCTAAATACAGCCCTAAACTCCAGCCCTAGCTCTACATACAGCCCCTGCCCTAAGTACAGTTCTAAGCCATGACCAGCCCCCCCTGTCCTCGCGTTAGCAAAGTCCTAAGTGTCAAAAGGTCCTTAATACAACCATAAGGTCCCCCAAAAAAGATCTTATAAAAATAAGGGTAATACGGTCCTTCACGTAAGCGAGTAAAAAATAATTAGGGTAGAAAATACGGTCTCACACGTGGGTGTGTAAAAAATAGGGGTGAAAATCCGGTCTCACACGTAAGCAAGTAATAAAATAATTAGGGTTGAAAATCACGGTCTAACAGGTATATAAAAATAATTAGGGATGAAAATACGGTCTAACACGTGGATGTGTAAAAATTAGGGTTGAAAATCCATGTCTCACACGTGTGACGTGCAAAAATACGTGTGAAAAATACGTCCTACACGTAAGCGAGTAAAATAAGGTGGATAAATCCGGTCTCACACGAGGGTATATAAAAATAAAGGTTGAAAATATGGTCTCCCACGTGGATGTGAAAAAATAGGGGTGAAAAAACACGTCCTACACGTAAGCGTGTAAAAATAAGGGTGGAAAAACCGGCCCCCCACGTGGGCGGGCTTGTGACGTCAAAATCCAAGATGGCGCATGGTGTCCGTCTTCTACTGATAGCAACTTTCTTATCCTAAATTGATGTAAATAATAATTTACACTTGAAATAATAGATTCTGGCATATTTTGTACTATTTGCTTTAAAATAAGGAACCCATGAAAACAAATGAATTTTAACAAAAATCCAATCTGTCATTTTTAATTATTAAATCCATTGCATTTTGAATAAGTATTGTTGTGTACTTTTAGTGAAGGAGAAAATTAATATTTGCTAAGAAATGCCAACTTTTCCATTAAATGAACATTATATCTTTTGTACTTACATCAAATATAACAAAAGCACTCGCCTTGCTGCTCAACAATATCGAGATAACTTACCAGAAAGACGACAACCGCATATTAGAATATTTAATAGATTATACATAAACTTGCAGCAATATGGATGTTTAAGTAAACCATATCATGAAAGAAATGTACGAGACCATGGAAATGTCAAAGAATTGACACTGGCTCGCGTTAATCTTGATCCAAAAGTGTTAACTCAACAGAACAAGATGAGAAGCATGTAGAACTTTAAATACACATCTCTTTATCCCTTATAAATTGCTCACACTTTAGCCCCAAATGATCATCTGCGTAGATGAACATTTGTTCAGGCGGGTTATTAATAAAATGTGGACTGATGAATCACATTTCACTAACTGCGGTTTATTCAATTGCCATAATGAACACCACTATACCCAAGAAAATCCACACGTGAAACACGGCGAAATCAAATTCGCTTTGGATTTAGTGTCTTTTGCGCCATATTGCGGAATCGTTTAATTGGACCTATAATTTGTAATGGGACTTTAACTGCAGCACGTTACCTGGTAATCTTGCAAACACCGATTCACGACCTTTTAGATGAATTACCCTTGGCACAAAATTTGGCAATATGGTATTAACATGATGGTAGGCCTGCACACAACTCCAGGAAGGTTATTCATTATTTAAATAATCGTTTTAATGACAGATAACTACTAACACCTATTATATAAATTAATATCAGGATGTAATTTAAAACCGCTCTCCTTTGCTATATTAATTTCAGATAACTCTTCAAAAATAAAAATTAAACACTTATTGAATCTAATAGTACTTAGTGGGGCTCCTCAAAGAACTCCCATATTGATTTTGAATTTTGAAGTTTAAAGTTTTAAACCAAAATCAACACAAGTTTCTTTAAAATATTGTAGTTTCAGAATTTATCTTGTAGTTTTGAAGGAAGTTCTGAATGTTTGATTACATTTGTAATATGTTGTAATATGTGGTAGTTTCATTTATTTCAATGCTTGATAATTTATTTCTATACTTGCAGATACTTTGGTGATTTAAAACATTTCTGAAGAAATCATAAAAGCTGAATGGTTATTGAAGTCAAACTTAATTTCTTTTTTTTTGATTGAGAACTTTCCTAACTGCTTTATTTTTTTTCATTATAGTAGAGTTGCCATAATTCATACCACAGTGAGCTCTCTTAGACTCTCTCCTTCTCTTAGTAGTTCTTTCAGGATTTGATGTTTGAATTCAATCTATTGTTTTTTTTCTTGATTCATAATATTTGATAACCGGCTGTTTTGGACCTGGTGGAATTTTCGTACATGAACTGTGCAAATGGGTAAAATTTTGTATGCCTACATTAAATTCTTCTGAATTGTAAATCTTCGAATTTCATTTATCCAATCAAATAATTTTGAATCGATTAAATTTCTATTAACATCATCATAGAATCATTACATTCATAATTGTTGAAGCTAATAGTAGATTATTTTATTTGGAGAAGTGTTACTTTTCATGGTGTGTCTGCGTTTAGTCACCGAACGAAGTAACGAAGCTAATAGAAGGCAATCGATGAAAAGTAAAATATGCTATTTTGTCTTTCGCAAATTTTCAGAAAACACTTATTTTTAGTAATAGGTTTTTAAGGGATACTATTATTAGCGTTCGTTAAATTAAACGCCATGGTCAAGTAGGTAGGTTTGTTTTCATGAATAAGTATAACAAGTAAAAAAATGTAGAGCTTGGTATTTGAACGTTAAAACTATAAGTTTGTAGCTCGGTCTAGCTCAGCAAGGTAAATTGCTTACGAAACTTACTATAGGTTAAGAACTCATTTATTTTATCTGGTTGTGAGGGAGGCAGAGATATATCCATAGGTATAATCAGCCAAGCATTTGATTTGTTAGGTTCTACTCAATTTTATAGGTTACATGATTAAAATACAACAAAAATTTGTACACTAATTCCATAGGTAATCTGAATAACACTAAACAGCTGTATCTCTTCCTCTCTCGCTCTCTCGCTCTCCCTATATATATACGTATATATATATATATATATATATATATATATATATATATATATATATATATATATATATATATATATATATATATATATATGATCGGATTGCTTTCAGCATAAAACCAACTAAAACAGTACTTCTCGTACAGCTTTACGGTATTAACTAATTTATAATTCAATACAACTAAATAAACATAGGTACATAATTTATCTTTAAGTAGAATCCAAAATAAAAGATGATCAACACTGTATGTTAGTAATAATAATGTCTACTTGACCTATGTCAACAGACATTACAGTTACTGCATTATGCACTCAAATATTTTTATCTTAGAGAATGTAAACCAAGTCCGCTGTTTCTGTTCATGACAACCGTATCAAAATAACACTATACTGACTTGTTATTTACTTAAAACGTACTTTGCATCAAAAGGATACGTAATTATATTTTCTTACACGGTATTAACTTTACTTTGAAACGAACTGCAGCTTGAGAACTTCATTCCCCATCAATACGACAAACATGCGATACAGTAACGTAAGGTAATTTCAATTGGCTTAATTAACGTACAAATAACATACTGTAGACCAGACTACAAAAGCAGGCTTGGGAAAACGAAAGCAGGCATTAGACGATGAAAGTAGATATTATCAACGGCATGCGTTATTGATGCAAAACAAAGCTCCAGTTATAATTCTTGAAGATAAAATTGCATTATCATCCACGCCATCCTATGTATTTTATGACGTCATCCACCACGCTTTCCTATACCATCAATTACGATACGGAATTCATTACCACATGGTGGCTTTCTTAATTCATAGGATTTCTTTAATGTAGGGGCTTTCTCTATTAAATATAATATATACAAAATCTAATTAAGAGTAGTTGGATACCTTGTGCAGAGAAGAAACTTAAGATACGCATGCATTGAAACGCAGAAGGAACGGAAATGTATTAAGTTCGCATCGCGTTGCACAAAGCAACAAAATTGATCTGGCTAAAATAGTCCTTATGGACCATAATACTATATACATGGACGTTCGTAATTATGTATACTAAAGAGAAAATATCGACATACACCAACATTTAATTATTGAAAGAAAAAAAGAAATGCCTTAAAATACCAACATAATGTAACCATATTTACCAATAATAATACAAATTCAAAACTTATTGTTATTATTCAGGTATCGATACCCAAGAATTGGCACGTTTCATATGTAGTTGCTGCTTCCTTGGTAACGCAGTAAATAACCTTATTATCGAGTGAAAAAGTTATTTTTCAGTTCAAATGCCTTTATGGGCTGGATACTCTAGTGAGTATTTAGCATTTATGTGACCTTTTGAGGCCTTCATTTCTTTCGGTATGTCACGCTTATTCTGAAGTGGTCTACCCACAACAGTAATATTCTTATCCATCAGATAAATTGCTAGCGGAACACTAGTGTAGAAGGTGTCTATCATGAGATTGAGACCAGAATTATGAATGCCACGTACAAGAATTTGTACTACTTCAAGTCCTAGATTTTCATGTGCAGGTTCTCTGGGCTGGCGACTAACATGAACTAAACCATGCTTACTAATTAATTCTGATTTGATCATGGAATAACGGCACCACATTGTCGAAGATTTCCATTTCGTATATTTTTGTATCTTTTCATTAGACCATTGAATAAAGTGCTGATACGCAGCAAAATACTTTTCACCGAAATTCGACGGTACGAGGGACGATACTGCTTCATTTGCACCAACGACAGTTTTGAGAGTCGTGCATTGCATCCTATAACGTTACTCTATATTCTAGAATCTCTTTTAAAATGACTTGTTACATAACAAAAAAGAAAACATGTATTACTTACATAACATTGATCACCATCTAAATGAAAGATACATGGAGGTTGTCCCTGGAAAATTATTTAACTCGATGCATCTTTTAAAGTAAATCAATTACTACGAATTTCCAAACATATCTAACCTTTCAATTTATTACTTTATGTCGGCAAATCGTAGGAGGCACAGAGGGTGAAGTTACAGTAGTTACCAATCTCTTAATAAAACAGTTATAAACATTAACAATGGTCATATATTAGGGCATTTACACATTAAATTTTAGTACAATTACATAAAAAAAAAACATGAAAATTCGCAATTCCAAAACAAGAAATCTAAAGAAACAATGATCAAATTGAATCAGCGCTTGCAAGGCCGTTTAAGGTCAGATACCATACGTTATACACAAATATCTTTTATTAAATACAACGGAAATAATACAAAATATCGGTAATATAAACTTTCAATACACAAAATTTACACAAATAAAAATTCAGGATATAAACCATAAATTGTGAGGATGGATACGCTTGATTTTTTAAAATTGCTTCAAGAGCAAAGGCATGCGCTTGGTTTCGTGTAATTATCGTATAAAGATACGATAATGACACGAAACCAAGCAAATGAACCCTCCACATAAACACAAAAAAATAAAAAAACACTTTATTATTGTCGGCAGAAAAAATAAACGTTACCTTGGTAGCACCAATAACAATGAAAGATTCTTCTTCCTCTGGACTACGATAATCGGTCGGACAATGGGTCTACCAGGTGAATTCGATAACTGATCTCTACCGTAACGCTCTCCATATAAAAAATATCACACACCACAAAATCCTATTCATATTTACTTGAACTTGATTTACGACAGTTACTTCAACCAAAAGCACACAAATGACTCATTTTTCTCGTCAATACACCAACCATACTTGTGGGTATTGCGTTATTTACAAAGAGTTCCTTAACATTATTAACAATCATAAATTTAAAATACCAAAAGAACGAAAGCTTTTTATTTACAGCAGTTTGTATTATTTGTTCGAAGTCGACAATATACAAAAAAGTAACCTTTTAATCCAGTAACTTGTTCCCTTAATCCGCAAAACCAACTTGTGAAACAACATGTCCATAGAATATGGCTAAAAACTTAAAAAAACGCGAGAGCCACGTATTTCTATGTCCAAAAATGCCATCATGACAAACGATACACAACAAAAAAAAAACTTAAGGATGTGGTGAACCAATATAGTATCCGAAGCAGCGAAATCGGAGTATCCTCCAACGGTAGTTCAATACACCCCCAGCATGCGTAACTCCTTCCAACCCCTACTTAACTACCCCTTTTGCGGATAGATATTGCGTTGATCGCAAACAAACAAACGTGAATCTATCCCAGCATCTTGGTTTAGACCAATTTCAACCTTCTTTAGAATTCGCCATATTCCTTAATACTCCCACTATGTTAATATTCAGTATCCAATTATAAAAAAAGAATCGCTTTAATTTTAAGCGCGGTGATAACGATCCTCGATACGAAAATTATCGAGAGAAGAGAAGTTACATCATGCTGCAACTGCAAGGTCAGCTTTCCCGGTAACCGACCAAAAATCTTATCGCTAAATTATTTTTCTTTATTACTTATTGTAGCTTAAATAAATTCCTCCCATTCTACAATGACAAAACTTAACAAAACCGATATGGTGTACTACATTCGGAAATAACTATCGCACCACATATAAACGCTATTACACATGGACGTTATCAGGAACAGAATACATTTAATTTCAAACCTTGAAAAAATGTATACCGTTACAACATTACAATTACAACTAACTGAAATTATTATCGAAGAATTAACTTTAAATACAGTACGTTAATTTTTTAACTCTTAAAAAAGAATGTAATTTCACTCTTTCAACTAACAACCTAAAACTCAAGATAACGAGAATAACACCTATATCACCTGCGAGTAAAACGTAACTTTAAAAATAAAAATTTCATAAAAGAAATGTGATCAAATGAAAGCTCGCAAAAGTTTACACTTGTAAACCCGAAATTCAAAAATAGAACGAAACAAACTATCTACAGCGTGATCCTTAAAAATTACCCATAGGGTGACAAGCAGCTCTTTATTATTTTGCTTTTGAAATGACATCCATGGTAAGTTACGCAAGTAGCATTTTCACTTTTGACCCTGGGGATTCCCAAGGCCACCCACGTGTGGGACGTATTTTTTTGACTCGAGGTTGTCCTCGGATTCGGCCTTGGCATTAGTCTTGGGGTTGACCTCGGAGTTGGCCTTGCACTGAGAATTTGAATTTGGATTCTAATAAAGGTCCTAGTCTTGTAAGGCTGTTATAGTACGTTGGAATGTGTTCGCGGACTTCGCTCCCTCTCATAAAAATTGTATTCTAATAATAGGGAGAGAAGAATTAATAGATAAGACATGTAAAGATGAACTATCGTTAAGGGGGCGCAGACACTAACACATGTTTCTTATACTTGCCTTATAAGGTTGAATTAGGGCCCCCTTATTACAATACTATTTCCAAACATGGGGCTACGGCAAGGGGACGAAGGCCCGAGAGCAAGTTCCTGTATCTGTCTTATTTGATTAACATTTAAAAATTCCAAGGTCGACCGCTTTTATAAAGTATCAATAACATAGGGTCATTTCAAATACCTTATAATTTATATGTGCTTATATTATTTACTAACAATAGAAAATATTTCAAGATAAAATAGAAAACGTACTGCTGCCTCGAAATCGGGTAAAGATAAATTCAAGAAGATGAATGCGGTACAGCTTCTGAGAACGAGGAACCGGTGAGGTCACAATCTGTAGATGGGAATTACAAGAAATTTAATAATAATGTTAGTAACAATTATGCAGTCTCTTTTATGATAAACTTATTACGAAAAATAAACCACATTGTAAAAACAAAAACAGAATGATATTTAAACTTGATGTTAGATAGACATAAACACTTTGTTAACTTAATTCATCCACTTTTATAAGATATCTATAATATGATTTAATCATTTTCACTAATACTTCATTTTAGTCTTACGCTACCTGTAATAATTGTAATAACATTTTTTAGGATAATTATGCAATCTCTTACATAATAATAAACTCATTACGTACAATAAAATTACACTGTAAAATAAAAACCGACTGATATTTAAACTTCATCTTAGATAGACATAAACACTTTGTTAAATTTAAACATTCCAAAGCCACCATTACCTCTGTAAGATATCAATAATGCTGTTTAGCTATTTTCATTTATGTTTAATTATTTTTTTTAGCCTTTAGCATTATAGTAATAGATATAACATACATGCTAATTTCAAACACCAAGGTCGACCGCTTCTATAAAAAATCAATAATGCAGTCATTGCAAAATTGCATAGAACATAATTGTTATTTTCCCGACTATGCCCAGGTTTTTATATCTTTGAAATATCTGATAAAAATCAAAACTGGCCCTAATAATAAATATTAATACTAATAAACACAGATTAAATAACATCTTTTTATTATGAAAAACAACTTTACATGCCTTATCTATTAATTCTTCTCTCCCTATTATTAGAATACAATTTTTATGACAGGGGGCGAAGTCCTCGAACAGGTTCCGACGTTCTATAACAGCCTTACAAGACTAGGACCTTTATTAGAATAAAAATGCAAATTCCCAGTGCATGGCCAACTCCGAGGGCAACCCCAAGACCAACTCCAAGGCCGAATCTGAGGTTAATCACAAGTTAAAAAAATACTTCTCATACGTGGGCGACCTTGGGAATTTCCAAGGTCAAAAGTGAAAGTAGTGCCCTGGTATTACTTACGCACAAATGAGTAATTTACTAACAACCATGCACCATGACGCACCATCAATGGTGACGCTAAGAGGAAGCCTGAACTCATCACTCATTATAATAAAACAAAGGGCGGTGTTGACGTCATGGATTAAATGGTGTCGACATACACGTGAAGAGGCAAAATAAACGACGACCCATGAAATTTTTCTTCAACATCATTGATGTTACAGCACTTAACGCATTCTTCACGAAGGAACATCCAGATCACAAACGCGTTTTGTTTTTGAAAAATCTAGCGGAGAAACAGCAGATTTATTGATATCTCTGTTGCGCGAGCCGCATGTAATGATCGTAAAAGCACAATGATATGTATTAGTTGTAAAAATAATATCTGGAATTAGCATAGTAGTGTGCACTAAATGTAAATGTAAATATGTAAATGAAGTAGCTTAAATTTACATAATCTTTACAAGTTGGCATGACAACAGGGATATAATATTATTCCCCTAGGGAAGTAACTGTTGATATTGTTAAAAAGTAGATATCACCATAAGATTAACTTAATTATTTATTAATATTACCTGTAAACGTACAATCTGTACATTATTTTCCACTATTTTTGATCACAATTTGCTCAGAGTTATTCAATAACAAACTCTAATTTTTAATAAACAGTTGTATTTATATGTTTTTCATCAAATAAACGGTTACTATAGTACCAATGACAAGACTACTACTTAATTTTGCGACAATGAATTTTTGTAATAAAATCATCAAATAATTGTTAATAGGCAAAATAACGTGTTGATTGTAAAAAAAATAAAACACTTTACACAGGAAGCAAGGATTTACTTACTCTACCTCGCCTTGTTAATCCCTCGCGTACGCTCGGGATTCAAATAACGCTCGGTAGAGTAAATCCTACTTACTTCCCTTGTAAAGTAATATACTATTAACAATAATGTTCGATCTCATATATAATCTCACCTTTGTAATGTATATGTATCATAAATAAATAAAGTTTTGCTTCAATAACTTTTGTTTCTATTCTAACTATACATGATTTTATATAACGGGTCTCAGAAGCCAGGATTATGTAAATGCCGATATTTTATCGGTTAAGTATCCAAGGGTTAATTGTTAAATATAGCTTTATTAAATTATCTACCTAACCTATTTTCCAGCACTCTCGCGTTATTGGGAAATTTTTTTTATATTTTGTCTTTAGATGTTATTTGTTAAATTTTTGAACTTTAAATTACTTGTACCTTCTTCATCATAAGTTTTCATTATCTCTTTTCAGCTTAGAATTTACTGGCGTCTCTGTTATTAAGTACAGGTCTACAGCTTTATAAATTTGAATAAAGTTTAGGGATACGCTGCCTCAGATATTTTTAAAATAAATCTGTTGAGCATAGCATGGAAGGAATTTGTATCTTTAGATAGTCTATTTAAATGTCAATTTTATTACAAATAAAATAAAGTAAATGTGTTGTCTTATAAAAACTGTCTTTTATTAAGGTATTTTAAGCTTTACACTAACGTTTCTTCAGTACATTAAAAGATTTATTATTTGTATAATAAGTTAAATAAGTAAAAGAAATTGATTGTAAATAAATTACACAAAAGAAAATATATAGCACAATGCAACTTTTCAAAATGAACAGTACAATAACTCCAAACGTAAATATGTCAACCGAACCGAAAATTGTTTTGTTTGGAATTCGGGAATATCCTTTAAGATAAGTTTTTCATCGTAATATATTATAGACATCTTTATTTTTGATGAGCATGCAACTTAAATTTATTTTCTTTGTAGGTGATAAAGGCCGCGTAGTAAACGTATTGTTCAGAAAAGAAAAAAAGTTTAGAAAGTGAGTTATACGACAAGCTTTTTCATAAATAACAGAAAATCGGAAAATATTTAAAAACAAATGAGAAAACGTATTGAATTTCTCAGACGTCGACCACTTGGTTGGCTAATTTGATAAACATTAATGGTGTTTTTTATGTGTATAGCAAAATAAGTTTAGTATATTATAAGTTGACAAAGTAGAGTTAGAAACTAAATCAATCCATTCTGAAACTGTAGAAAAACTTATTTGAAACAATTCTTATATATCTTGACTAATAAAGATAAAGAGCTGTTGTCATTTCTAAACAAAACATAAACAAGAGATAAATGTTTAGAAGTTCGTTATACAAAACAGTCCTCAACATCAAGTCTGATTAAATCATTAAATGTGCTTATTCGATTAAATAACATAGCTTGCAGATTAAGAGACATTTTATTGTGCAACACATTTTTTAAGGCATTGGAACAGTTTGGGTTGTTCTTGACAATTTTGAAAACAAAACTTTCACTTGTATATGAAAATTAAAACTTTTAGCATATTATGAAAATGTAAACTTTCACCATTAACACTCATAATAAAATACTTATCTTTTTTGGGATTTTTTAATGGTGTACTTTAAATTATACAATCTAAACGTTTCGATAACACTTACAGTTATCTTCGTCAGTAGTAATGTTTGTTAAAAATTGTTATAGATGTTGTAAACAATTTTGTCAAATTTGAAAAATTCAAACATAAACATAAGCCTGCTATTAGTATAACAGTTTGTGAAACATAAAGCCAACTATAAAATTATTCCTGCAGAAATAAAGAAGAAACTATCTAACTCTGAAGCTATTTCACCAAAACTATATGGTTTACCAAAAATTCATAAACCTAATATTCCTTTAAGGCCTATTCTTAGTGCAATTGGTTCTCCTACATATAACCTTGCAAAACATCTTACATTGTTATTACAACCTCATATAGGAAAAACACCCCATTACATTAAAAATTCTGCCGACTTTGTTGAAAAAATGCATAGTTTCAAAATTGAAGAGGGTGATATAATGGTTAGTTTTGATGTTATTTCACTTTTTACAAAAGTACCTCTAAAAGAAACTATTGAATACATAGATCATCTTTTTCCAAAGGACATAACCATTCTTTTCAGCACTGTCTTACTACAACTTATTTTCAGTGGAATAGTAAATTTTATGAACAGATTGAAGGTGTAGCAATGGGTAGTCCCTTAGTCCTGTTATAGCTAATTTTATATGGAAAAATTTGAAACATTAACGTTACAAAATACACCTAAAAACCTTCAGTTTGGTATAGATATGTAGATGACACATTTGTTATTGGGAGACATGGAGAAGAAGCACTGCATGAGTTTTTGGTTTTATAAATGGTATACATCCTAGTATTCAGTTTACCATGGAAAAGAAACTAATGGAAGTTTACCATTTCTTGACATATTAATATCTAAAAATAATAATTCACTATCTTTTAAGGTTTACAGAAAGCCGACACACACTGATAGATACCTTCATAAATTATCCAACCACCATCCACGTCAAAAAATTAGTGTAATTAAATCTTTAGTAGATCAAGCAAAACGAATTTGTGACCCTGAATTTTTGAATGATGAATATAAATATTTAAGAAAATCCTTACAAGATAATGGATATTCACTTACAGATATTAATAATGTTATTACACCTTCTAGGCATAACCTTAAAGAAAAACCAGTTCTTAATGTTGGTACTGCTTTTCTTCCTTTTATAGCTAATGTTACAAATAGAATTGAAAAAATCCTAATCAAATATGGCATTAGGACTATTTTTAAACCTACAAGAAAAATTAAAGAACATTTAAGATCACCTAAAGATGTGTCAAACCCTTTATCATCTTCCGGAGTGTATAAGTTATCTTGTTCATGTGGAAAAGTATACATCGGGACCACAAAACGTAGCTTTGATACAAGACGCAAAGAACATATGAGATTTTGTAGATTGGGTCAACCAGAGAGGTCTGCTGTGACTGACCATGCCCTGAATAACCTAAATCATGACATTCAATTTGACAATATGGAAATATTGTCAAGACAAACCCATTATTATGTTCGTTTGCAACGTGAAGCTATTGAAATATATAAACACCCGAATAATTTTAATAGACAAGAAGAAAATCACCGTTTAAATAGGTTTTGGCATCTGATAATTAAAAAAGAGCATAATGATACGCCTTGATTTTAATTTGTTTTCAACTTTTGGTATGTCTAGGTTTTTTGCTGTGTTTTTCCTAGACCTTGAAGCAAATGCTTTACCAATTATATGTTAAATTACCACAGCACTATAATTTAACATAAGTAGTTGAAATTCAATTGAAATTAAAAATTACAAAGAACGTTCTGCATTGTGCTTTTCATTGTTAATAACACGTCCAATTATTGATAAAGATATCTCTTTGTTAGATTTAACTGGGTTATTTTATTTGATGTAATGTTTGGATTTGTGAATGCTTCTATCATTTTAAAATTGAAGTTTTTCACAACTTTACACTTACATCATAACTCGATTAAATTTTGTTAAATGTGTTTTTTGGCTGGCAAATTTCATTGTTAGCTTTCGTCGTAGAGAGTGTGCTGGTTTGTCATCTTTGAGGCAGTTTAATAATATTTAATTTTATGACCTAGTTATTCTTTACTAAAAAAATTTTATAGTTGGCTTTATGTTTCACAAACTGTTATACTTAGGCTTATGTTTATGTTTGAATTTTTCAAATTTGACAAAATTGTTTACTACATCTTTAACAATTTTTAACAAACATTACTACTGACGAAGATAACTGTAAGTGTTATCGAAACGTTTACATTGTATAATTTAAAGTACACCATTAAAAAATCCCAAAAAAGATAAGTATTTTAGCATATTAGTTCATAATTACAAGTATTTATATTTTAGACGCATTTGCAGATTTAGCACATGTTAACGGTTTCAGTAGTAATTATATTAAAATTAGTACGTATACTAGATTGGTTTATAAAATATCGCCATGAATTCATTGCAATTAATAATTTAATTATAAAACTAATAAAAAAGAAACAACATTACGGAAACGGTACTTGCATGACCGCATGTTGATTTAGTCTATGCAGCGTGAAAATAATTCAGGGACATTTACCACACCGTAAGCACATTTATTAGTTACAATATGTGCTTGCTCAACTGAAACTGAAACAGTTGTAATTTTTGCTACATTTGAATATTTGAGATGGATAATATTTTGTAAGTATTCATAAATTATATTGAATAAGTGCCACAACGTAAAGACGCAAACTCGTAAATGAACTAATTTGAACTTTTAACTCAATTATAAATGCGTTCAGCTAAAGTACGTTCCGAAACCCTATATCACTGAAACCACCAAGTTTTATTCTAAACTATAATACAACTAAGAATGATAATAATCAGTGAGCTGGTGGAAAAGTGCAACGAAGCTTTACACTGTGTCGGTTTTCTAGGAAAACGCCAGCATTAATACACAAACTTTATTTATGTAATAATAATAATAATAGTAATAATAAATAATAATAATCTTTATCTACAACTGTTGTAATATAATATGTACATTTTACACTTACATATAGGGGGATATAAAATGTTGCTAATATTACACATGTGCAATACGAAATTGTAAATAAATATCAAAGTTGCAGTGCTTAATATATCTTTACTGATAACCTCAATGGTATTAATATTCATACTATAATCCTACAAATTACAATCAATGTTATTAATAAATAGTTCTTTTGAAATTTCGAATTTATTTCTTGTTCATAGTTTAAATGAGGCATTCTGACATTTTAGAAAAATTATTGTGACTTTGACAAATTTTACATTCAAATTGATAATTAAAATAAAGTAAGGCAAAGGAAGGGCATTCGTAGATAAAGTGTAGTATTTGATACGTGTAAAATGGTCATATTACACTCGGATAATTACTCTTCGCTCGCTCGTGTGGTAACGTTAGACCGACACGAGAACGTTGTAGCTGTAACAGCCAAAATCACAACAGTTCACCATTATTAAGAATTCACAATACACTTCATTAACAAAACTTTTCGGTAAAAAAAACACTGAAAAGTTAACCGTGTTAACCAGTTTGTTTTCCACATAATCAATGGGGGCTGGACCAATTGTGGTAACACAACAGAAGTATTGCCTAATATATATGCGCGGTTTTCTCTTTTTCACCTAATCTAAGGTCGTAACCCATCCTCTATGACCTACATTGTACGCTCGTTAAATAATATCCTATTACTTTCATTTGCCTATATTATATTGGATCCGAAATGTGTCAAACATTTATACATACCCCACTAATGGCGGCGAGGTGGGATATATGGGAAACTATAGATGCTTTAGCTTCGCTAGAAACGTTTCTAAAAGTGGTGAAAAAGCTATAGGACATAATAAAAACTAATCTCCAAAAATACCCAGTATTACTGTTATGTATTTAACCCTCCTATTGTGATAACATTTTGGTTTCACTTATTGTGTTCGGGTCATTATAACCCAGGAGTCTATAGTTGTCGTTTTATTGTCGTTAAATTGTTATAAGAGTAATCAATAATAAAAAATCAGATGTCAGATGTAGTATTTATTATTTATTACATTTTATTATGTTATTTGATTTTTATTACATATTATTATAAACATATGAAAAACGTAGTAGTTAGTGTTACGATATAGTGCTTTCATTTCAAAACTAGTCGCCCTTAATATTTTTTTTAGCAATGGAATCTCGACCTAGAAAAAAAATTTGTCAATTTAGATGTCGAGGGGGACATTCAAAAACAGTGTTCATGGAATTTTACTTTTCACCCCTTAATCCCCACTCCCCTAACTTTAAAATTTCAAATTGCACCCCCTAGCTTGTGATACATCATTTTGAAGGTATTCAAAATACAAAGCAAACGGCGTTCAAAAAATTTATTTCCATCGTCGCATTTTGAAATTACAAGCGAAAATGTCAATACGATAGGAATAAATTTTGTTCATTGATTTTATTGTTCAAGACAAAAACAATACTTTATTAAATGCTCAAAATGTTCTCTATTCTTAGGTAAACAACAATACAATCTATTCGTGTAACCTCACTTTATTGGAACTTCCCTTTTTTTGGTTTAAAGGTCCTCAAAGGGTTCTCCGTTCTTAGCTAGACAATAAAACAGTCTATTAACGAATTCTTCTCTAACATTTTGAAATGTTTCCGCAGTGATTTGCTGGCAAGCTTGAGTGATCCTAGCTCTAAGGGCCTGAATATTTTCTGGTTGAGGGTTACGATACACGATTGATTTTAAATAACCCCAAACGAAAAAATCCAATGGCGTTAAGTCGGGAGATCTGGCAGGCTATTCTATTGCGCCTTTTCTGCCAATCCATTTGCCGAGAAACCGTTGATTAAGCCACTCGTGAACACCCAACTCATAGTATGGGGGTGCATCGTCATGTTGATACTGCAAATTTCTTCGTTAGCTTGATTTTCTAAGGACTCAGTTATAAGCGGATTAATGTAGTTTTCCAATAAATTTAAGTACAAATCAGCGGTTAAATTTTCTTCGGTAAACAAAGGACATATTATTTCATTTCCAAGAATTCCTGCACAGACATTATTTTTTTCTGGAAACTGCGTATGACCCTCTAAGAATACGTTAGGATTTTGAAGATCCAAATATCTACAGTTCTGTTTATTAACAAAGCCATTCAGATAGAACGTCGATTCATCACTAAATCAAATATTCTTTACCAAATTGCTGTCATTTTGAATCATCGCAGTCATTATTTCACAGAATTGAATCCTCCTATCGTAATCATCTTCAGTGAGTTCATGGAGAATGGTAAATTTGTAAGGAAAGAACTTGTGACGTTTTAAAGTATTTTGTATGGAACCAATAGAAATATTCGTTAATGCAGCGACTTTTGGAATTCAAGTCGTAGGTTCAGCGGCAAAATGGCCGAAGACCTCAATTTGTGCAGCTTCGTTGAGAACTCGTGGTGTCTTTCTTACTTTGTTACATACTGAGCCAGTTTCTTCAAATTTTTCTCACCAGAGTTAGCACATATTCATATCCAACATTTTTTTCAGGATGCGTTTCATTGAAGACTCGGGCTGTGCTACGAGTACACTTATTCTGGGCTCCATACAAATAAATAATTTCAACTTTTTCTTGAATAGTGTAAACCATGATTGATTCTTGGTTTTATTCAAATTCAATGTTTCAAACTGAAGTAATGAATTGTCAAAATTCAACAACTTAACCGAAACAGACTATGTTTCAAACTGAAGTAATGAATTGTCAAAATTCAACAACTTAACCGAAACAGACTATGTTTCAAACTGAAGTAATGAATTGTCAAAATTCAACAACTTAACCGAAACAGACTATGTTTCAAACTGAAGTAATGAATTGTCAAAATTCAACAACTTAACCGAAACAGACTATGTTTCAAACTGAAGTAATGAATTGTCAAAATTCAACAAATTAACCGAAACAGACTTGATTATAAATCGTTGCAGTCGGCAATAAATTACAAACTGAAATACGGCTTACCTTAACTGAACTCTGAAAGCAAAAATAATCCAAATCGATAAAAACACGATAAAAATATTCGAGAGAGGAGATATCGTTTCCGTATCACTTCGTATTTCAGTACTTGATAAACTAGGTGTATTGTCTTGAACAATGAAATCAATGAACAAAATGTATTCCTATAGTATTGACATTTTCGCTTGTAACTTCAAAATGGGGCGATGGAAATCAATTTTCCGAACGCCGTTGGATTTGTATTTTGAATACCTTCAAAATGATGTATCACAAGCTAGGGGGTGCAATTTGAAATTTTAAAGTGAGCGGAGTGGGGATTAAGGGGTGAAAAGTACAATGCCATGAATACTGTTTTTGAATGTCCCCCTGGACATCTAAATTGACATATTTTTTTTCTAGGTTGAGATTCCATTGCTAAAAAGATATTAAGGGTGACTATTTTTGAAATGAAACCACTGTATATATATACATATATATATATATATATATATATATATATATATATATATATATATATATATATATATATATATATATATATTTTGTTAGTCTTGACAGTAGTAATATATATGAGCTTTACATAGGTATTTTGAGCAATTACATCATACCATATTAGTTTTACTATCATTTGAAGAGGGACAAAAACTACATCTTTTACGTTTCGTTGTGGTTGATTTTTCCCTTACTTCGGCATTACTGGTTGAAAAAAAAAGGAAAAGTCAACGTATTTAATTCCCTCCCTAAGGGGGAGGGCGGGCTGCTCGAGCTTCCCGAGCTCCTTCAGCCACAATCATGGATTCCCAGCATACATACATACATTACGTATATATGCATGGTGGGATTAAGGATAGGTGTGGTCAGGATAGGATCGGAAGGAACGGAGTTAGGGTTCTGGGGTGGAAAATACTACCCGAGCATTCGCCTAAACAGCATCATACAAGGTAGACGGTAACGGGAATCGAACCCATTACCTCCTGAATGCAGATCGTGCCACCACTTCACTACCTGCTCGGTTTACTGGTTGAAGAAGGTGACTTTATAACTGTTTCAGCTGCAGGAACACTTGTAGGGAGACGCTTTCTTTCTTGCAATAATGCAGTGGTCAAGGACTTACCCACTTCTTCAAGAAAGCCGTTTTGTAAGTTTTCCAGCATTCCAGGTTGGCGTTGCTTCGCACCACCGACCATAAGCGTTGTAAGCTGAAATGATAATAAAATTTTGAAGAAAGAATTTCTTTCCTGTTGCAGACCAATACGACTGCATGTTATATGCATAAGAAGTTACAGAATCGCATAAAGCCCAAATACTAACTCTGTATTTAGCAGGTTTATGCGCGATGTATTCTCTAAAAGTACAAGGACCTCTAAAAGGTACCAGTTGCTCATCTACTGTTACATTTTCGTAAACATTATAGACCTTAAGTAGAATTGCAACCCATTCATCCAACAGGTCCCGTATGGCAGCTAATTTATCAGTTTGGCGTCGGTGTGGTTGAGTTGTGTTATCGTCAAAGCGAATTATTCCTGCAATTACATGAAATAAGTAAGGACACCGTTACTCTGAATATTGGACGATCTACATTTCCATCCCACAGACTGGCTGTTGCCTCTCCATGAGATTTATACACTCCAGCTAGGAACAGTAGCCACAAAGTCTCTTGCCCTCTAAATTTCGTATTTTCAAAATTAGGTTAGAATTTTGGGTGTGAAATATAAGAAGTACGCGGATTTTATTTCAATTATTCGCGACGTAACATACTTTGTTGGCCCAGGAATCAACGAAATAATATTTTCTGCTGATAACCTTCCCGATTGATATGTCTTTTCATGTCATTTCATTCCATACTATATTGCCATCTTTTGTGATTATCCATACCAGGTTCATCTGAAATCATAGCTTTCACTTCATCATCCCATTAGCTGTTATATATTTCGGTTTCGGATAAATCGTCTTCTTCTTCAGAAGCATTAGAATCACTATCAGAAACAAATAAAAGTTCACTCTCCGTAAGTACTCTCTCACTACACATTTTCAATAATAAATTTCAATTGTTAGGTATTTCTTATTAGAGTGTACCATCAAGTTTGATATTTACTACGAAACTAACACACAGATGCTCACTGGCTGCATTTATACGCGGAGTCACAGACAAGTCTCCACAGGAATGAACTTGTTTACCGGTACGCAAATAACGCATTCAATATGCGCAATATTGCGCAATAATGTGGCAGTATTTTGTAAGTTATTTATATTTATGAAAATAAAACAGAATTAAAAAAATAAATTCGTCTATGATAATAATGTGCTTATCGTTCTTCTAATAATTTGAACACAAATCACCGGATCATGTAGACCCAAACACAGTGAGTGCAACAAATGCATTTAAAAAAAACTAGTTATAATTTCGTTATTAGAGTAATGAAATAAAAGTTATGCAGTGGCAACGAAATATTTGATTAAATTAACGAATTATGCACATTAGAAGAACGCGATTGGGTCATATTGACCCGAACACAATAAAAGGGTTAAGAGTCCTTATGTTTTTGGATTAAGTTACCTGGGAAATATAAAAAACGATGTTCTAAAAATGTTATAATAATATATATGTAATTCATTGTAATGTCATATTTAATAAATACAATATCATAAAAAAAGATATTATAAATTGGCGACGAGAGAAAATAATAAGAACAGTCAATTTCTTACAAAAATATCAAACCGAACCAAATGGAAAATCAAAAAGATTCAACAGCAAATTTAATTCAACTTTTGACTGGAATTTTTAATAATCTACAAACACAACAAAGACCTGTGAGTGTTAAAGGACAGATACAAAATCAAATATTAAATTTGGAACCTTTCGATGAAAACAACACATATTTCGAAAACTGCTTACAAAGATTAGACAATTTTTTTTAAATTTAAAGGGTTAGATAAAGAGGATAATGAATCAAATGAAGCAAAAAAAATGATACTGATTAACTATCTAGGTGCAAAACATTATAAATTACTAATCAGTTTAACTGCACCAGAATTGCCATCATGTAAATTGTAAATCATACACAAAAATGATACAATTATTAACAGACTACTTGTCACCAAAAAGAAACATTTTAACTGAACAGCATACATTTTTTACCAGAATTTAATTACCAAATGAACCCATGTCATAGTATATAGCACATCAAAAGAAATGTTAAAAAACTGCAATTTTACCACTAAATGTAATACAAATGATTGTTTGAAATCAGTAATTGATCAACTCTTGAGAGCTTAGTTTATAAAAAGGTTGTAGGATGTCGAAATAAGAGAAAAGCTATTGCAACAATCTAATATTTCTTTTAAACAGACACAAGAAACTGCTTTAGCGAGGGAAGCTGCAAAATTTCAAAATAGAGAAATTTATAAAACTAACTGCATATTCAAATGCAGAAGTTAACAAAATCAATACCTTGCAACCAGGTACATCTAAAAATAAGCAAAATAAACAAAGAAACATAAAAAATAAAAAAAAATGACTTAAAAAAATTGGGATTTGAAGGATTATGTCTACACTGTGGTCACAGAAACCATTCTACTGAACAATGCTAGTGTTGAAAAATTAAAATGTCAAAAATGTTAAAAAAATAAACATACCAGTAAAAAAGTCTGCATTATATGTCAATTAACAAGAAATATAAACTCCGATTTTGTCAACAACGTTAACTCTGATGATCCTGATGTTACCAAAAATGAAGATTTTTCAGTTAATCAGGACATTGATGTATTTCATCAACATTCTTCTGAAATATATGAATAAAAAATGATAGTTCAAGTGGAAATTAAGAAAAACATAGTTGACTGTGAATGTGACACGGCAAGTCCAGTAACAATCATGTCTACACCATCTTGATGTTTTAGATTTAACAACTCCGTTAAAGAAAACTGATATTTGCTTTAGATCTTACACCAAACACAATTTGAAACCAATTGGATATGTAGTTGTTACAATTATTTTTAGTAATAAAAAATACACGGGTGAAATTTATGTTGTTCCACATTATGGTAATGCTATTATGAGACGAAGATAGGTTCGGAATTTAAATGTGCTTCTAGAAATACAAAATGTGTCAACTACGGACTTACAATCAATATGCGAAGAATTTAAAGATATTTTTGAACCAAAAGTTGGATACATTCCGGAATACAAAACTTCTTTATTACTAAAACCAGATGCAAAACCTATATTTATCAAACATCGACGTGTTCCATATGCTTTAGAAGAGAAAGTTGAACAAGAATTAAACAAGTTACATTCCGGAATACAAAGCTTCTTTATTACTAAAACCAGATGCAAAACCTATATTTATCAAACATCGACGTGTTCCATATGCTTTAGAAGAGAAAGTTGAACAAGAATTAAACAAGTTAGAAAATGAAGGCATAATGCAAAAATTCAAACATTCAGAATGGGGCACACCACTTATTATTATTCCCAAAAATTACGGACAATTAAGAATATGGGCTGATTGCAAAGTAACTGTCAATCCACAATTACAAGTAAACAGGTATCCTATACCTAGAATTGAAAACATATTTAATACAATGAGGGGCGGAAAATATTTTTGCACCCTAGATGTTTTTAAAGCTTACCTACATATTCCATTAGATGAAGAAAGTTACAAAATTCAAGCCATTTCAATGCATAAGGGAACATATTTAGCTAAAAGGTTATTCTTTGGCATAAAAACAGCTCCAAATGAGTTCCATAAATTAGTTGATCAAGTAGTTCAAGATCTAGAAGGAACAGTGGAATATTTTGATGATATTATAGTACAAGGAAGTAAAAAAAAAACAATGCAAATTTTTTCAAGAAAAGATAAAATATCTTGGTCACGTTATCTGCATGGGGACTTGAAAAATCACAAGCCATCAAAGCAATATTAAATGTCAGTCAACCAGCTTCTACAATACTTCAACCATTAAACAATTTGCTAAGAAAAAATGTCAATTTTAGTTAGTCAACAAATTGTGAAGAAGTGTTTCAAAAAATTAAGAAAGAAATAATTAGTGAGTGTTAATGTCTTTTAATCCAACTTTACCAATCATTCTAGCAACTGACGCTAGTCCAATTAGACTAGCTGCGGTTTTGTCACATATATTACCAGATGGTTCTGAGCGTCCAGTAGCATTTATTTCAATATCGTTGACTAAAACAGAAAAACATTATATCGTCAACTTGACAAAGAGGCCACTGCAATGTATTGGACATTCAAGAAGTTATATCACCATTTATATAAAATTACCCTTATGGCTGGTAATAAACCCATAATGAATATTTTTAATCCTTTAACACTAGAACTGCCGCGGTGATCAATTTGACAGTGTACCTTCTTTAAAATATTGTTTCTCCGTTGTGCTTGGAGTTACGATGTTGAGGTATTACGACTTTTTCTAGATTTTTATATGCTTTTAGAATATAAAAAGATATATTAAGAAAATTAAGCCGTTTTAGAGTTTTTTGTAGTATTTGTGTAACTGCCGGAACCGTCATTTTGACCGTTCATATATTCATAATCAGTTTCGAGATTGTATAACAAAAATAATTACAACGTTGAGATAAAACAATGTATTTTACGATTATTGTGGTAATTTTTAGGAATTTACTGCGTCAGAACTTGTTTAGTCATGTCCGAAATTATGAATAATCTTCGCTATTTTTACTTACCCGCCCGAGATATGAAAAATGCAAGTTTTAACTTGTTTCTATAGAGATCTATGTATTCAAGCACTTTGAGATTTCAAATTAGTTGCAAGTGAACGTTCTTGTGAGATACTTCTGTACTTATTACAGGATTAATTTCGTAGTAAAACAATATGTGGTATTTCGATTCGAAACAAGATTCAGGTGCAAGTACCAGCACATCTGATACAACGAAACCTGAAAAACGTCATCAGTGCCAAGTTAAAAATGTGACAAAAATAAAACTGCTGACGTTTGTTCAATGTGTATCAAATATTTTTGTAGAAAATGTGTAACAAAGACTGTTCTTTGTTTGAACTGTAGGGCGTAATACAGCATGTAAAACTGTACCGAATTCTAAATGTATTAGAATCGATTTAATTTTTATTTAATTGAAATGAATATTTACCTAAAATGTGTTTTTTTATGTTTCTTTTTTCCAATTAAGTGTAGAACATATAAAAAATACATCTCAAAATTACCTTTCTTGTCCAGAGGTCAAAATGAACGGCCACGGCCGTTTTAGGTATTTACAATAGCCGGCGGTGCTAGTGATAAAAGAACTTCTAGTGATGACCGCAAGTCGACTTTTACATTATGCACAATACGTATCACCGTTTGATTTTAACATTAACCCTTCAGTGGTGACGCACTGTCTGAGAGACCGCACGCAAACCTTTTATCCAATAAAATTGGTTGTAGGCGGGCTTTGATACTGTCGCGTCATCAATGCTTCCGAGGTGAGGCGACCAGTGTCAGTGTGAAGTAGTACTTTCAACCGAACAGTCGTTTTGCCTGTATTTCGGTTTATGGTTTTCTAGACCAGCGTCACCACTAGTGATTCAAAAATTTTGTTGGGGTAATTTGTTTTCAATTTTAGAAATTATTTTGATTTTTTTATATTAGTATAATGGCAACCTACAAAAAAGAGCAACAAGGGCTTGTGCGACTTTTGAATGAAACATTTAATGATGCAGAGGAAGAGATTTTACCAGATGATGAGAATGAGGAAGTAGCCGAAGACCATTTTGATGTTGATGCAGAGTCGTCTGATGCAGAACAAGAGTTTGATGATATAGAGGAAGATTCAGTGAAATATAGTGGTCCTTTTTTTCTTGGAAAGGACAAAAAAACCATATGGAAGAAACATGCTCCACCATTCACAAAACTAAAAGTAAAAACATAATAAAACTAGAACTTCCGTCTGTAAGGCCTGAATTGCGCAACCTTCAAATCCCATTAGAGATTTGGCGTTCATTTTTTGATGATATAATAAATCTTATAGTGACTCATACTAATGAATATTTGGAATCTGCAAAAGACAATTACAATCGAGAAACCTACATCCGAAAAACTGATAAAGTCGAAATTGAGGCTCTATTAGGATTGCTGCTATTGGCTGGAGTGAAAAAAATACAACCATTTGAATGCTGAGGACTGGTCCTGAATTATTCAGAACCACAATGTCACTTCAAAGATTTCGGATCCTGATTTGTTTCCTGAGTTTTGATGACATGCAAACAAGAGAAGAGCGTCGTTATGTTACAGTCGATGAAACATTGAAGGCCTTCAGGGATCGTTGCCCCTTCCGACAGTACATGCCCTTAAAACCAAACAAATATGGCACAAAAATGTTTGCTCTGTGTGACGCTAAAATGTATTATACGCACAATCTAGAAGTATATGATGCTAGTCAACCAGTGGGGCTGTTTTCTCAGGCAAATAGTGGAATAGCGATTGTGCAGCGGCTGTCAGCCAATATATGGTTCTAAACGTAATGTTACCACAGATAGATGGTTTACTAGCATTCCATTGACCAAATACTTACTGCAACAAGGTTTAGCTACCATGGAAACAATACGCAATAACAAAAGAGAATTTCCCCCGAATTCGTTCAACGTAATTCTCGACCCATTGGAAGTAGCATGTTTGGATTTGAAGATAACTGTACAATTGTCTCAAATATCCCAAAAAAAAATTAAAATGTCCTTTTGATTTCCACCTGTCACAACGACGATAAAATCGATGATGCAGTTCAAAAGCCGGAGAATGTAATAGATTATTATCACGCAAAAGCAGGGGTTGATGTAGTCGATCAGCTTTCGGCAAACTGTAATTGTGCAAGACGAACTAGGCGCTGGCAAATGGTTGTTTTTTATAGTATGCCCAATATATCTGGCATAAATTCTCAAGTGATACATGTTGAAAATACTAATGTAAAGATTTTGAGACGAAAGTTTCTTCAAGACTTAGCAGTTAGTCTAATTGAGCCCCATCTAAAAGCTCACCAATCTACCAAAATCCATTCGTCTCAGAATATCAGAAATTTGCAACATACCTCTGCCGGAAGAAGTGCGACAGGAGAGGCGGCTGTTAGGGAGATGTGCAGAATGTGGTTACAAGAAGAACCGTTAGACCAAGTACTGTTGCAGCAGTTGTAATAAGTTTTTGTGTTTGGAACATGTTGGAGTTATTTGTGATCAATGTTTCCGTGTTTTAAACTCAACTGAATAGAATGTATTCCTTTTACTGTAATATTTTCAAAAATAAATTTTTTAAAGTTCCATCATTTTTGTTTTATTTGGGTAACTTTAATGCAGTTAATTTTGTTAAGGATTCAACAATGGCATATACAGTCTGTCAAACCGGCGTCACCACTTAGGTTTAGAATATTTACGTCACCACTGAAGGGTTAGATATAAACGATCCTGTGATCACGTAAACGCTGATTTGCTTTCCAGAAATCCAATAGAGAATGTATCAAAAGAGATTTATAATGATGAGTATTATCTTAACATCAATACGAAATTTGCGACTACAAATTGAATGCAGAACAAATTTTAGTTCAGACCAATATAGATACAAAGTTATAAAAATTAAAGCAGGAACTTATTGACGGAAAACATAATAACTATGAATATACCATAGAAGAAGGCATATTGTTTAGAGGAAATAGAGTAATCATTTCAAAATCTCTTCAACGTCTTCTTCTTAAAGAATTACATTCAACACATGTCAGAATTATTAAAATGAAAATGTTTGCAAGAAATCATTGTTACTGGAAATTGTTACTGATATTGAAAACTTAGTGAAAAGTTGTTCTGAATATTGCAGTGTCAAGAAAGATCCTCCAAAAGCTCCAGTGCACAAATGGGAAACACTTAAGAAAAATTGGCAAAGAGTTCATTTAGATTATGCAGATCCATTCCTAGGGCATTATTTTATGATTTTAGTGCGTGCTAGGAATAAATGGCCCGAAATTCATACGATGAAAAACTACCATTCATCATTTAAGAGGAATATTTAGTTGTCATGGTCTTCCTAAAATATTAGTTAGTGACAATGCATCTATTTTTAAATCGGATGAATTTACATTATTTTGTAATAGAAATGGTATATATTGAACCAGAATATCCTGCCACAAATAGCCAAGCAGAAAGATTCTGTCAGATGTTAAAAAATAAATTAAAATGCATGATAAATGAAAAAGGAGATTTACATGAAAAATTGTTTAAGCTTCTATTTAGATACAGAGCTACTCCTTTAGAATGTGGAAAAACGCCTGCAGAGCTTATGTTTGCAAGACCTATAAGAACAAAATTAGACTTGATTCGTCCACATCAAGCAAACAAATCACTATCAGAAAAGAGTCAATCAAAATAAATAAATAAAAAACAGAAGTTAAAACAACCAAAATATAACAAACTTTTTGACGTCGGAGAGCGAATTCAGACCAGAAACTATTTTGGTCATACACGTTGGAAGTTCTGAGTCATAAAAGAAAGCTTGATGATGAATAAGTCATTAAAAAGCATTTTAATCAGCTGAGATCTTGTCAGGTTGAAAAAACAATAATTGATAATGAAGATAATGAAATTCTTCAATGTTTTTCAAATGATATTCCAAAGTATAACAATTCAACAAATAAAAATTTAGAATGTAAGGTTCCTAAACCAAGAGACAAAGGTATATCGTTCTTTATTTATGCATCAACATCTATACAACGTGGCAATAATACCACTGCTAATATTACACAAAGAAGTAAAGCTGATGCGATACTTCATGGAGAAGCAACTATTTCAGAACCTTTAAGTAAAGCTGGTACGGAATCTCTTAAAGAAATACGCAGAGATCCTGGAAGATAAATGTAGATCCAAACGAACCATTTCATGTTCACAATCATCGATTACAACAGTAAGACGTACAATTGAAAAGTCTCTCGAGGCACCGAGAAGATCTCAACGAATGAAAAAACCTGTACAAAGATTGGATTTATGAAAATTATCAAAGGGAGAAAACACTGTTATATATTTAAGAGTCCTTATGTTTGGATTAAGTTACCTAGGAAATATAAAAAATGATGTTCTAAAAATGTTATAGTAAAGTATATGTAATTCATTGTAATGTCATATTTAATAAATACAATATCATGAAAACTAGACATTATAATTTGGCACCACTTATTAACACCAACAAACAGCTTGATTAATTCTGCGCCAGATTATAGCTTTTTATCGTATCTTCAACGGTAAGTGGGAAAGAAGAGATAAATAATTAAATATTCAAATTGTCTCCCACTCCTTGTAATGAAAGGTAGTCAAGTGTGGACTCGTTTGAAAGAGAATTTAAAGCTCTTTCAAATGCTGACTTTTTTAGGGTGCCCTTCATTAATCTTACACGAACTAGAGGGCGTTATTTAAAGAAGTGTACGTTTTTTTTTGAGATTTTCTCGGAGAAATTAAATGTCATGGTATGCTTTTTAAAGAGTGGTTTTAAACAGGATAAAATTACCTAAATTATATTGAGAGCCGCAGTTTGATATCTTTATTCCTTTTTGAGTTATTTGGAAATAATCTGTTTTTTAGCTTATGATATGTTAGCCGTGTACTTCCAGTATTATGAGAACTCTTGTATGGCCGAACGGGTATATGCAGCTAACTATCTCGATGGAAGACATTTTAGTAGAAGAGTTTTTATACGTGTAGCTAAAAATTTGCGGGAACATGGAGGAGTTCAACCAGTACCTAGAAGAAATCGTGAAATTAGAAACGAAGAAAACTTTATCAATGTTCTTGCATATATTCAAATCAATCCTCACCTAATACCAGAATAATTTCGTTAGATCTGAGCATCAGTAAATCAACGATTTACGAATCGAATTTTGAAGGATAATAAATTACATTCATATCACGTTGTTCTGCAACGAGCACTCTCAGAAACTGATTTTGATCGAAGACCAGAACACTGCCACTGGTTAAGATCTATTACTGATGAGGTTCCTTTTTTTTCTCGCGTATTATGGACATAACGTGCATTATTGGACACCAGTCAATCCTCACTGGCCTCGTGAAGTCAACTTTCAAAATCGATGGAGTGTGAATGTGTGGTGTGGCATTCTAAACGGACAGATAATTGAGCCGTATATTTTTAATGGCCACCTAAACGGCGAAGTTTATTTAAATTTACTAATAGCCTGCACTTTGGAAGACGGTCCTTTGCAAATAAGAGAAGAAGAGACATGTTGCTTCAGCATGATGGCTGCCTGGCACACTTTTCCCTGGGAGTTCGTAATTTTTTAAACGAAAATTACCCTAACTGCTGGATAGGACGAGGCAGAAGTCGCCGTGTTAGACATCCGGCGTAGCCTCAATCTTTGCATTGAAAACAACGGGTGATTTTCTCCTCTTGAAAACCACTCTTTAAAAAGCATACCGTTACATTTAATTTTTACGAGAAAAGCGCAAAAAACTGAACCTTTTTTAAATAACGCCGTTTAGTTCGTGTAACGAATTAATGCCTCCCAAAAAAGTCAGCATTTGAAAGAGCCTTAAATTCTCTTTCAAACGGGTCCCCACTTGACTACCTTTCATTACAAGGAGTGGGAGATAGAACAATTTTAATATTTAATTGTTTATCATCTTCCCCCACCCTTACTGTTGTTGGTGTTGTTAAAGTGGTACCTAATACTGGGTATTTTTGGAGCAAAATTAGTTTTTATTATTTGCTATAGAAATTAAAAATTATTATTAATTTTATTAAATACATAAATAAAAAAGTTTACATCGAGTAGGATTTGAATCTACGACATGTACTTTGATAGAGTACCGCACTAAACAACTGCGCTATTGAGATTCAAGACCCGATCGATGTAAATTTTGTCTTTATGTATGTAGAACTGATGTAAATTCTAAATATAATGAGATTACTGTCAAATTACTTATATTAATGAAATGTGAGCCTGCAATATCACAAGGGTTCACACATACCAAAGCAACTTGACTAATGGTAATTTATTATAAGTTTTAATAAATTTGCTATAGCAGTTTCGCCATCTTGCGGCAGTTTTAGAAGCTTAAAAGTATTTTCTGACGATTTCGGTTGGCCACTTTGTAACAACCTTTTTTTTGTGTTGTATTAAATAATACATTTATTGAAGATCGTTCATTTATTTGGCGTAAACTTAGAAAAGTTTTTAATTATTAAAATGTAGAATTGAGAGGCAATTTAATTTGCATTTCCTAGAACATATCTTTTTAGGTGTAATATTTCATAAAGAGTTATAGTTCCCTTTCTTCAAAAAAAATTTGATTCTGATCATTGTATCCGCGCAATGCGTGACAACTTTGGGGGAAACAATTACAGGAGCTATTCTGAAAGCCTTTTTTTAATTCACTTCCTGCAGAATGTTGTAGCGGGATGCATTGTTTTGGGTTATCCCTAAATTTTTTGTAATAGTGCGATCAGTTTTGGTGGTAAGTTACCTTTTTAATTCATTATATTTAAAATTAAAACATTTACTTTTTTTAGATGGCACTTTTTGCACACTTTTATAATGCACACTTTTATAATGCATTTTTATATGGCACTTTTATGATGTTTACTTAAGTCACTTCAGTTTACTTCGTTTTTTTTCATTTTTTTTCTTTTATAATGGTACTTTAATTACATTTTAACTACGCAAGTAACTTCAATTAGTGTATACGTCCTATTGTATGTTGGCAATTTTTGCATACAAAATTTCAAAATATTGAAATATTTTAAGAAGAAATTTTAATAATACTTCGAGTTATTGGGTGTGGCGGTTAAATGGTTACAATAATTTACGCAGGTTGATACAATCATGACATCACTGACTTGACCGTTTCCAATTCATGCGAACGAGGTATTTACATAATGATTGTTTCTTTTTCTTTACTATAAGCATAGTTTTAAGACTAATTTTATCTAATCATCATTATGGTAATAAACATAATTGCACGTTGTTATTTTTTTTGATATTAATAGAAAGCTTTTATTGTTCTTTAACTAGGTTTTGTTGTTCCTATAACTAAACATAACATGGCGCTCGAGATTTCATTTAATTATATTTTTATAATTTTTTATATGGCATTTTTTATTATTTAGTATAAGAGAAAATAATTAAGCAGATTGGAATCCACCAGCATTTTAGGTATATGAGCAAATCAGTTTATTAGAACCCATCCTAACTTAATCTACCGATAAGAGTCAAAGGCACAAATTAGTGATGAAAGGTAAGTATCTCAATTAGTTATATGATTTGTGTTTACGGAGAATTTTTCCTAATTTCATAATTACTAGAATATTCAAATTACATCATAACAATTGAGTAGTTACATCACCACGTTTTGTTATTGCAACTTGGCGTTATTTAATGTTTTTTAGTGTTATAAGTTGGCGCCGTTAAATTTTGTTGCTACAACTTTAGTTATGTCATTTGTTTACGCAACGATGTAACATCTATAGTTTCCCATATATCCCACCTCCTCGTCCTTAGTAGGACACCCAGTATATGTGTATTTAAAAATTACCAATAATATTAAAATAAACGTAATAACCCACAGTTTATACATATACTCACATCACCACCGAAGAGCTCATGTGTGTATTTATAATTACAGCTAACAGTAAATACAACCTTACTAATCAACAGTTTACACAAACATCTACATTACTCCACATCCTAAAATATATGAATCTTAAAACCACAATTATGATCGATTATAACAGAATAATTTATGAGTTATCGTTGTAATACTCTTGAAGACTACAATAACGGTTGTTAATAAGCAGCTGTTTTAATTTATTTTTGAACTCGTTTAGATACCCGATTTTCTTCATATCCGCCGGTAACCAATTAAAGGCACAAACTGGTGCTTTCTTATCAAACTTAGAGTTACACTTATGTATAACCCTTTCGAACGCTGTACTCGCTGGTAGTTAGCACAGAACGCATTCTCTTCTTTTTTAATACAAAAATAAGCAGCTTATACAAACATTGTTCGTTAGTATGTGTTCTTTGAAATAGTTACGGTAACTGTTTTGAAATTTTAAGTTGAAAATAATTGTAATTGCTCGTTTTTGTAAAATAAGTATTTTTCGAAAACCAATGTATTGCCCCTTACAATTATATTGTATGATATACTGGAGACAAATACACTTCAACGAATGATTTTTTGTCTAATACCTTTTTTAGTGTATTTAACGCAAAACAAATGTTTAGTTTTTCACAAAATTCATTTAGATGGTCTGGCCATTTTAAATTTTCACCTAAAACAATTCCCAGAAATAAATTGCAAGGGATCGGTTACAATTTTTGGTCATTTATAACAACATTTAGATTATATGGATTAGAGTTAAAATTATCTGAATAACGATTAAGAGAGTGTAGATGTCTTTTTGAAAGAAAATTAAATTTTACATAAATTTTCTTTCTAAAGTTTTTGAATGTAAAGCAAAATAAATGAAAAAATTAAATAAATATGATTGACAACGCTAAAGCCGTATTATGGATAGTTTTATACAAGTGGGCGGCTTTGGAAATTTTTTTACGTTAACATGTATTTAATCTGACATGACATGAAGTTTTAAACGTCATTCTGACATAGGTTATTGTTTTTGTTTTTACAATGTTGCCCGTTTTCGTTATCAAAGTATAAAAAAGAGGTTGCATAGTTATCCACGACCTTCCAACATACAAAATGGAAATTAAAAAAGATGAAATAATTTTTTTTAAGAATTATTATGCAACCTCGTTTATAATAAGTTAATTACGAAAACATGCAACATTATAAGAACAGAAACAATAATCTATGTCAAACAAACGTTTAAAACTTCATGCCTGACAGAAGTTAATATAAATCTAATAACTTAAAAAATTTAGTGACATAATTTGAATTATAATTTTTTTAGGGTAACTGTACAACCTCTTTTTTGAACGTTCATTTCGAAAACAGGCAACACTGTAAAAATAAAAAAATAATCTGTCAGAATGACGTTTAAAACTTCATGTCAGATAGATATTAATACATACTTCTTAACTTAAAAAAACTCCAAAGCCGCCTATTAGATATCGTTATATTATTGCGTTATATTAAAAGACTTTATGAAGGAAAGTTATGTAAAATTAAATTTTCTTTAAAAAATATGTCTACACTTTTTTTGATAAAATTAATCGTTATTCAGATAAGAAAAAATTTTAATCCTTAAATTCTACCTTTGGAATTTCTTTTTGGCCGCATCATACATCCGAAACTGCATATAAGATAATAATTAATCCATATGTTTAATGTCTATATGCAGAAATTTTTTATAACTTTGAAACATGCAGCTGTTTTAGAAATATTTTATAAAAACCAAAAACTACCTCTAATAAACCCCGCCTCTCCGCCAGTGGATATCTTGCTAAATCTAATCAGCTTTAAGTCAAATGAAAACAAGCTTAAATAGAAAATTTTAAGTACGTAGGTATTTTCGTTCTGGAGTAATCGTGGTTAAAAGTTTTAATTCTGTAGAAAGCAATAACACATCAAAGTAATTAAAAATTATTATTAATTATAAAATTAATAATAATTTTTAATTAGATATTATTCGTTCATAACAAAAACTTATAATAATTTAATAGTCAAGTTGCTTTGATATGTGTGAACCCTTTCGATATTGCAGGCTCACATTTCATTAATAAGTAATTTGACTGTAATCTCATTATATTTAGAATTTACATCAGTTCTACAGATATAAAGACAAAATTTACATCGATTGGGGTTTGAATCTCGATAGCGCAGATGGTTAGAGCGGTACTCTAGCAAAGTACAGGTCGTAGGTTCAAATCCTACTCGAGGTAAACTTTTTATTTATGTATTTAATAAAATTAATAATAATTTTTAATTACATATTTAACTTTGAAAACTTATAATAACACATCAAAGTAATTGGTTATTTGTAAACATTATTGTTTACTCAACGCAATAATTATAAGTAAAACTTAAAGAAATGTAAAATGAAGGGTGTAACTACCAGACTAACAGTTAATAATTTTACTTCAAACAAACCGTGTGTATATTTAAAAATAAGTAATGAATGTTTAGCAGTCGTTATATACAAGTTATGCACATACATGAATATGGAATATATGAGTAAGTAAAATTTATGTACAGAATTGGTTTATTTAATCAAGGTTTAATATTTTGCATAACTTACAACTGATAGGAATAATCACATAATTCAACTAAAATCACTATATTTATCATAATTGCCACACATGTTTGTTTTGTACAACTAAAGCAGTAGACTGATATATAACTACTCATCATAAATTCATTGCCTTGGCAACCAGGTTAAATGAATCTAATTGTAGATTAACCTGTTTCGATATCCTCAGAGAGATACGACAGCCCAACGTGTAGATAGGTAGTGTGTAGCATTAACCGTTTCAGTAAGCAATCTTGCAATGTAAGTAAGAATCATTGAAGTTATTTTACGAAATAATCACAATAATATGACCACAATGTTGATATAACCAGTATAATATTAATGTACTTTTTTGCATCGCGAGTCTGTCTTAGCCAGGTCTTAATATTCTTTCGCAAAGAGGTGTGCTGCTCTAAATAGAATTAAATGTCTGGTGATAAGCAACACACAACCTTCCAACCTATAAAGTGAAATTCAAAGAAATGAAATGATTTTAATTATAGTTCTTTTAGGATAACTGTGCAACCTCTTTCTATACGTTCATAACGAAAATGGACAACATTGTAAAAACAAAACCAGTTAGTTGACAGAATGACGCGTAAGACTTCATGTCAGCTAGATGTCAATAGCATATAGATGCTAACTTAAAAAAAAATTCAAAGCCGCTCGGTTCTATAAAATAGCAACAATAATAATTGTACCTTTATATTACTTTAAATAAATCATTTTGTCTGTCATTATTGACATACTCTGAAATCAGGGTTGGACGTAGTAATAGTGGGGTGTATCAGGCTCTGTATTTTTATTTGAATTGCCAAAACAAAAATTACGGTGACGACGAGCATTTCTATAGAAATAAGTTTTCTCCTTTATGTACATTTCCCATAGAACGAGGCGAAAATAACTATTTATGCCCACAAAATAGATAATTACAATTTAATTAGTGAATACATAATAACATTGATATACAAAAGTCAATGGCGTAACATCGGGGTCTTACAAAGGGTAAACTTTTTATGTGTATCTGCACAACTTTTACAAAAAAATTGTGAATGTGGACTAAAATGCGCGATATCAAATTACGAACGTCAAACGTTTTCATTCTACACTTTAAGAATACCACAAGCGCAACACTAAAAAAATGATCTCGAACAAACACAGGTTCATGCGGCATTAGAAATGCATCGTGCGCACGATATAACACTAAATATACACCGCACGTCAAAACATTCTGACAATTTTTTCACCAAAAAAAAAAAATGGAGTACACCAGCTTTTTTCCAATTTTTATGTTTTGATTCTGAAATCATTTTTATAGTAAAATTCGTTTAAATAAATTTACTACTGCTTAATAATTTCAGGTTTATTGATTCCTCGATGTGATGCCACACACGAAAATGGTGAACGTAAAAAAGTTGACGTTTTGTAGGTTCCATAAAAACAACCAAGGAATTAATTTGTCCTGGGCTGAAAGGTTGTACCACGTGAAAACTCTTGTAAAGTACTTTTCTCGGATTAATACTTCTTCAGATAAAAAAAAAAACAAAAACGAAATTTGAAAAAGTATTAGTGACCTTATGCAATCGAAATAAATAGTTTTGTGCGCACATTATGAACACAATTTCACAACTTACCAAAGTAAGTATAAATAGAGAAGAAACTTTGGTGTACTCTTCAAGTAGTTTCGTGTTACATCTGCTGTTACCCGGTATTTCCTTTCTTGATATTTTGCACAATGCAGAAGATACCTCTTGAGGAGTTGTCAACTTATCATCAAATTCCCAACGCCAATTTTTTAATATTAGATTCTACATATAGGCGGGTTTGTACTTAACCACCAAAAACACTTCCTATGTTCTACTCAGTTACCATTACTTTGGTGGTGTACACTCCATCTACCAAAACTATTTACCTCTACCCCGTTCTTATTACAGGTTTTTCAACTTTTACGTAACCTCGGTTGCCACTGCACTACAATGTCCTTAACAAAGGGGAGTTTGTGTAGAGTAAAACAATTTCAACCACATCAAATTCACCAATCAAATGTGTGTGTGTGTGTGTGTTTGTGTGTTTGTGTGTGTTTGTGTGTGTTTGTGTGTGTGTGTGTGTGTGTGTGTGTGTGTGTGTGTGTGTGTGTGTGTGTGTGTGTGTGTGTGTGTGTGTGTGTGTGTGCGCGTGTGTTCGTGTTCGTTTAAGCTGGGTGGTACAGATCCTCTTATTTCTTGAAATATCGAAGTTATTTAAAGTTTACTAAAACAAAACGGCGCTACCCTAGACCTCGCGCTGCAGCGCTCGCGCTTAAACTAGCGCCTAACACTATAAAAGCCTTAATACATAACTTATGCCCTTATACATACGCCCTTAATACATAACTGTTAAATTAGATTTCCTTCGCAATACGTGTAGAAATACTGCAACAGAGAACTGCTAAACGTTTACCCGAGGAAAGTTACCAGTAACAAAAGTTTTTAACAGAGTTACACTATATCTCGAGAAGTACTAGGCTGCATGATGTAGGAAAGCGTTTAGATGATAAAGATTTATTGTTCGCTCAGGAATAGAATACCACAACATTGTTGACGGTCTACAGAAAATGTTTTCTTTAATTTGTTACATTACACATTGCACACATGATCCACAAAAAATCGTTGATTATATGTTCTTCTCCTGTAATCCCAATTATAATACACACCCTAAAATAAAACACAGATATGAAATCAAAAACACTTATAAGGAAATTGGTTGAAATATTAACAGGGTTAGAAATGTAGAATTTAGCTGTAGCAACGTGTATAATGCAACATAACTGTTAAATTAGATTTCCTTCGCAATACGTGTAGAAATACTGCAACAGAGAACTGCTAAACGTTTACCCGAGGAAAGTTACCAGTAACAAAAGTTTTTAACAGAGTTACACTATATCTCGAGAAGTACTAGGCTGCATGATGTAGGAAAGCGTTTAGATGATAAAGATTCATTGTTCGCTCAGGAATAGAATACCACAACATTGTTGACGGTCTACAGAAAATGTTTTCTTTAATTTGTTACATTACACATTGCACACATGATCCACAAAAAATCGTTGATTATATGTTCTTCTCCCTGTAATCCCAATTATAATACACCACCCTAAAATAAAACACAGATATGAAATCAAAAACACTTATAAGGAAATTGGTTGAAATATTAACAGGGTTAGAAATGTAGAATTTAGCTGTAGCAACGTGTATAATGCAGGAATTTTGTGCAATTATGTATGTGTGACGACGATAGAAATATGATTGAAACATTGAAACATGTTTGGAGAATCTATTTGTTCTAGAGGTGGAGGATTATTCTCTAATATCGCTACAAATACAAACCTCAGGCAGTTGTGATTGGATAACACATACAACGTCACCTTGAACCTTGATAGTATTAAGCAAAAGAATAAGAGTGATAAACACATTTTGCACGATTAAAAAAATTGCGTCCCTTTGATTTTCTACGTTATTGTGTGAAAGTGTAAAATAGTGATGTAAATGGTATAATAAATTTAATAATATAATAATGAAAAAAAGGAATAAGAAATATGAGTAAAAGTTCTCCTAAACACAAATCGTCAAACTGACTGGAGATACTAACCATTCACCACAATTAATGCATTCGTCTCAAGTCGGGAGATTAAATAGGGGAGGTTAAATATTTTGATTTGCTTGATTACCACTAAATCTGCTATGTTATTTTCACTGAACATAGATAATAAAAAAATGAAATGTAATACTAATAAAATGATCTCGGACGCCAAGTTATTTTTTTTTAATTATGTCGGAACAACTAAACCGAGTTTGTTAACAATAAAAATTTTATCAAAATGTAAAAAAATAAAAATCTACAATTAAGTTTATTGACAGTTAATATGATGATTAAATAAAATTTATCTTAAAACTATCCTTAAAGTACTAATAATCATTAAAAATAAATACCTGTACAATATATACAAAATCTTCTTGAGGATCCCTGGTATTATAAAAAAATGATGCTGAACTGCAAACTAAGATGACGTAATCCTTGTGTAATGTTGCGCAATTTATGCAATAACAATGCTTTTATGTTATCAGCCACACCCAAAACTGAAATTATCTCTTAAAAATTACTTCTTAAATTGAATAATTCGTTTAATGCATTTCTTGAAATTTTCGACAACTAAAAGTTTGTAACCATAAAATTAAAATGTAAATATATAAAATCTACATTAAGTTTATTGATAAAGATGATAGTAAAAATAAAACGTAATCCTTAGTAAATAAATAAGAATAAAATGCCTGTACAAAAACAAAATCTTCTTAATTTCTGTATTAAATTAAAAGATTCTTAACTGCATACTAAGATTAATCCTTTCCAAAATTTGGAAAAACCAAAAACAATGCTTTTATGTTAAGTGATCAGAATCCGTAAAATGGAAATGCTCTAGAAGAGGATGTATTCTAGATTGAATAATGTATTTGCCAAATATTTCAGCAATAAAAAATTTGAACCAGAAATAACCTCGTTAAGAAGTATAAATGTAATGAAGTATGCAAATAAAGTAATGCCATATTCAAAGTATTGCAAAAAAAATTTTAATTTTTAGTATTACAACTTAAAAGATATACATATGACATATAAATTAAGGCTTTAACTATTTTAATAAACTCAAAAAGCGTTTGTTAAACAAGGAAGAGATGGACTTAGAATAGGATGATGTAATACAGTCCTGGCAAACATGTATTTTAGCAATATTCATGAGATCTAGACTTAAGAATTACTTGAGGTATCAATTGCTACTATTGATATGTTATAATTAAAATCTTCTTAACTCATAGGGAAGTGAAATTATTGCATTGCATCTAGAAAATCCAAATCGAGTTTTCACTGTAAATAGACTGAGTCCAAAAATATCAATTTCACGGAATGGTTAGTGGTCTTGTAGGTGTGTGTAAATTTTGTAACTTGTAACCAAGATTCCTATATAACCGAAGAGCACCAAAATTCATATTTAACCTTTTAGGTAAATACTCGTAACGTAAAAGTTGGTCGTCTTGATCGTAAGAAGTATACCTTTCTTAAATTTTGTTCGAATTTAGTCCAACGATTTCCATTGAAATCAAAATTTTGGAATACATTCACAAATTAATTGACACAGCTATCTTAAATGTTCCCTGCGAAGTTTGTGAAAAGCACTTGTTAAAGTGTATAACAGTGTGATTTTCTGAAAACCGTAAGACATACGTAAATACGTAGCATAAAAAAAAGTATAGTGCTCGTTATAATAGAAATGTCACATAAGTTACTTTGTTAGATAAATGCTTAACGAGAAATTGTAGGTCCTAATTTTAAATAATCACAATTACGGGCTTGTTTCCAGGACGGGTATTTAAAATTATCACGATGAATTTGTAAACATGTGAGAGAATTTTGTGCTATCCAGTTCACAAGATACGGATATTTCAGCGACAACGCCACACGTTGCCTGGTACACCAATGTAGCAGATTTGGAAACGCTTCCTGCCGCATACAAGAAATTATTACGCTATTAAAAGATTATGATTGTGGATTATGTGTAGAACTCTTGAAGAAAGGCTTTCTTACTCTCTCACTCTGTCTTCAAATTTAAAGCTCACTTGTATACTATAAAAATAACTATTTCTAAGCTATCGAAACCAATCACTGCCATTAAGTGATGCCATTTTCATCTGCCATTCGTCATCAAATTTTAATTGTTTGAAAGGACTCATCTGCTCCATTGCGGAAAGTAACTTGAATAGCAGTATTATGTAATTTTATTTATTAGCGATGCAAGTCTCTGTGGGGGAAACAAAATCAGTTTCATCTTTGTTTTCAATTCAGTTTTGTATAATGTTATGTTATGAATTTTAATTTGTATTTAATTTTGTATCAAACACACCTATATTAATAAGATATTACATAATGAATGCTGGGTCGTAAATTTATTATTGATTTCTCTTTCATATTTTAAATTATGTAAATCCGTTTAAATGTATGGGTATCCTTATATTTGATTAATCAAAGTACTTCTGCACTTAAAATACGTTTTCTAAATTCTCTACGAGTAATCCTTGCAAAGGATCTTGGACATATTCGTTCTCAACTAATACAGACCGTTAAATACCAGCACGTACTTTGTTTCTTGTTAAACGTATTTGAAATAGATACTTTTGTTATCAAAAGGGCTGCATATTAACTCCCGTATTTATTACTTCTTGTTCTTGTAGTGTACTTTTGTGATTTCCTTACGAACACTACCAAAGTAGTGTAGCCTCAACACAAATAATATTAATTTACATTAAAATTTAAACGGTTAATTACATAGTGCTATTCTCGCCACGAAAGAATTGCCCTGGATCATTAGTTTATCCAAATTGTCCAATACTGCCATCTCATACCAAAGCGTCTTTAAAAAATGGATAGAAACATACTTGAAGTGCACTTAACGCAATTCATGTCAATAAATAGTTTCATAAAATGAAAAAAGAAATAAAATATGCCTTGGTATCGTGTAACCTGCAGTTTAATTCTAATTTGACTAACAACGTAATTTTAGCAGATAAACTCACTATCATGCATTCAAGAGGTAGGCAATATTTATGTTTATTGCACTACTGTAATCGCAAAATGACAGCGTGTGGCAAATGTTCTGGGTATATCTGTGACTACAGTGAAGAATATGAGGTCTCGCAGTAGAACTAATCAAATTTTATCCAGTCCAGGTAAAAAACGACCTCGTAAAAAAACAAAATGGAACGATCTGCCAGAAACATCTAAAATATGCATTAGGAATATATTGTACAAGATGTATGCACAAGGTGAATACAATCTAACGTATGCATATTCCCACATCCGAAATGATTTTATTTACAGAAAAGTATGTCACAGTTGGAGCTTTAAATGCAGAACTCCGTGATAGTCATGTTTTACTAAGTGACAGAAGTTTAAATCGTGCAGTAGGTACACACATTAGCATTCAAGTTCAAACAAAACTCTAATCGTAGAGCTTTATATTACATTTTAAACAACAAATTTCTTTTGCAATCCTATTTCCGTAATGGAAATAAAGACGGAATGGGTATATTCAATTCGCTTATGTATTGAAGAATTTCGAGAAGCCTATCCTGACAATGATGCCCATTACGATATTATACGCCGCCATGTTTATCCTGTAATTGAGCGGTTTAATAATGCGTTGTTTCTGGAAAATGGTTATTGATAGCTTTACCTTTTGATTAAAAAATTCTTTTGCAAGAAACTACAATTCCATGACCATCTTTATAAGTTTACATTTACAAAAAGACTTAAAATAATTAAATCGTTGATCTGAACGTAATCAAATTGAGTACTTCAGAAATTTTACTAAGGACTGGTTTAAATTTGCTTAGAAGCAAAAGTGTTTTATGAATTAATTTTCTTCAAAAAAGTCTGTTAAATTTAAAATAATTCATTAAATAAATTTTTAATTGTTATATCAACTCTTGTTTTCACTTTAAAATTTTTTTAGTAAGAAACTACAATTCCATGGCCAAATTAATACCTCTATTTTCAGTCTTTTTGTATTACAATAGCAATTTCTCAAATAAACTGAAAACGTTTTGTAAATTATTAATTTTATGTATGACATGCTTGATGAAAAAGAAAGAATATCAAACAAAGCATCGAATGACACAAATATCATGAGGGGGGTCATTTAAAAAAATTGAAAAAGTTGTTTTTCCAAATAGTGACACGCCCTTATACATTATTAAAAAAAACTGAACATTAAGATATTTCAAAATAGAAGAACAATTGAATATCTCTAAAACCAAAGGAGATAGAACTATAAGTAAACATGCTGTCCCACTTTTCTACTACACTTTTTCTACGAGTGTTCTTGATCAAGGTCAAGGTCATCGTGCACATTGCATACATCGAAGTATATTCCTCAAGGTCATCACATTGCCTACGTGGTTTTCAAGGTCGCTCACTTTGCCTACCTATTCTACAAGGTCATCGTACACGTTACCTGTATCCAAGCACATTACCAATGTTAAGGTTTTCAAAGGGCCCACGCTGCCTGCGTATATTCTGCCTGCATCAAAGTATATTCCTGAAGGTCATTGAAAAAGGCAGTAGAAAGTTACTAGATTGGTCTTCAAGGTCATTGACGCTCCCGTACAGATTGTCCACTTCAAGGTCACGTGGTAGGAAATGGTCACTCTCATTGCCAAGGTTCTTATCGTACACATACCCCGCTTCAAAGTTTATTCTTAGGATTTCAAGGTCATGGCATCAACCTTCTCGTTTTGTCAAGGTCACACACAATTGAGGTTATATAGGAGAATACTTTTCCACCAAGAAATCAAGGTCCATTCTAAATCAAATTTTGGTGGGAAATTTCAACGTTCATTAATTCTAGGAAGTTCATTCTGCCTCAAGTCGTTAGGTGTTATTACAATTCTCAAGGAGTATCATACAGATGGTTGTCTATGCTAAGCATGTTTACTTTTCAAGGTCACGCTCCCCCCCCCCAGCAAAGTTTATTGACCTCTGTGGTTCGGGTCAAAAATAATCTCCTGGCTTTGCGCAGAATATTTCACACACCTTAAGGCCAGAGGTGATTCAAAGTTCTTGTATTGAATAAATTGTAATAAAAGGATTATGCTTACGTGAACTCATACTACTGCCCTAAACCACAAAGGCAATTTTCCTAAGAACCGGATCCGTTTCCCAAAACAGGTGAGCCGTCACCCAACACCGGTAACAGTTTTCCTCCCATTTCAAGGTCACACCTCTGAGAAAAGAACAAAGGCAATCCATTATTCTGACTGAGTTAGGGTTATAATTCCTAAAAATAGGATCGTTATCTAGATGCCCCCACCATTTCAGACTCATTTCTGAGAAATCAGTTTTCCAGAACAAAGGCGATCAATTGTTCAACCGACTCTTCAAGGTCAAAGTTGTTTTGCTCAAGACCATCATACACATTGCCTACGTATATTACTCAAGGTCGCACAGCAATTCTTGATTGAGCTAAGGTGTTAATTCTTAAAAATAAATTCTCATGGGTATTAAATAGACTTTTCAAGGCATGGGGATTCTACCTTTCAAGGCCAACCAAGACGTTAATTCTCAAGGTCGTGGGTATTATACAGGTTTTCGTTGTCTATGCTACAATGTGAGTCAAAATTATTGTATTGGCTAAATTTTAATGAAAAGATTATGCTTACAGTATGTGGATTCATAATACTACTGTCCTAAACCACCAGGATAAGGTAGTTTTCCTAAGAACCGGATCCGGTTCCCAAAGACAGATAGCCGTTCCCCAAAGTAGGGGAGCCGTTTCCCAAAACAGGGATCTGTTACCCAACACAGGTAGCCGTTTCCCCCACCATTTCATTGTCACACCTTTGACAAAGGCGATCCATTGTTCAAGTAATTCTTGACTGAGTCAAAGTCATAATTCCTAGAAATTACCTGTAGGGCTATCAAATAGATTGTCAATGGCTAAAATGTATTGGTATCAATTTTCAAGAACATAAGTCCTAGAAATCAACCTGCAAGGGTATTCCAATACATGGCCGGTGAAGGTGTATAGGAGGATGATCTTCAAGGTTACGTATACTACGGGATCCACTTTGTCGTTTTCAAGGCCATTGCGTACACGCGTTGTCTGAATATATTCTTCAAGGCCACGTATAGTGATCTACTTATTAATTTATTAAGCAAAACCCGCAAGTACATTAGATCACGTACACTTTCCCTGCAAGGTCACACCTCTGAGAAATCAATTTTCAAGGACAAAGGCGATGTTCAAACAATTATGACCGGGTCAGGCTCATAATTCGTAGAAATCACCTGCACGGGGTATTCAAATATACTTTTCAAGGTGCGGGAGATTCTACTTTTCAGGGTTAGGTCACCAAACGGGTTGAGACATGACGGGAAGTCAGATTTAGAAGCATTCCTAATCAATCACGTCACGTGGCTTTCAAGCAAGCAATTTTTGACTGAGTCAAGGTCATGTGTTAATCTGCACGGGTATCCCCATCAAAAATTTTATTCAAGCCGAGTCGGGGTCATAATTCCTATAAATCTAAAAAGAGGTTGTTATCTAGGTCAACAGCCAAAACGTATTGGTATCAATTTTCGCACATTGCCTATGTATATTCCTCAAGGTCATACTACACATTGTTCACGCCCAAGTACATGGTTTTCCATATTAAGGTCATTGTACATATTACCTATATTAAAGTATATGGTTTTTGAAGGTCATCTCATTGCCTGCGTCTAAGTACATGGTTTTCAAGGTCACACCGTGTAAAGCATATTCTTAGCTGAGTCGAGGTGTTAATTCAGTCATTACAATCCTCAAGGTTGTCTGCAGGGTATTCCTAGAAATCAATTCCTAATCAATAACCAATCAGTGACTTTTGTATAAGTCTTAGAAGTTATTACAATTCCTAGAAATCTACTCTCAAGGTCAAAGGTGTTTTTCCATGTACCCCCACCATTTCAAGCCCAATCCTGAGAAATTAGTTTTCAAGGTCAGGGGGGTATAACAGTAGAGACATATTGTTGTCTATGCTAAAAGGTAGGTTAAATGGTTCTTGCGTTGCCCAAATTGACCTATTCAAGTTTAAAATCAGTTTGCGTGGAGATGTTGTTTATGATAATAAGTGTAGGTCAAGGTTAAACGATTCTTTTATTGGGTTCGTGTGTATCAATGTTTTGACGTTCTCTTCACTTTTTTTTACGTTTTCCTTACGTTTTTTGACGTTTCCCTGGCGTTTTTGACGTATCTTTGAGGTTTTTTGACATTTTTAACGTATCCTTGACGTTTTTTACGTTTGTCTGACGTTTTCTAATGTTTTTTGACGTTTCTTTGCCGTTCTGTGTGTGTGTACGAGAAATTGTCAAGGTCAAGGTCACATCTAATTCAAGGTGAGCGAGACATGTCAAATCGAAATTTCGTGGTCGGCATTTTGCAATTCGACCCGCAGGCAAATGAAGGACATGTTGTTTATGCTAATAAGTAGGTTAAGGTTAAATGGTTGTATGGTTGGAAATTTTCAAGGTCTCCAAGCAATTTGATTGTCAAAACCATGTGTGTTAAACTACAAGGCATCGCGATCTTATCCGATCGAAATTTTTCAAGGTCACCAAGCAATTTAGTAGACTCAAGGTGTTAAACCAGTTATTAAATTTGCATGCAGGACCTATTCTAAACGATTTATGGAAACGGGTTGTTCTCGTTGAAAAATGATGTTGTCCATGCTAAAAGGTAGGTTATGTGGTTCCTTTATTGGCTTAATTGTTTATAATAATAAAAGAGTATGTGGATTCATAATACTAGTGTTCTAACCAGGAGCTGGCCCGTCTTAGGATGTGGTAGTTTCCCCAAGAACTGGATCCGTTTCCCAAATACAGATAGACGTTTCCTGACGTTTTCGGTCTTCTGATTGGACACTGGGTTCTACATGTGGGTGATTAAGTTTAGGATATAGGACCGATCCTGGCCCACAGTATACGATTTGAAGGTTAGTTAATCCGCCGTGTACGTGCCCGCTCCCCGCTTCAAGGTCAAAATTCGTCGATTCTTAGAAGTTATTGCAATTATTGGAAATCAAGCTGACCTGCAAGGGTATTATTAGAATTCCTAAGGTTAAACGGTGAATTTATAGGTTCTGTGTGTATCTATATATCCATGTATCTATGTTTTAGTGTTTGCGACGTTTTACAACGTTTTTTTAAAGATTTTCGGCGTTTCTTGACGTTATTTCGAGGTTTGCGACGTGTTTTCCAGCCATGTCGTGCGTACGGGGTATCATTACAAATCTAAAGATAGAAGCAGTTTGTGCAAACATGTGGGTGGTTTTGGGAATAGTAAATAAGCGTTCCTATTGCTCAATTCTAACAATAGAATCAGTTCGTGAAAACAAGAGGGTTGTCTATGCTAAACGTATATCAAGGTTCCTGTATTGGCTAAATATTATGCTTACAGTATCTTACTATCTTAACCATCAGCAGGAGGTAGTTTCTCTAAGACAGATATCCCAAATACAGGTAGTCGTTTCCCAACACAGCTAACCCAGGAGCAGTAGTCGTTTCGCCCACAAAAAACAAATTGTATATCATATTCTTAAAAATCTACTCATGGGAAGGTTGTTGTTTATGCTAACAAGGTTAAGTGGTGTCTAAATTGAGCCAACTTTTGCCGTAATTGTTAGAAATCTGAAAATAGGGCAAGGTTCAGAGAGAAGACAGTTTTTATATATAGAAAAGGCGAATAATCCGCTTAAATCACCTACTTTTAGAGGTATCTTTACCAATAGATGCTGAAAATAAGTCAAGGGGGTTATCGTGTAGTTTTTAGCAAATTCTAAACTGTTTTCGATGAGAATGACTTTTTGCGGGTCTGAAAAAGCTGGACAGAAAGCTGTAAGTGCGGAGGAGTAAGCGATTGGAGACATTAATAAAATCAGTAAATCTCGATTTAAAGTGTTATATAATGAAAACAGAAAATGATGAAGCTGTGTATTATCAATAACGAATATGTAAAAATAGTGTAGTAAAGTAGAAGCATGAAGGCTTGAGAAGTATGGTGAACGTATAGTGTTAAAAACGGAGGAGTTTAAAAGTGCATTACCTCAGCGCTTTTACGAGTATTTCAAAGAAGAAAATTTAAAACGCTGCTAAATACAAAAGATGTGTTCATAAGTAGTTTGGGTGCAGTCAGAAAACCAACAAACATAGTAGTGTCCCCAACAATATCTAAACATGCTTTAACTAGAATCATTTTACAAAAAGTGTTTATTGCTGGCAAATGTCTAGTCATTAGTACAGAATACTACCGATATCAACCTTCTTCCGCCAGATGGGAAGGTGATACATATCATGTACTTTAAGCTATCGAAACACTGAACTAGGAAATATGGTTTGATAGGAATTCGTTCTAGGATTTTCAGGGAACCAATGCATGGTCTCGTTAAAACAACTAATGTAATCTCCCATAAAGGAATGGAACCCCTTTCCCAAGCTAATGTACGTTGGAACCGACTTTAAAGAGGAGAAATTGGACAATATACAATGTATAAAAGAAGAGTATACAGATTTATTGGAACAGAACAAACAGTGACAGAGTCCATTAAATTGCGTTATATATATTAGAAAATATGGACTGGTTGCCTTTGGCTAGAAGGGAGGAACAATGCATAGATTTAAATTAGATGTACTAAAATATAAAGAAAGAATTGTGTGTGTATTTGTGTAATGTTTCTGTTAGTTAAATAACGTTTATGAAAAAAAAATGTAGTTATCTATTTGATTGCGTAAAAGTGCTGTAAATCTAAATGACCCCTAAATTAGCAAAAAACTCGGTTTAGTTACAGATTTGTCTGTTTTAATGCAGATCCTTAAACTCTGAAAGGATCTAATTTACCTGTAAATGAAAGAAACGTGATTGATTTTCTATCAATAAATGGAATTTATGCTAACTCTCTAAAAATTCTGTTATTATTGATGGGTTATAATGAAAAAATACAATGACTTTGCTTTTTATAAAGGGAATTGTAGGAAATTTAAATTGATTTTTCGCAAAGACCTTTTTGAAAAAATGCATAATTATCGAGATTTAGCTCAAATCCTAAAAAAATTACCAAATTTGGACGTTTCAAACCTCAGATTCATGTTCAGCATCCCGAAAAACATAAATGTGATTAAGACTATACTTAAAATTTCATACAAAAAGACGCAAATTTCTTTGTCTGGCGTTCTGCATACATTACAACCAATATATCTATAACTAAATCGATTTTTTATTAACTTAGGGGTCACTAAAACATTTTATATAAATGTTATTTAAGCAACATTACAATTCTTATGTCTATTTCTAATCTATGCATTGTTAACTCTGTTTTCTAACCAATAATTAAACATGTGCAACGAGTCTATATTTTCTAATTGCAATATATAACAATTTTATTTCTATAGCTAATCTGTTTAATATCTAATTATGTTCGCTCAGATAACTATATTGACATTCTCCACTCGCATTTTGACAACGTGCTAGTTATCATATACAACGTATAGATTTAAGATGGGCATAAAGAAAGAAAACCTTTTATATTACTTTAAACAATGAAAAACCGCTATAACGCTTTGCTAATAAAAGAAATTTTAGTTAACATTCATAAATGCCATTTATTGATATAAAACCAATAACGTTTCTTTGTCTAGCGATCTGCATACATTAAAACCAATAAATCTGTAAATAAATCGATTTTTTTATTAACTTAGGGATCATTTAAATTTACAACACTTTATACAAATGTTATTTAATTGATACAAACGTTAGGAGTAGTACATCAAATTTAAATCTATACATTGTTAACTCCCTTTTTATACTGCAATTTATACAGCTGTCATTGCTTGTTCTTTTATACTTTTTATATAGTCCAAGGGTAGGTAGATGTAGGCACAAAAAGGGCTGAACTTTTAGGTTTTTCGGGACGCTGAACATGAATCTGGGGGTTGAAACGTCCAAATTTGGTCAATTTTAATCTCCTACAATTCCCTTTGTACAAAGCAAAGTCATTGTATTTTTTCATTATAACGCTTCAATAATAACAGAATTTTTAGAGAGTTAGCATAAATGTCATTTATTGATAGAAAATCAATCACGTTTCTTTCATTTACAGGTAAATTAGATCCTTTCAGAGTTTAACGATCTGCATTAAAACAGACAAATATGTAAATAAACCGAGTTTTTTGCTAATTTAGGGGTCATTTAGATTTACAGCACTTTTACGCAATCAAATAGATAACTACATTTTTTTTTTTCATAAACGTTATTTAACTAACAGAAACATTATACAAATACACACACAATTCTTTCTTTATATTTTAGTACATCTAATTTAAATGTATGCATTGTTCCTCCCTTCTAGCCAAAGACAACCAGTCCATATTTTCTAATATATATAACGCAATTTATTAAACTCTGTCACTGTTTGTTCTGTTCCAATAAATCTGTATACTCTTCTTTTATACGTTGTATATAGTCCAATTTCGTCTCTTTAAAGCCGGTTCCAACGTACGTCAGCTTGGGAAAGGGCTTCCATTTCCTTATGGGAGATTACATTAGTTGTTTTAACGAGACCATGCATTGGTTTCCTGAAAATCCTTACATAAGCTTTCCTAGAACTAATTCCTATCAAAACCATATTCTCTAGTTCAGTGTTGGGATAGCTTATAGTACATAATATGTATCACTTTCCCATCTGGAGGAAGAAGGTCGATATCGGATAAAATCCTAGGACGGTAGTATTCTGTACTAATGACTAGACGTTTGTCAAAAAGTTCCCACGCCTAAACATAGATATGCAGAGCTAATAAAGAACCGTTTAACCTTGATCGGTTGACTGCACGAGGATAGAATACTACCGAAAAACTAGTACTACAGAAGCTAATTGTCAGCAATAAACACACTCTTTGTAAAATGATTCTAGTTATAGCATGTTTACATATGGTTGGGGACACTACTACGTTTGTTGGTTTTCTGACTGCACCCAAACTACTCATGAACACATCTTTTGTATTTAGCAGCGTTTTAAATTTTCTTCTTTGAAATACTCGTAAAAGCGCTAAGGTAATGCACTTTTAAACTCCTCCGTTTTTAACACTATACGTTCACTATACTTCCCAAGCCTTCATGCTTCTACTTTACTACACTATTTTTACATATTCTTTATTGCTAATACACAGCTTCATCATTTTCTGTTTTCATTATGTAACACTCTAAATCGAGTTTTACTGGCTTTATTAATGTCTCCAATCGCTCACTCCTCCGCACTTACAGCTTTCTGTCCAGCTTTTCCAGACCCGCAAAAAGTTATTCTCATCGAAAATGGTTTAGAATTTGCCAAAAACTATCCCTGGACGATAACCTTGTTGACTTATTTCAGCATATATTGGACCTCTAAATGTAGGTGATTTAAGCGGATTATTCGGCTTTTCTATAATATAAAAACTGTCCTGTATCTGTACCTTGACCTATTTTCAGATTTCTAAGAATTCCGGCAAAAGTTGACTCAATTTAGACACCACTTAACCTTGTTAGATCAATAAACTTTACCCCTGCACGGCCTGGTTCAATTTGTTTTCTGGATCTGGTAAACAGTTATCTGTTTTAGAGAAACTACCTCCTACTGGTGGTTAGGATAGTAAGATACTTTAAGCTCAATATTTAGCCTATACAGGAACCTCGATATACGTTTAGCATAGACAACCCTCTTGTTTCCACGAACTGATTCTATCGTTAGAATTGAGCAATAGGAACGCTTATTTACTATTCCCAAAACAACCTTCATGTTTCCACAAACTGCTTCTATCTTTAGATTTTTAATGATACCCCGTACGCACGACATGGCTGGAAAACACGTCGAAAACCTGGAAATAACGTCAAGAGACGCCGAAAAACATTGAATTAAACGTTGTAAAACATTGCAAACACTAAAGCATAGATAAATGGATATGTAGATACATACAGAACCAATAAAAGCACCGTTTAACCTCAGGAATTCGAAGAATACCCTCGCAGGCCAGCTTAATTTCCAATAATTGTAATAACTTCTAAGAATCGACGAATTTTGACCTTGAAACGGGGAGCGCGTACGTACACGGCACATGTGGAATCCAGCGTCCAATCAGAAGACCGAAAACGTCAGGAAACGTCTATCTGTATTTGGGAAACGGATCCAGTTCTTGGGGAAACTACCACATCCTGAGACCGGCCAGCTCCTGGTTAGGACACGAGTATTATAAATCCACATACTCTTTTATTATTATAAACAATTTAGCCAATACAGGAACCACTTAACCTACCTTTTAGCATTTATAGTTATATTTATAGTTATATCATTAAGTGTGGAAAGCAACCTGGCATTAGGAAGTCTAGGTTAACAAAGGAAAATGACCCCGAAAATGAGAAATGTTCTCAAGAATCATGGGCAAAGCGAAGAAAAGATAAAACAGGTACCCATTTCAAAGGCAGATATTTACTTAATGTTTTTGAAAAAATGAAAAATTGTGCTACAGATAATAATGCGTCGAAACAAATTATCTTCCCAGAGGAGGAAACAGACACTCAGCAATGCCTTTACTGTGGGATAGGCGAGTCAGAAGGATTACTTATTGCTTGGGTCCAATGCGATAATTGCAAAAGATGGATTCATCAAAGCTGCGATAGATAGATAGCAAATATAACGTATATTGGCGATTTCATGCGTCAGTTATGTACGCTAGCCTCGTAAGAAAAGAAGTTGTATGTAGAATGTGAAAATTTTTGATATAGTTTAAACTTAACTACCGCTAATCGAAATTTCCTTGAAAAAAAGACCGTAAATCAAAACCAATGTCAACGTTGGAGAGTGGAGAGAAAAATACGCTTAACGTGTTCTTTTTTTGGAAGAGTATGTATAGCAGGAAAGTCATTTTACACCAACATAGAAAAACAAATCATTCGAGGTCAGAAGTTTTGCTCTAAACCTACCAACCACGGGTTGCAACATGAAAGTATTGCCATACAACATTATTTGTCAAGTACATATTCTATACACATATTTCGCAAGGTTGGCTTAATAATACTTGAAAGAGAACCACTTTAGCCGTTTCTCCTGATGGTTTTATTGGAAATGACGGAATAATTGAAGCAAAATGCCCCTACTCTTTTAGATATGTAAACCTCCATAATGTATAATTTGATTTTCTTTATAAAAATCAAAAAACGATATCCGCAACACAAATATCATTACCAAGTTCAGGGGTTATTAGAGAATGGTGCGATTTAGTAATTTACACATTTAGAGGTATAAAGATAATTAGAGTCAACCGATCTAAATTATTTTGGAAAAGTATTTATTTTAAACTCAAAAACTTTTATTACTTTTATATGTTACCAGATGTAATTCTATCAGAAAATAATTTTTTGGACAAAGAAAGAAAATGGACGTCATACAAACTCGAATTTTTTGAAAACGGATTAACCAAAGATCCCAACTACTACCACACTCTAGAACGCAAAAAGGGTTATGTTGTCACAAGTTCTCCAATAACGTTTTCTCTCAATGAAATTTTAATAGACTGCTACGTCACTCTAAATGACAAAGAATGGTTAAGCAGTTTCATTGTGGCCCATTGTTTTAACGTGTTAAATGTCAACAGTCAGTAGCCCATAATATCCGTTGAGAAATCATCGTACATGTTTGGGAACCACACTTTAAACCAATCCTTTGTCAATAACGTTGAATTGATCAAATACGAGATAGCCATGCCTATTGCCCTGCGAAATCATTTTATGTTAGTAGTAATTTACTTTTTCGCCAAGAAAATGTTGTTTATTGATCCCAAAGGAAGCGAATATTTCCAATTCGATACTATGCTTAATCGATTTTTAAATTTTATTCGATTAAAAAATATAGATGTTACTGGATGGAATATTGTAACCAAAAAGTACATCATACAAGAAGACGATTATGATTGTGGTGTGTACATAGTTTATTACTTTTCAAAGATTGTAACTGACGGGAATTTAAATGAAAGTATGAATATAGACGAATATGGGAATACACTAAAGCAAACTCTTTTACGTAATAGTAAAAATATGAAAAATAATTGCTTATTTTGTTCAAAAGAAATCAATCACAATAGCGAACACAACTTTCAATGCAGGTTGTGTTTACGTCATATACACAACCAGTGCTTACTACTTTTAAAAGAAATTGAAATTGGTGTGACTAAAGAAGAAAAAATAATGAACGAAATGTGCGATTTATGCCGCTCATATTAAATAATAAAAAGTTCATCTCAACTGACCTCAAATGACACCAGTGCATATGCATTCGAGTACAAGACTGATGCTGACAGTGAGCTGACTTCCCATTTGGCGTTAAAAGTAACATTGTGGTACCTTCAATTTGACACCAAAATCAACAGTGGTAAACTAAACAATCATACAAGACCTGTAAAGTGACTTCAACTGTGAACAAGTTGGCAGAATGTTTTTTTATTTGCCTGAAGTGAAAAATTAATGTATAATGGCGTCTTCGCACAAAAATGATAAACTGTGAAAACAATCAAAAGTGGTTAATAGAAATAGGATTTCTTCCATTGAAAGTAAAATTTTGTTTATTGGTTGATCCGGGAAATAAAAAATCTCCAATGCGTGAGTATCATAATGTGAAATACCTCACGAACTCGGACTTCGCACATGTTTTTTTTTAATGCTTTTTGTTAGAGTGTGTAACATTTTAAAATTGATAGAGTTTTTGAAGAACCACGAACACTGTTTTAATACTTAAGCAAATTATTGCTGATAAACAAATGTACGTCGTTAAAAGTTTTCTTAGTTTTTTTTAGAGTTTTGATTTCATTGCTTTTGTCATATTTTTAATTTAACGTTTGTCAGATTTCAGTGTAAGTTAGAGTTTCGGTGTGAAATTATTACAATGTGCACAAGATAAATAGGGTGCAATTGAGGTTTTTTTTTTCTTTCTAATTACTCTTGCTATTTACTTTGCCTTAACAGGAGCGCTACTGCAATATAATAATTAGATCTAAGATCAAAATAAAATAAAATCCAGCTAAATAGCAAGATCATAAATTGTACTGTAGTTACAGCAACACTTACTTGATTCATTATTGTTTCGGATCAACAGTTGGGTACTGTATCCTGTATTACAGGTAATTTAATTATTTAATTCCAAAGATAACCGAATGTAATTGGTCAAATGTTGATTAATAGTTGTTTAATAATAGTCAGTTTAATATAGACCCTGTTATGTATAATGTACATTGTATTGTCTTTGCAGACCAATTTAAAACTTTGTGTATGTAAGGGTGGTAGTAAGGAAAATATTGCACAGTATGTGAATACAATTGCAGCTTAAAAGCACATCTGGGCAGATGCCGACGATTAATTGCTGAACCAAGATCTTTAGTTAACGGTTTTTTCTGTGTATGTTGCTATATTTATACCTTTCTTAACAATAAGAAGGGGAATTTACAACACATAATCAGATTAATTCCATTAATAATGCTTTGTAATTTGGAGATGGGCATCTGATACCTAGAAGATACTGAAATTACCTCATCTATGTCTAATGCACTGATAGTTTTAATGTTAACCATTTAACAAAATTGTGACAGTTACATATGTCTCGTTTTGTTATTTTGGTATGGAATTTACAAGAAATTGTGGGTAGTTGTCCCTACTTTAGACGAAGCAAAAGTTATCTAGTACTTATTATACTGGACTATCAAGGTAAATAGTGATTATTTAAAGCAATTCTGTAAGTGATATCTCGTTTTCTTTAGATGTAAATTTTTTAAGAACTTGGGGGTAGTTCTGTCCACCTTAGGCGGGGCTGAAGCTATTGAGTGCTTATAGACTGGATTACTAAGGTAAGTAGTGATCATTTAAACAAATTCTGAAAGTGATATCTCGTTTTCTTCTTTAGATATAAATTTTTTTGGGAACTAGGGGACAGTTCTCTCCACCTTAGACGGGCTGAAGTTATTTAATCCTTATATACTGGATTACTAAGGTAAGTTGTGATTATTTAAAGCAATTCCGAAAGTGATATCTCGTTTTCTTCTTTAGGTATAAATTTTTTAAGAACTTGGGGGTAGTTCTGTCCACCTTAGGCGGACCTGAAATTATTGAGTGCTTATAAACTGGATTACTAAGGTAAGTAGTGATCATTTAACAAATTCTGAAAGTGACATCTCGTTTTCTTCTTTAGGTAGAAATTTTTTTAAGAACTAGGGGACAGTTCTCTCCACCTTAGACGGGGCTGAAGTTATTTAATCCTTATATACTGGATTACTAAGGTAAGTAGTGATTATTTAAAGCAATTCCGAAAGTGATATCTCGTTTTCTTCTTTAGATATAAATTTTTTAAGAACTTGGGGGTAGTTCTCTCCACCCTAGACGGGGCTGAACTTATTTAGTCCTTACATACTGGATTGCTATGGTTAGTAGTGATTCTTTAAGGGGATTCTTAAAGTTATATCTCGTTTTCTTCTTTAGATATAAACTTTTTAAGAACTCGGGGGTAGTTCTCTCCACCCTAGCAGAGGCGGAAGTTATTTAAACCTTGTATACTGGATTGCTATGGTTAGTAGTGATCCTTCAAGGCAATTCTTAAACTTATATCTCGTTTTCTTCTTTAGATATAAATTCTTTAAGTCCTTGGGGGTAGTTCTCTCCACCCTAGACGGGGATGAAGTTATTTAGTCCTTATATACTGGATTGCTATGGTTAGTAGTGATCCTTTAAGGCTATTCTTAAAGTGATATCTCGTTTTCTTCTTTAGATATAAATTTTGTAAGGACTTGCGGGTGGTTCTCTCCACTATAGACGGGACTGGAGTTATTTAAATCTTACGTACTGGATTGCTATGGTTAGTAATGATTCATTAAGGCGATTCTTAAAGTTATATTTCGTTTTCTTCTTTAGATATAAACTTTTTAACAACTTGGGGGTAGTTCTCTCCACCCTAGCAGGGGCTGAACTTATTTAAACCTTGTATACTATCTAGTATTTGCCTTGAAGAGTCACTACTAACCATAGCAATCTTGCTATGGTTAGTAGTGACTCTTCAAGGCGATTCTTAAAGTGATATCTCGTTTTCTTCTTATATAAAATTTTTTTAAGAACTTGGGGCTAGTTCTCTCCACCCTAGACGGGGATGGAGCTATTGAGTGCTTATAAATTGAATTACTAAGGCAAGTAGTGATTATTTAAAGCAATTATGAAAGTGATATCTCGTTTTCTTCTTCAGATATAAATTTTATAAGGACTTGGTGGTAGTTCTCTCCACCCTAGACGGGGCTGAAGTTATTTAAACCTTGTATACTGAATTTCCATGGTTAGTAGTGATACTTTAAGGCAATTATTAAAGTGATATCTCGTTTTCTTCTTTAGATACAATTTTTTTAAGGACTTAGGGGTAGTTCTCTCCACCCTAGGCGGGGCTGAAGTTATTTAAACCTTGTATGCTGTATTACTATGCTTAGTAGTGATTCTTTAAGGCGATTCTTAAAGCGATATCTCGTTTTCTTCTTTAGATATAATTTTTTTAACAACTTGGAGGTAGTTCTCTCCACCATAGACGGGGCTGAAGCTATTTAAACCTTGTATGCTGGATTACTATGGTTAGTAGTGATTCTTTAATGCGATTCTTAAAGTGATATATCGTTTTCTTCTTAGGTATAATTTTTTTAAGAACTTGGGGGTAGTTCGCTCAACCTTAGACGGGGCTGAAGTTATTTAAAACTTATATGCTGAATTGCTATGGTTAGTAGTGATTCTTCAAGGCGATTCGTAAAGTGGTATCTCGTTTTCTTCTTTAGATATAATTTTTTTAAGAAGTTGGGGGGTAGTTCTCTCCAACTTAAACGGGCTGAAGTTAGTTAGTCCTTATATACTGGATTACTAGGGTAAGTAGTAATTATTTAAGGCAATTCTGAAAGTGATGTCTCCTTTTCGTTTTTAGATATAAATTTTTTTAGACGTTTTCTGCACTTTAGACGGCGCTGAAGTTATTTAAACCTTATATACTGGATTATTAAGTATTGATTATTTAAGTCAAATATGGGGATGAGATATTCTTGAATTGTGAATTTTGTGTTAGTGGTTAATTTTGTTCTTAATGCGCGCCTATGTGTGTTCGGATGTTTTCGGCGTTTCGGCTGCTGACTTTTAGCTGCTAAGTTCACGGAGGTTAAATCCTCTTGACATAGACGCACCAGATGTGTCACTAAAGATTAGTGTTGAAAATTATGTCTTTGTGGCCACTGTGCTTGACGTTTAAGATATAGAAACAATGATACGGCGTAGGAATTTTATTTTATTTAATTATTTAATGGATCTGCTGTAGTCACCCAGAAACCAAAAATAAGGGTGTAGATGCAGCCCCTAATAGAATGGCCAATAAGAGGAGAAACCAAATAAAAGAACCCTGCAAGCATTAGAATATTGTAAGTGATAATGAAAAAGAATTATTAAGCATACGTTCTTGGATATGGCGATTTACCAAGCAATCCCTTTAAAAGGACAAAGTGACGGACGTTTATGCAATTATGTAGTCATCCATATCACTTTTATTTGTTAATTATTGTTTGATCCGGTAATTTCCGTTATTACAAATATTGCAATAATAAACTGGTATAATTGCACGAATAACCAAAGAACGGTTCGACTTCGAGGTGCGGCGTGTATTAAATTCGAACAGCAAGTGCCCGCGATAAGAAACAGGTATCGTATGTTAAACTTAATGCATTGTTTGGATGCGGTTGAAATTTAAATTAAGGCTGCGTTTACACTGTGTAGAAATAAAAATGTAACAGGGTGCGGAAAGATAGTTAGCATATCTGTAAATATAATTGTGGTCCAGATACCTTTATTATTTAAACAAATCTGTTCGTAATCAAATTTTTAAGTAAAGAAATATCTTGGAAAGATGAAAAGCGATAAATAGCTATGGTACATTCTGATGAGTGCATTATTGGACGTTCTTTACAGCTTGCTCAAGATAGGGGAACGTATGCGCATGTGTGTGTGCGTGTGTTTGGATGGCCGGCCGGGCAGTATATTCTTATATAATCGTCCATGTCGCCATCTGACCGCGACCGAGTGGAGTGTTCTAAACAACATACTATTCATTCGAGTACGATATCTATACGTCGGCTATATAGACAAAAAGGAGTGCGCATAAAATAAAACAAAAAATACATTTTCTATATACAAAACACATCCAAACAAAACTAGGGAAGAGTGCATAAAATGAAAGTAAATTCACATTTTAGTAGTACCTACTACATTTTACAACGTAACCAAAATTAATTCTATTTAAACAAAATGTAACGAAACAATGTCTTTCAACTCTATTTCTCTTGGTTAGAACTCCCAAGACTTTTGCCTAGTGAAACGCAACTTTTCAATGAATGTTTTTAGCTTGGCTTTTATCACCTATAGATGGTCTACCTAATAGCATCCTTTTTCTACTGGTTTTATACTTTCTACGACTTTGGGCTGAACCCCAATCTTATTCAACGACAACAACCTGTTTGCATAAACCGTTTAGAATTGGTCCTGCATGTCGATTTAATAATTGATTTAATACCTTGACTCGATTAAATTGCTTGGTGACCTTTAAACATTTCGATCGGATCAGGTCGGATTAAGATCGGGATAGCCTGTAGGTTAACACACATGGTTTTGACAATCAAATTGCTTGGAGACCTTAAAAATTTCCAACCACACAACTATTTCACCTTAATCTACTTATTAGCATAAACAACATGTGCTTGCGGGTGGAATTGCAAAATGTCGACCGCGAAATTTCGAATTGACATGTCTCGCTCACTTTGAATGGGATGTGACCTTGACCTTGACAAATTCTCGCACACACACACACACACACACACACACACACACACACACACACACACACACACACACACACACACACACATACACACACAACGCCAAGGAAACGTCAAAAAACATTAGGAAACGTCAGGCAAACGTAAAGAAACGTCAACGAAACGTTAAAAAGGTCAATAAACCTGAAAGAAACGTCAAAAAATGCCAAGGAAACGTCAAAAACGTTAGGAAAACGTAAACAAACTATCAATGAAACGTAAAAAACGTGAGGGGAACGTCAAAACATAGATACACACAGAGACAATAAAATAATCGTTTAACCTTCACCTACACTTATTAGCATCAACAACATCTGTCCGCCAACTGATTGTAATAAGATACCAATAAATTGTAACCTCAAATAGGTCAATTTGGGCAACGCAAGAACCATTTAACCTACCTTTTAGCACAGACGACAATATGTCTCAACTGTTATACCCACCTGACCTTGAAAATTGATTTCTCAGGATTGGGCTTGAAATTGTGGGGGTACATTGAAATAACACCTTTGACCTTGAGAATAGATTTCTAGGAACCTTAATAACTAAGACTTATACAAGTCACTAATTGGTTATTGATTAGAAATTGATTTCTAGGAATACCCTGCAGACAACCTTGAGGATTGTAATAACTGAATTAACACCTCGACTCAGCTAAGAATAGCCTGCTTAAAAGCTATGTGACCTTGCTACCCCCTGCACGTTGAACATTTCCCGACACATAACCTTTACCTGAAAATAGAATCCCCACACCTACAACTTGGCAGTCTATTTAATACCTCTGATCTTGAGAATTCCAAGAATTAGCACCTCGACTTGACCAGGAATTGCTTGGCGACCTTGAAGACTATACTTTACATGGTGTGACCTTGAAAACCATGTACTTAGACGCAGGCAATGAGATGACCCTCAAAAACCATATACTTTGATAACTTTGATATAGGTAATGTGTACAATGACCTTAACATCGAAAACCATGTACTTGGACGTGAACAATCTGCAGTATGACCTTGAGCAATATATATAGGCAATGTGCGAAAATTGATACCAATACGTTTTGGCTGTTAACCTAGATACAATCTATTTTTAGATTTCTAGGAATTATGACCCCGACTCGGCCAGAATAAAATTTTCGATCGGGGTACCCCTGCAGGTTAACACATGACCTTGACTCAGTCAATAATTGCTTGCTTGAAAGTCACGTGACGTCATTGAATAGAAATTCTTCTAAATCTGACTTCCGGGCATATGTCTCAACCAGTTTGGCGACCTAACCCTGAAAAGTAGAATATCCCGTACCTTGAAAAGTTTATTTGAATACCCCGTGCAGTTGATTTCTATGAATTATGAGCCTGACACGACCAGAATTGTTTGAACATCGCCTTTGTCCTTGAAAGTTGATTTCTCAGAGGTGTGACCTTACAGGGAAAGTGTACGTGACCTAATGCACTTGCGGGTTTTCCTTAATAAATTAATAAGTAGATCACTATACGTGGCCTTGAAGAATATATGCAGGCAATGGGTGTATGCACTAGCCTTGAAAACGAGAAAGTGGATCCTGTAGAATACGTGACCTTGAAGAGAATCCTCCAATATGCCTTCACCGGCCATGTATTGGGATACCCCTGCAGGTTAATTTCTAGGACTTATGACCTTGATAATTGATACCAATACATTTTAGTCATTGACAATCTATTTGATAGCCCTACAGGTAATTTCTAGGAATTATGACTTTGACTCAGCCAATAATTACTTCAAAAACGGATCGCCGTTGTCAGAGGTGTGACCGTGAAATGGGGGGGGGGCGGCTACCTGTGCTGGGTAAAAGATCCCTGTTTTGGAAAACGGCTCCCCTACTTTGGGGAACGGCTATCTGTCTTTGGGAACCGGATCCGGTTTACCTAATCCTGATGGTTTAGGACAGTAGCAGTATGAATCCACATACCTTAAGCATAATCTTTTTATTAAAATTTAGTAAATACAATAATTTTGACTCACATTTTAGCATAGACAACTACAACCTGTATGATACCCCCGACCTTGAGAATTAACGTCTTGACTCAGTCAAGAATTGCTTGGGGTGGCCCTGAAAGGTAGAACACCCACGCCTTAAAAAGTCTATTTAATACCCTTGAGAATTGATTTATCAGAATTAACACCTTAGCTTAGTCAAGAATTGCTGTGTGACCTTAGGGAATATACGTAGGCAATGTGTATGATGGCCTTAAGCAAAACAACTTTGACCTTGACGCGTCTGTTGAATAACTGATCGCATTTGTTCTGGGAAATTGATTTCTCGGAATTGAGCCTGAAATGGTGGGGGTATCTAGATAACAATCTATTTTTAGGAATTATGACCCTAACTTGGTCAGAACGATGGATCGCCTTTGTTCTTTTCTCAGAAGTATGACCTTGACTTTGACCTTGACGCGTGGGATGAATTGCTTGAATATCGCCTTTATTCTTGAAAATTGATTTCTGAGAATTGAGCCCGAATAGGTGGGTGTATCTAGATAACAATCTATTTTTAGGAATTATGACCCTAACTCGGCAGAACAATGGATCGCCTTTGTTATTTTCTCAGAGGTGTGACCTTGAAATGGGAGGGAAACGGTCACCTGTTTTGGGAAACGGCTGTCTTTAGGAACCGGATCCGGTTCTTAGGAAAACTGCCTTCGTGGTTTAGGACAGTAGTATGAGTCCACGTAAGCATAATCCTTTTATTACAATTTAGTCAATACAAGAACTTTGAATCACCTTTGACCTTGTGAAATATTCTGCGCAAAGCCAGGAGCTTATTTTTGACCCGAACCACAGAGGTCAATGAACTTTGCGTGAACGAATGTTGAAATTTCCCACCAAAATTTGATTTAGAATCGACCTTGATTTCTTGGTGGAAAAGTATCCTCCTATATAACCTCAATTGTGCGTGACCTTGACAAAACGGGAAGGTTCATGCCGTAACCTTGAAATCCTAAGAATAAACTTTGAAGCGGGGTGTGTTACGTTAAGAACCTTGGCAATGAGAGTGACCATTTCCTACCACGTGACCTTGAAGTGCACAATCCGTACGGAAGCGTCAATGACCTTGAAAACCAATCTAGTAACTCTTCTAGTGCCTTTTTCAAATTTAGTTACTACAATGACCTTGAGGAATATACTTTGATGCAGGCAGCGTGGTCTGAAAACCTTAACATAGGAAATGTGCTTGGATGCAGATAATGTGTTCGATGACCTTGAAGAATAGGTAGACAAAGTGACCGACCTTGAAAATCATGTACTTAAACGTAACCATGTGATGACCTTGAAGAATATTCTTCCATGTATGCAATGTGTACGATGACCTTGACCTTGAACAAAAACACTCGTAGAAATAGTATAGTAGAAAAGTGGGACAGAACCCCCATAGCATATCTACTATTATACAAATTGGTATCAAATAAAAGCGTATTTTATGGACTTTCTAAAAATGTAATAATATACAGAGTGTATCATTAAAAAAATCTACCCGTGGTCCAAAAATCATTTCTCTAACTTATTTCGTCTTGGTACAACCTTCCACCCCCTCCTCTTTTGATGACCCTGTATATATATATAGTACAGTGCGTTCAATATAATCGGACGCACTCAATAACTCTTTTGTATTGCGTTACACAAGAAAATGTTTAAATAGTTTTTTATTCATTTACAAATACTCTATTAAGTGCTTGGTTTAGATAATTTTTTAAGCTTCTGGTTTGACCGGAAGCGCACATAATTTTATTTTTTTAAATCACACTATATATATTTTTGCATTGCCTATTTTTTTCTCAATACATACATATAAAGTTCTTATAGGGTTTTATAAAACAAGATTAGAGAAAAATGCCATCGAAAGTTTTTCAATTTTATTATATGATTAGAAAAAGTAAACAAAATCAGTTATAATTAGCGAATAAATTGTTCAAAGTTGCCACCATTCTGTTCTAGATATTCTTCTAATCGTTAAATTAACACATGCAGCTGTAATTTTATTCTTTAAGTCTATAACATTTAAAGGTGGATCGGCATACACCACTGTTTTTAAATGACACCACAAGAAAAAGTCTAACGGTGTAAGATCCGGTGATCTCGCAGGCCATTCTACCGGGCCATTAGTTCCTATCCATCGTTCATTGAACGTTTGGTTAAGATATACTTTTACGTTGTGAGCTGGAGCTCCATCTTGCTGGAAATAAAATTGTTGTCGCAGAAGCAGAGGAAACTCATCGAACATTGTTGGTAGCACGTTATCTAAAAATTCAAGATACCTATTGGCGTTTAGAATACCAACATAGAAATAAGTCCCTAGTAATTGGTTTCCAATTAAACCGCACCAAACATTAGTACCCCATACGGTTTGATGGTTAGTTTCCATTGACCAATGAGGATTTTCGTCAGACCAATAACGATTGTTTTGTTTATTAATAACTCCATTATTTGTAAACTTGGATTCATCTGTCCATAAAATATGATCTAAAAATAATGGATTGTGATCACATTGCTCAACTATCCATGCAATCAAAGTTAATCTCCGATCAGAGTCTTGAGGCCGCAAGTGTTGAACCAAATCGACTTTATACGGCAGAATTTTGAATTTTTTTAATGTCCTGTGAATTGAGCCAACTGCTACACCTACTTCTTGCGCTACATGCCTAATAGATCACCGTGGATTTACTCTAAAATAACCCAATATTTGTACTTCAATATCTTCGGTCAAAACATTTCTTTGTTGTTCTAAATTCTGATAATTTACTCCTGGTAATGTTTCACGCATTCTAAGCGATTGTTCAATTTTTCGTATGTAACTTTCGGAAGGATGGTATCTATTGGGATATCTTTGTGCGTATAATTCTACCGCTCGTTGAGAATTACGTTTGCATTCACCGAAAATTAGCAACAGGTCAACTTTTTCACTGTTATTCATTTTAAACAATTATTTCGATTGAAATCAAATTAAACTTTTATCTGATTGTCAATTGCAATAAACGAAAAAACAATTGCGATGCGATTTTGTTGACGTACGCTGCCTACGGTTTTGTTTGATTCTTCTAATCGTATAATAAAATTGAAAATCTTTCGATGGTATTTTTCTCTAATTTTTTTTTATAAAACCCTATAAGAATTTTATACGTATGTATTGAGAAAAAAATAAGCAATGCAAAATTAAATATATATATATATATATATATATATATATATATATATATATATATATATATATATATATATAAACATTATGCAAAATGACATTTTCTTTGCATTATAAGAAAGCTCTATCTGTGTACTTGTTCTGATATAAATTAGATAACTTTTGTTTTTCAACGGTTAAGGAGGTACATTTTCAAAGCTATCTCTATAATTTCAATTTTTTTTTATAAAAATCGACATAACTCAAAAACGGCTATATTTAGGGATAGGGAAATATATTGCGAATTTGTTAGGAACAATGTGTATAATTCAAAAAAGGAATAATATACAGGGTGTTCCGTTAAAAAAATTTTTATTATCGTTTGGTCATCTTTAAATAAACAATCTGTATACACGTGAATAATTTTAAAATATGCACACAACTAAACTATAACCTTACCCCGAATTTTATTAACCTAGCTTATATGAACGGAAGATATAGAAGAAGGCGCTCTTGTTGCCGGACCCTGACTAATTGTATTTAATTAGACATTTAGGTGTACCAAATCTCAGTGCAATATCTTTTGTAGTTTTTGAGGAATCTTAAAAAAACCTTAAAAAAAGTATTTTTTAATCAACCTGTATCTCGGTTAGGAAGCATTTTCGGAAAAGCGTTTATGATCATTTTTGTCTTATTTTGAATCATAGTCTCCAGTTTTCGTTTGTCGGTGATTTTAAAATACATCCTGTATATATATATATATATATATATATATATATATATATATATATATATATATATATATATATATATATACTTGCCAATCAGACATTATTCCAACTAGTAAAAGTTTACTTTTTCAAATAGAACACCCTGTATTTTATTCCGTTTTTGCTTTCTACATATTAACCCTTATCAATTCGATATACAATTTCCTATCACTAAATATAGCCGTTTCCGAATTATTTTCAATTTTTCAAAATGTATACGATTATTGGAACATTTTTTTAAATCCATGGCCTCGTATAAATAGAAAAAAAAACATTGCAAATTAAAAAACACAACAGAAACTAATACACTATAATTATTAAAATTATTTCTAAAAATACAAAACTAATAAAATAAAAAAAAAAAAAAATTTAGGCTAATCATTAGCGATAATTATTTATAATAATTGTTCAAAATGTTGTCCGTTTTCTCGGATGCAGACCTGAAGTCGATCTTTAAAAGATTGTTCAACTCTACGCAACAATTTAGGAGTAATGCTATGAAAAGCCTGTGTTATACGATTACGCATACCTTCGGCAGTGGTTGGTGGTTCCCTATAGACAATACTTTTTATGTATCCCCATAAAAAGAAATCTATTCTTGTCAGATCAGGGGACGTAGCTGGCCACCTCACAGATCCATTTCGCCCAATTCATTTATTTGGAAAGACTCTATTGAGATAATCTCTTACATCTGCAGAGTAGTGAGCATCATGTTGATATCACGTTGTGGCTCTAATATCAAGAGTAATATTTTCTAATAAGCCCGGTAAATCCTTACGCAAAAAGTTAAGGTACTTCTCACCATTCAAGTGTCTATCAAATAAGAATGGACCGATGACATAATCCCCAACGATGGCACCCCAGACACTTAAAGACCACTTATGTTGATTATCGACTTGCCTTAATAAATGTGGATTTTCTGAGGAATAATAATGAAAATTATGTGTATTAACAAATCCATTCTTATGAAATGTTGATTCGTCTGTCCATAAAATATTATAAAAGAAATTTGGGTTTTGAGTAATTTTTTCTCTAGCCCAGTTACAAAATCTTACACGATGATCGAAGTCTGCATCGCTCAATTCTTGGTGTAACTGAATATGATAGGGACGGCCTACTGATCTCTCACTTATACCAACTATTTTACTTATATCCTTTTGGCTTCTGTGACGATCCTTTTCGATGGCGAGAAGAACCCTCAATGCACTATCTTCATTTGTAGAAGGTTTAACACGTTCATGTTTGGAGTAATTGGCACATGAAGTTGCAATAAATCTACTCTTCCAAATTTTATTAATCTAGCTTATATAAAACGGAAGATGTAGAATAAGGCGCTTTTGTTGCCGGACCCTGTATATATATATATATATATATATATATATATATATATATATATATATATATATGAGAGTATTTTTTTAACTAATTTAATAAACCGTACTTTTTTATACCTTCAATGTGTTATACCTGACAGAAAAGCAGGCAGAAACCCCCTAGTTATTTACAAAAGAACGTTTTTTTAATAACTATGTGGTATCTTACTTTATCGATAAGTGCAATATAAGCTCACCTGTATAAAAACTTACAGGTGCTGCAATAAACTACAACGTAATACAATAAGGAAATCTAGCATTGTAAATATATATATATATATACATATATATATATATATATATATATATATATATATGAGACTATTTTTTTAACTAATTTAATAAACCGTACTTTTTTATACTTTCAATGTGTTATACCTGACAGGAAAGCAGGCAGAAACCCCCTAGTTATTTACAAAAGAACGTTTTTTTAATAACTAAGTGGTATTTTACTTTATCGATAAGTGCAATATAAGCTCACCCATATAAAAACTTACAGGTGCTGCAATAAAGTACAACGTAACACAATAAAGAAATCTAGCATTGTAATATTCTAACGCATGAAAGTAGTTTTTATCTGCCTGAAGATAATATCCTAGAAGTAATGCATATTTAAAAAGTAGTTACTCTAATGGTGGTAATATTACAAAATTGCAGCAGTTAATTTTTTTAATTTAGATATATCAAACTTATGATAAAGGTTAGTTGACTAATAACTGATTTTAGTTACCAAACTGACTTTTGTCATAAGGATTTATGCACAAAAATTGAAACGGTGAATTTTCATATCTTTGATGTCTGCTTCTTTAAAATCATATACATAAAGTCTATATGTCTATATTATGTACTAAATAAAAAAGTATATACTACTGAAAAGGCGTAAATGACTGTACGTAAATAAATAGTCACAACTATTCTGAAACTACAAGTTCCGAAAATCATTCATCATTAGTTCTACGACACAAACTCATTCAGAACTGTTAAAAATATTTACTCTATATTCAAAAAGTATCCATTCAAATATACAACATCCTAAATTAATACTAGAGAAAAGTGTTTTGAAATTTTCCATAAAGAAGCCTCAGTTTCTTTAAAATCCTTATATCTTATACTTTTTGCATCATTAAACAAAATATATCTTTTTACCAATAAACTGTGATTAAGTGTATGTGTAATGACTGAAAGGGCAGTCGTTTGAGCAAAAAAATTTTTCTAGAAGATTGAACAAGATAGCATACACTAAATAACCGTAGTAGTAAGACTAACGTGGTTTGTTATTAATGTGACATTTTTAGGGTTAAAACACGACTTTCCTATAATGCTTCTCTTCAATAGAATCTAAACAGTAGGTACACTAAAATGCAATGTAATAGCTACGTCAGAATTAAATATTGACACGAATAAAGTGTATTAAACGATTTTGGTGTGCTGATTTAGATACATTTAAATTTATAATTGTAAATTATTCTTCTACACTATGACTATTAAATCCAAAAACCTAAAATTAACTCTCTAATTGAAGTATGCCGTATAATTAATCACATTTATAAATTTGAATAGATGGAAATGGCATATTACATGAGCTTGGCTCGTAGTGCCAGTAGAATTGATTTAGACACAGCGATTAAATATGTAAAGAAAAGTAAAGGAATGCGGAAACCCGTCTTAAATATATCAGGAAGATTAATTTATCTAGAAATCAGATATCACGCCCTTTGCCTATGCTAAATCTTGATAAATGTTTATCACAGTCCAGACGACCACAACCCTTCAAAGCCGCTTTACCGTAGTGTAATTAACCGTTTAAATTTTAATGTAAATTAATATTATTTGTGTTAAGGCTACACTACTTTGGTAATGTACGTAAGGCAGTCAGAAAAGTACATTACAAGAACAAGAAATAATAAATACGTCAGTTAATATGCAGCCCTTTTAATAACAAAAGAATTTATTTCAAATACGTTTAACAAGAAACAAAGTACGTGCTGGTATTTAACGGTCTGTATTATTTGCGAACGAATATGTCCAGGATCCTTTACAAGGATTACTCATAGAGAATTTAGAAAACGAATTGTAAGTGCAGAAGTACTTTGATTAATCAAATATAAGGATACCCATACATTTAAACGTATTTACATACTGTAAAATGTGAAAGAGAAATCAATAATAAATTCACGACTCAGCATTCATAATGTAATATCTTATTAATATAGGTGCTTTTGATACAAAATTAAATACAAATTAAAATTCATAACATTATACAATACAAAACTGAATTGAAGACAAAGATGAAACAGATTTTGTTTCCCCCACAGAGACTTGCATCGCTAATAAGTAATATTACATAATACTGTTATTCAAGTTACTTTCCGCAAAGGAGCAGATGAATCCTTTCAAACAATTCAAATTTGATGACGAATGGCAGATGGAACTGGCATCACTTAATGGCAGTGTATATTTAGTGTTATATCGTGCGCACGACGCATTTCTAATGCCGCATGAACCTGTATTTGTCCGAGAGAATTTTTTTTAGTGTTACGTTTGTGGAATTCTTAAAGTGTAGATTGAAAACGTTTGATGTACGTAATTTGATATCGCGCATTTTAATCCACATAGACAATTTTTTTGTAAAATTTGTGCAGATATACACAATAAGTGTACCCTTAGTAAATCCCTTATGTTACGCCATTGACTTTTTTATATCAATGTTATTACGTATTCTCTAATTAAATTGTAATTTTCTGTTTTGTGGGTATAAACAATTATATTCGCCTCGTTCTATAGGAAATGTACGTAAAGGAGAAATAGTTCTACAGAAACCCTCGTGGTCACATAAGTTTTGTTTTGGCAAGTCAAATAAAAATACAGAGCTTGATACACTCTACTATTACTACGTCCAAACCTGATTTCATAGTACGTCAATAATGACAGCTATTTATGTAAAGTAACATAAAGGTACAATTATTATCGAGCGGCTTTGAAATTGTTTTAAGTTAGCATCTATATGTTTATTCACGTCAATCTGGCATGAAGTTTTAAACCTCATTCTGACAGATAATTGTTTTTGTTTTTACAATGTTGTACATTTTAGTTATGAACGTATAAAAATAGGTTGCATAATTATCCTAAAGAAGCTATAATTAAAATTATTTCATTTCTTTGAATTCCACTTTATAGGTTATCAGGTTTCACACCATATGTTTAATTCTATTTTGAGCAATACACCCCTTCACGAAAAGATATTAAGTCATGGCTAAGACAGACTCGCGATGCAAATATACATTAACATTATATACTGGTTATATCAACATTGTGGTCATATCATTATGATTATTTCGTAAAATAACTTGTAGGATTCTTACGTAAATTTCAAAATTACTTACGGAAACGGTTTATTCTACACACTACCGTATACACCTTGGGCTGTCGTATCCCTCTGAGGACACCAAAACAGGTTAATCTACAATTACATTCATTTAACCTGGTTGTAAAGGCAATGAATTTATGATGTGTTGTTATATAAGTTAATTATGTGACTATTTCTATCGGTTGTACGTTATGCAAAATGTTAAAACTTAAAACCACTTCTATACATAAATTTTACTTAATTATATTACCTATATTGCTTATATTACTTACATTACTTATATTACTTACATTACTTATATTACTTATATTACTTATATTACTTATATTATTATATTAGTTATATATAATATATTATATATTATTATATTATTAATTACTTATATTATATATTATTATATATATATTACTTATATTACTTATAATTATATTATATACTTATATAATATTATTATATTATATACTTATATTATATATTACTTATATTGCTTATATTATTATATTACATAATATAATTACTATAATATTATATTATATTACTTATATTATTATATTATTATATTATAATATTTATATTACTTATATTATTATATTTATAACTTATATTACTATATATTATATTATTATATTTATATTACTTATATTACTTATATTACTTAATTCTTTATTACTTTATTATTATATTTTATAAAATTATATATTATTTAATTAATATTACTTATATTACTTATATATTATATACATATTACTTATATTATTATATTTATTATATAATATTACTTATATTTATATTATTATATTATATATTATAATATATTATATAATAATAATATATATTATATTACTTATATTATTATATTATATTACTATATTATATATTATTATATTTATATTATTATATTACATATTATTATATTACTTATATTATATATTACATATTATATATTACTTATATATTATATTTATATATTTATATATCTATATTTTATATTATTTAATTACTTATATTACATTTACTGAATTATTAATTATTATATAATATTATTAAACTATAATATGATATACTTTGATAAATTTAATTTATTATAATTATTTAATATAATTGAGGTTCGAATAAGTATGGAATTACATGACATTTGGGTAAAAAGGTGATTTCTAGCTCGATACAAGTGCAAGACACTATTTTATAAAAATCTGGTTCACGATGTGATTAAAATAAATTTATTTGGTATAAATTAATCTGAATATCATTTGCTTAGTTTGGTTTTATCATAAAAGCAATTTGTTGCTAACAAAATTGTCAAGAATGTTAAATATCACCATTTAAGTCATTTTAGTATTGCAATTATTGCAATAAAATCAATTTTTCAAAGGTAATTTGGCAAGTAACATTTTACAGGTGTTTAAACATGGACTATATAGTTAGGATTATGTTAGGGATAGGTATGTTTAGTTTTTAATGCAGGAAATACAAAATTTAATAAAAGGGTTATAATATGGACAGTTTAGACATTTTTCGCAATATTTTTGGAAGGAATTAGTGACAAAATTATTTACAAGATTCACAAAAAAAATTTAGAACATTTGGATACAGACATTTATAGTGCCGTACATTTTATAGTGAAAATTTAAAAGAGTGTTAGACGATGAAACTTTTTCAATGCAACATTAATAACATTATGCAGCAAAAGTAGTGAGAATAATAAAGACAATAAGTACAAACCTTAAACATAACATTTTAAGTGTTAAAACATTTTTAAATATAAATTTATTTCATTTTTAGATTTAAGTTTGGTTAGGTAAATTTTAGGTTTTTACATAATTTTATACTTTTTCCACATTATTAGATTTAGTTTTTGCTCTTAAAGCAAATAATAAATGTTCTTTTTAATATAAAAAGTTTTTATAAGGATACAGCGTTTTTCCGCAAAATTATGCTAAATCTGAGGTGAATTTTAGAAAATTACAAAAGCTTAAAATTTCTTTAAATTAAATGTTTCGAACACAAAAGATATGTTTCTTATGTAAATGTCCTCAGAATTCCATTTTGCAATTAGTTTTAGTATAGCTTGTAAGTGTAAATAGTTAGAAGCTTATTTTGATTAAGTTATTTCGTTATTAATGTTAGGAATTATAGCTTGTTAGGTGTCTTTTGTTCAAATTTTTACGTAGTTTTCATTTCCGTTTTAATTTTCAATTTCCGATTTGTAAGAAAGTTACGGCCAAATTCCATTTTGTCCAATTTGTAATTGATCCACCAATCATATGTTATTTTGCAATATGGCTGTAAAAAATGAAATTTTTACCCAGAAACATATAAAAGCAAGCGCTCAGGAAATCACTCTCTCTAGAATTTGTTCAAAAGTGAAAAGGTTAAAACAGTGTTGGAAATTTGTGAGTACATAACCTAATTTATTTTCTCAAGAAGTTTTACGTTAAAGAATATTTTCGAGAGCACTTGTTTTTATATCGACGGTTAAAATAAAAAATTCGGTCCCGATACCTGTCGTTTTTAAAAATAATTTTTTCGTTAATTGATGTCACGATTTTGTAAGATTTGTTTTGTTTTTCCAATTTAAAATATTTGTTTATACCAAATTAAAACCCATTTTTATTTGGAAAAGTTTTTATTTCTTCGGACAATTCCTTTTAAAAAAAATTAATCGGTTAAAAATAAAAGTGTTATCAAAAAATTTGGATATTTAAATATAATTTTAAACGATATCACTCATTAAGATTTAAAACCATTTAAATAAAAAGTTACCAAATTAAATAAGTGTTTGGAGTTTGCCGTTTTGGAGAAAACATCTTTAAGTTTGGAAGTTGGTGTCTTCGACAACCGAGATTCAGTTAGCAGTTGGATTGGTAACAAAATCAAGTGGACATTGCCTACATCCACTGAGTTGAAGACATCAATCAACCGGAGGACAGTATATGTAGTCAAATTTTATAACCCTATTATTGATATTTCCTGCAATTTATATTTGTTACATATATGTTTTTTAAAATTTTAAATTTTATTGTTAAACACCTGTAAAATATTAATTTCTTTTCTTTTCTAAATTTTCATTTTGATAAACATTAAATTTTCTAAATTAATTATTTGACATCTTTGACAGTTACTTATTTCACTTAAGTTCATTAAACGCATGCGTTTGATAGCAAATTACATTCAGAATTATTTTATACTTTCAATTCAATTACATAGGATATTTCTTATACATTTAAATATTTTTTCTTCAACTAAATTTGAACTTATCCCCATTGAGATTGAGCTTGGTTAATAAATGTAAATATTATTTCAATTTTATCTACATTTAAAATTTAATTAAATTAAATAAATTATAATTTTTAAAATTAAGTCGCCATATTAAATAAACTATATTTAAACATTACAATTTATTTTAACGTGGGCAAAATTTATTGAAGTTTTGTTTAAAAAGACAAAAAAATTTTATAGGTATTTAGTTTTTCATTTTTTCTTTATTGTTATTTGTTTTGTTATGTTTATTGTGTTTATTAGTGTTAGGATTTTTACAAAAGGCAAATTTAATTAGGTAATTAATAGATCGTAGAGTAAAGATCAGGTAGAGTTTACCCAAAGAATTGAGGTAAAAGAGAAAACAGGATCTTGTTACAAAGATGGAGCAAATTGAAAAGAATGTTGAAGCAAAAAGAAAGTCCAGGAGAAAGCAAAAGCTTAGACGTGGAAATGATAATAATTTAATGAGGCTGAAAAAGTAGAAAGCAAGACAAGAAAGAAGCGAAGAAAATATTGAAGTAAATTTAAAAGGAAGAAAATAGAATAAAAGCTGAGGAAAATATTGAAGTAAAAACAAGGAAGAAAATAGAATAAAAGCTGAAGAAAATAGCAAAGGAAGAAAATAGGAAAGAAGGGAAGAAAATAAAAGAGAAGAAAAGAAAGGAGGATATGAACGATAAAGAAAGTATCAATAGACAATGAGTAAGTGGGAGAACGATAAGGAGAAATTAGTACAAAATGGAGAAAACGAAGGAAGAATTAAGAAAACATTGCACCGAGAAAATGATAAGTTATGGGGAACGATTATCGATAATAAGGAAGAGGTAGATGACAAGATCGGAAATTGGACAAAATATTAGAACTGAACCCGTCTAAGAAAGAGGCTTTGAAAAAATGATAAAGTAGGAAGGATACGACATCCAGAACAAATATGTTTCCAGGTGGAAAGAAAAGGATGACAACAAGAAACAGATGGGGAAATTTGCAATAAATTAAGAATTACGATCATGACCTGAAGAGTTAAAGAAAGAAAACCGAAATTTTCAAATCGGCTGGGAAAATTGCATGTGGAATCAAGAGATGCCATATAAATTTGAAGGAAAAGCAAGAATCAATGCTATTTTTAAAAATATGAGATTATTTTAATGACATCAAGGACAAAAACAAAATGCGTTTGGTAAGAAAGATGCTTAAAGGAATGCCGAACTATGGTACAATTTAGTACAAGAACAATGTACCGATTATAAGCATTCAAAGAATATTCCAAACAATATTGGAGTGACGTCCACAAAATGTAATGGAAAAATTTTCAAGGGCAAAAGACAAAACATGGCACTTCGAGGAGATTTATGTATGAAGAAATACCAAATAGCAAGATACTTCACCCACCGATGAATGAACAAGAATAGTACAATATTTGGCAACTGGAGAATAATGTGGCAGAAAACATTATTCTGCAAAATATAGAACAAATAACATCACTATTCAATTTTAAGAAGATACGATGCGAACAGCATCAAAAAATTATGAAAAGAGAAATTTAACCCTAGAATTTGGAATGACAGAGGAATAAATTACACCGAAAGAGAGGAAAAGGAGAATACATAATAATAGGAATTATGGAAATGACAGGAGAATTATCAAAATCAATATTATCGTGCTGATAATCGTAAGAATATTTCCAAAATGGAACAATAGGGAAAAATTATAGATCGGGAAGAGAAGGAACAACTTCCAACAAAGAAGAGGGATATAACAATGGCTACGATAGAAACAAATTTAATTAAACAACAAGCCAAGATAATGAACGAAACATAAAAATAGAGTGAAGGAAAGGATCATCGTAGAAATGATATGCAAAAGAAAAGAAGGCCTACCAAGAGATCGTTGATGATCAGAATGGGAGTGAATAACATCCAGGTACGAGAAGAAAGGAGGAACCGAGTTGTGGAAGAATTAGTTTAATGCTATCGTACATGCAACCCAAGACCAAGAAGAGAATACCAAAGGACTTTGAAAGATCAGTTCAAAATTTTTAAACACGAGCTTCCTTGTCAACAATGTAAAGACAAACTACCAACATCCCACGGAATTTTTAGAAATTGAACAAAATCAGAACCAGAAATAAACTTTTTTACCTTTCGTTAACATTAGAATTAAGAATTTATTTATTAGGATTAGTTGATACCGGTCAGAAATTTCATTAATACAGGAGAAAATCATCGTAGAGAATAACGATTTATTTAAAGATGAAATCATCAGGATAAACAAAATAGAAGTTATGGCAGCTACGGATAAAAAGCTTAGCACTATAAATAGGATGCTACATACTGAAGCTAAAGGGGAACAGATTTTTCAAACACAATGGTTTATAACTAACAATTTAAAAATGGAGTTAATAATGGAATGGATTTGATTAAGCAATTAAGATTGATTATCGATGCAGAATATATGAAGATAAAATTGGTAAAGATGAATTAAACTGGGTACAGCCCTACAATAAAAGATTAAATTTATATAAACCGCATATCCAGTATTTGAAGGTGGAAAGATTATAAAGGATGAGCAATTGATATCAATCACATTGGTTACAAGCAAGAAGTTATAAACATTATTCAAGAAAATTTGGTGTTGATAAATGAAGACCTAGGAAAGTAAATATGTACATAAAATTGAAGTGACAGACGATTCTCCGTTCCATAACAAAATATATCCTATTTACGCCAGAAGAGAGCAGGTTAAAAAGAAATTAATGAAATGCTAGAAAATGGTATCATAGAAAGATCAAAACCAGTTATTTAAATTTGGTTGTTGTTAAGAAAAAGATGACAGCATTAGACTGTGCCTTGATGCAAGGAAGCTCAATTCCAGATCAAAACCTCAATATGAAACGCCACAAAATATGGACGTGCTGTTTAAAATTTGGGAAAGAAAGATTTTACTAAGTTAGACTTAAAAAATTCATTTTGGCTAATACCTTTGGAAAAGTCGTAGAAAGTAACAGGTTTCAGTATCGAAGGAGAAATATACCAATTTAAAGTGGTTTTCGGACTTAGTTCTTCGTCTGCTGCATTAGTTAGAATGCAAGAAATTTTAAATAGATCCGAACATTTCTGTATGCATTACATTGACGATATTTTAATATTTAGTAAAAACGAAGAAGAACACTGTCTACACATAAAACAATCATGGAAGCTTTAGACAAATGGTTTAAAATTAAATTTAGAAAATGTTATTTTTTTTATGAAAGAAGTTATTATTTGGGTTATGAAATAGGGCAGACAGTAAAATTAAATAATAGTAGATTGGCCGAAAAAGAATATCCTCGTCCTTTTAAGAACTTTGAGATTTCTAGGGTAGTTAATTTATCGCAAGTTCATTCAGGATATGCTGAATTATCTATTCCTCTGGTAGACTTGTTAAGAAAAAAATTACGTTGGAGTTGGGATAGAGAAAGAAGAAGCATTTATTAGTATTAAGGAAAGTTTATTTACAAATATGATTTTAAGACACCCTAATTTTAAATTCCATTTATACTCAGGACAGATGCATCTTTCTATGCAATCGCAGCAGAATTATGTCAAAAACAAGGAGACGATGAAGTAATTTGTTTTCTTTCGAGAATTTTAAAAGTGCCGAAATCAAATACACAAAGAAAAAGAAACTGGCCATTTATGCGTAAACAAATTAAAATTTTATCTATTAGGCAACAAATTTAAAATTGAAACTGACAACTCTGCAATTACTTTATGAAAACAACTAATTTTAAGAATCATAGGATGTACCATTGGTCGTTACTTCTGCAGGAATATGATTTCGACATATCTCATAGACAGGAAGGATAATGTGGTAGCGGATGCTTTAAGCAGGAAGGACAAATAGACATTAAGGAGAATAGAGTTTTTTCATTTGAACAAATAAACCTACATTTTGGCACAAGAATTAAGAAATTTACAAAATTCAACAAAATTTTTAGAACTAAAAAGAAGATCTTGGAATCAAAGAAAAATATATAAGGATTACTGTATTTTAATGATAGAATTATTAAAGTTTTTAATGCAAGAAAGTTAGTGGTAGTAAATGAAGATATAAAAATTTATCATAACGGATTTACACAAAACATATGGACATTTGGGAATTAGGAAAACTTGGTTAATTTTAGAAAATTTCTATGCAAAGAAGGATTTAACATATGTCAAAATATTATAAATAATGTGAGCTTTGCATATTAGCTAAAGAGAAGAAAACTAATTTCAACTTGTCAAAAGTATAAAAGTTGTAAACCTTGGAAAAATAAATTGACTATATTAAATTTAGTACCGGTCAAAGGTTTTAAAAATATATTAGTATCGTCGATATTTTTCAAATTTATTAAATTATACCCTAGCAGGAATGCAAGCAAGACAAGCTACGATTTCTATCGAGAAATTCATGAAAGAAACAGGAAAACCAAAAGCTATTAACAATGCCACAATTTTAGAACTGCCAAATTTGTAAAGAAGTTCGAAGAGATTGGAATAAAGATATACTTCTGTTCGATTAGACATCCTCAAGGCAAAGCCGAAAGATATATAAAAATGATTAAATTTTTAAGAATATTTACGAGAAACATAATGCTTGGGTGAAATATCTAAAGGTCATAGAAAGTGCATCAATGAAGTACCTAATGTTAGAACGCAGGTAGCCGTTACTTAATAAAAAGATTATACCAGAAAGACCCTGGAGCAAAAGAAGAAGAAATTGAAGTCGAAGATTTGCTACAAGAAGTCAAAGAAAGATTGTGGAAGATTTTGAAAATATGAAAAGAAACATTCTGCCAAAATAAAAAGAAGGTTACATTTAAAGAAGGAGATTTGGTAATCATACGCCGTTTAACAGTTGCAGACAGAGCACGAAATATTGTGCAAAACTCTTACTACCATATGAAGGTCCGTATAGGGTAAAAAATGTTTTGGGGTACTACAATGAATTAGTCAATATAGAGGATGATAGTAGTAGAGGTAAATTTCATATTTCATGATTTATCCATATTTTAAAATTTAATTTTAATAGGTAGGACAATTAAAGAACTTAATTTTTTTTTTTCAAAATATCTTCATTCTTAATTAATTTGAGATGTTCAGAAAGAGGTAATAGAAGTATCGGACAGCTTACATGACATTTGGGTAATAAAAGGGTGATTTCTAGCTCGATACATGCAGAATTTTTAAAAAATCTGGTTCACGATGTGATTAAAATAAATTTATTTGGTATAAATTAATCTGAATATCATTTGCTTAGTTTGGTTTATCATAAAAAGCAATTTTTGCTAACAAAATTGTCAAGAATGTTAAATATACCATTTTCGTAAAATCATTTTAGTATTGCAATTATTGCAATAAAATCAATTTTCAAAGGTAATTTGGCAAGTGAACATTTTACAGGTGTTTAAACATGGACTATATAGTTAGGATTATGTTAGGGATAGTGTATTTTAGTTTTTAATGCAGGAAATACAAAATTTAATAAAAGGGTTATATTATGGACAGTTTAGACATTTTCGCACATATTTTTGGAAGGAATTAGTGACAAAAATTATTTACAAGATTACAAAAGAACAACATTAGAACATTTGGTATACAGACATTTATAGTGCCGTACATTTTATAGTGAAACATTTAAAAAGAGTGTTAGACGATGAAACTTTTTCAATGCAACATTATATAACATTATGCATTGCAAATAGTTAGTGAGAATAATAAAGACAATAAGTACAAACCTTAAACATAACATTTTAAGTGTTAAAAACATTTTTAAATATAAATTAATTTCATTTTTAGATTTAAGTTTGGTTAGGTCATAATTTTTAGGTTTTTTACATAATTTTATACTTTTTCCACATTATTAGATTTAGATTTTGCTCTTAAAGCAAATAATAAATGTTCTTTCTTAATATGACACAGTTTTTATAAGGATACAGCGCTTTTCTCCGCAAAATTATGCTAATTCTGAGGTGAATTTTAGGTAATATTACAAAAGCTAAAAATTTCTTTAAATTAAATGTTTCGAACACAAAAGATATGTATTCTTATGTAGAATGTTCTCAGAATTCCATTTTTGCAATTAGTTTTAGTATAGCTTGTAAGTGTAAATAGTTAGAAGCTTATTTAAGGCAGATTAAGTTATTTCGTATATTAATGTTAGGAATTATAGCTTGTTAGGTGTCTTTTTGTTCAGAATTTTACGTAGTTTTCATTTCCGTTTTTCATTTTCAATTCCGATTATGCATAAGAAAGTTACGGCCAAATTTCCATTTGTGTCCAATTTGTAATCTAGATCCACCAATCATAGCCATGGTTACTTTTGCAATATGGCTGTAAAAAAAATGAATTTTTTGTAACAACCAGAAACATATAAAAGCAAGCGCTCAGGAAATCACTCTCTCTCTAGAATTTGTCCAAAAGTGTAAAAGGTTAAAACAGTGTTGTGAAATTTGTGAGTACATAACCTAATTTATTTTCATCAAGAAGTTTTACGTTACGAAGAATATTTTCGAGAGCACTTGTTTTTATATCGATGGTTAGAAATAAATAATTCGGTCTCCGATACCTGTCGTTTTTGAAAAATAATTTTGTTCGTGTTAATTTGTGTCACGATTTTGTAAAGATTTGCTTTTGTGTTATCCAACTTTAAATTATTTCCGTTTATACCAAATTAAAACCCATTTTTATTTGGACAAAGTTGTTTCATTTCTTCGGACAAATTCTTTTAAACAAAAATTGAATCGGTGGCTAAAAATAAAAGTGTTATCAATAAAAATTTTGGTTATTTAAATATAATTTTAAAACGATATCACTCATTAAGATTTAAAACTATTTAAATAAAAAGTTACCGAAATTAAAAAAAAAAAAAGTGGTTGGAGTTTGCCGATTTTGGAGAAAACATCTTTAAGTTTGGAAGTTGGTGTCTTCGACAACCGAGATTCGAGTTAGCAGTATTGGCTGATGGTAACAACCGTAATCAAGTGGACATTGCCTACATCCAACTGGAGTATCCGAAGACATCAATCAACCGTGAGGACAGTATATGTGAGTCAAATTTAATAACCCTATTCATTGATATTTTCCTGCAATTTATATTTGTTACATATATGTTTTGGTTAAGAATTTTAAATTTTACTTGTGTAAACACCTGTAAAGATATTAATTTCTTTTCTTTTCTTAAATTTTCATTTTGATCTAAACATAAATTTTCTAAATTAAGTATTTGACATCTTTGACAGTTACTTATTTCACTTAAGTTCATTACAACGCATGCGTTTGATAGCAAATTACATTCAGAATTATTTTTATACTTTCAATTCAATTACATAAAGGATATTTCTTATACACATTTACAGATATAAAATTTTTAACTTCAACTAAATTCCCTGAACTCTATCCCCATATGAGATTCTGAGCTAGTCCGGTGCAATATAACAATAAAAATTAAATTAATTACTTCAATTATAAATAATAAATATTAACATTTAAAATTTAAAATATTATTTCCAAACTAAATAATTTTTCCTCACAAACTAGTAAGTCGCCATCATTACAATATATATATATATATATATATATATATATATATATATATATATATATATATATATAAATTGATAATTTATATTGAAAACTATTCATGTCTAATTTATAAAAAAATCTTTGATATTTGTCAAGCTTTCGAGATAAATTTTAATCTCTTTTTCAAGACAGATGTCGTGAGGCTAAGATAGAAGTAACATTATTTCTTGAACAGAAGCGGAAAATTTGCACATACGTGAAATTATCATAGAAGGTTTAGTTTGGTTCTGCATAGTCCTTTTTGTTAAAAATTTAATGATGACGTAGATGGAGAACTTCTCGTTTACGTTGGTTACATTTTAATGCTTTCTTATTTCCTTCTTGGAAAAGACAGGTGACATTTAAAATGTTAAAGTTAAACTTTTAGTGTATAAATAATTATGAATTTAGTCTCAAGGTAAAATATTAAATTCAGTGATGAAAATTTAAGATGGTGTTAAATAATCAAATTCTCTTCGTTTAAAAAGAGAGATTAAGTAAGACTAATTTCTATGTTGTTGTGAAATGAAAAATTGATTTTCCTGAAAAGGGGCCAGGGGCCATTGCTAGTGTTGGATTTGAATTAGGTTATAAGGGCAATCCAATTTGAATCACTACATGTTGTGTGTTTTATTTAAGATACTAGAATAAGATTCAGTGGAGACAAACCTAATTAAGACGTTCTTTTGGTTTTGTTGTTTCTTCATTGCGGAAGTCAATGTACATTTATATTAATATTAAAAACTTGATTCAATAGAGTTCATCATTTAAGTCATTCTTACATTTGAATTGCAGTGGACCTTCCCAAACATTTTTATTTCGAGGTTTATTTAAAACAAATAGTCAATTTAGGTGATACAAATCAATAGTGCTCTATTGGATTTCTTTGTGTGTTTTTTTTTGTTTATGTGTAAAGTTACACGAAAGATCGCGAAAGTGCAATATTATAATTTTTTTGTTACATTTGGATATGAACGATGGATTGAAATGTAACTTTTTTTATTTAGTTTACTGAATTGAATATACAATACAGATCTTAGTTTTCAGTTACTGCTTATCTTACTATTACTTATTTTTTTTTTCAATTTTATATAAAAATAAAAGTTTGGACTTCAACCAAGGTAAATCACACTTCCGAAAGTTTAATACGTTATTAATAAGATTTCAAATAATATTTAAAAGAATATACTTTACAAATTAAGCACAGATCGTTACGCCTGTTTTATTTTAAGATAGGGAACCGTCAAGTCATATCTATTATTTAGTGGGGGTACGGGTGCGTCTGTTTTTAAATATACAGGATTCAGAATTAATAATTTAGCAATAACTTTCCCAAATTGGGTAATAATTGTATATTATATTAATCATAAATATTAGTTTATATTTATACCAGGTGGAACAAACATTTCAGTTATTGTTATACCCTGTATCTCAGAGGCAAGCATTTTTAAGTATGTGTCTATAAGGAAAGAATAGAAAAAGTCTTACTTTCAGAAGTTAAGAGCTAACTTTATCTGTGGATAAAAGCAATAGAAATGATACTTACTACCTTAAAAAAACCTTAATAATACATTTGTTTGGTGGCCAAAAGAGTCTAAACTAACCGCACTAGCCAATTGTTCGATGTTTCGAAATAAACTTATGAAAGAACTCCTTTTTTATTTTGTATCTGTAAGTAAACATGAAAGCTAAGAGAGTGGATAATAAATATTTACTAGCACAAGAAAATGCTTTCGTAATACAGTCTTCTCAAAAAATAATATAAAATGTCCTTAAAATTAACTTTAACATTCATCAACAATTTGTTTCTGAATTTCAAGTGAAAACTTCTTATGCAATAAAATTTCCTTTTTTAATTGTGTGTAGAATTGCTGTTGTAGGTTATTTTAATTTTTTTTGTGCAAGTTAGGGATTTATTTATTGTTTTATTGTTATTTGCGCTTATCATATTATACAAGCTGGAAGCGTACCAAATTATACGATTGATGGTTTTATTTATTATAAGAGGGTTTTAAAGAATTCTGCGAACTTGTTTATTTAAGTATTTTAAGGTCAATAAATCATGTTTCCACAAGAATCAAGCGAGATCAGAGCAGTTTCGTTTATCGACAAATTGAAATGACTATTATTCACAATCATTTAGTAATGGCCGACTTTCGATCTATCATAAAACTTTGAAAATGATCAATTGTTGTACTTTTTACAATTTTGTTTTTTTAACCGGTTAAAAAAACTTTCTTTCCGGCATCTAACTTCTAGACAATATAATTGACAGACCTATCATATTTTATATAACTTAACATTAGTAACATTGAGAACCAGTTAAAACACTTTAGAGTTGCCACTTGTGTTCATAGTTATCTAAAACTCTTATAAGTATTATTATAGAAATGAAAGCATTCATAATTTATATTTGTTCTATAAATAATACTTCGGCGCATCCTTATACAGGGTGATTCATTAGTGCGGGATCGGAGGACATTGACTATAAATGAGAATTCAAGAAAATATTTTTTAGGTGTTGTATATTAGAGTTAATCTTATATTGAAAATATTTTCAGTAATTATTCAGGGCCGTACTAAACTTTTTTCTTAAACAGAATTACTACATTTTTGACAGTATTATTCATTGTTATGCTATACAAACATGTTTCATTTTTGTCATTTACTGTTGAATATTAATTTTTTCCTGAAAAATTCTGAAAATACATGGTATCACATAATATGGTGTAGAGATGTTAATAAAGATAATAAATGAACCAAACTTTGCTGACATATAAACAATACTAGACTCTACTATCACATGGTATTACTTTTGGATTGCTATATACAGTGTGTCCTTGGGAGGGACCCAATTTTACAATTTTGAAGCGGCCATAACTTCATTGTTTCAAATGGAAGACCCTATATTTTTTCACATCAGGATATTGAATTTTTAATTCTTTATCATTTTTGTAATATATGTTCTATACCTAGAACTTATAGTTTTTGAGATATTTCAAATTTCTTAAAAAATAAATCTTAAATTGGGAAATTTGTGAAACTTAACATCAAATAGCAGATTTTGAAATACTGACAATTATTTCGAAACAAATTAGAACTGTCAAATAAACAGTTATAAATGTCAAATTTAAGTTGAACTATTGTCAATGTTAAAATGATTCTATCAATATGACACTACAGGACATGAAATTTTATAAGTGAAATTGTGTACTTATTGTTTCGGCAAAAAAGTCGCCGGTATGCCTTCCTGAAACACTTTTTTATTTTATTTTTTTTTATTCTACAGTCAATAATTAGGTATGTTTAATCTAACCAGATTAAATTGATATGATGATGATTAGACATTATAAATGAAATAAAATAAATACGTATGCCTACTGAGGCTACTCAATTTTATTTTATGTTATCTTTAATATGCCTCACTTCTAAAATTGTAAGACTTTAGATTCTATTTTAATTTCAGCTACACTTCAATCAAATATAATATTAAGTACTTAAACAATAAAAAAGAAAAGAAATAAGGAGTTATAACAGCGGGATTTCTTTGAAATTTAGTTAAAATTAAACAAATAGTCGGAAAAAAATATTAAAAGTAAATTTCTTTATGATTATCAAAGGAGATGTTCAATATGACTACCATTCTCTTGAATTCACATGCGTATTCTTCTCACTCACATTGCGTAGAATATTTTGATTTCTTAAAGACTGAAAAGTGTTCCTTATCCTGAGCATCATATTGTCTTTAGTTGTAGGGGGGTTGTTGTAAACTTACTCTTTGATATATCCCCACAAGAAGAAATCCAATTTTGTTAGGTTCGGAAACCAAACAGGCCATCTCACTGGTCTACCTCTACCAATCCATTTATTGTGAAATTCCCTGTTCAAATACTCCATCACAGAATGACTGTAATGATAGCGAGCTCCATCTTGCTGGATCCACATGGCTTCTCTTATTTTTAAAGGTACATCTTCCAAACCAATTGGAAGTTCATCTTGTGGAAGCGTAGGTACATTCGAGCATCGACATTTCCATCAAAAAAGTATGGACTGATCAAAATCATTAATACACCGATGTTGATCAACTGTCACATAAGAAAATTATTCTCATAATAGTGAAAATTAGTGTATTCGCATATCCATTTTATGAAATGTCATCAGAAAACGCACAAAATTAAAAAATTGTTCTGTTTACAACTTTGTTAAATGAAATTCAATGCTTAGAAATCATTTCTTTAGTTCTGATAACTGTATATGGTAAGAGTGAAATTTATTTTTATAGACCGTTGATACAGCCTTTATATTTCAATGCTCAATTACTTCTCTTTTAATAAACATTTTCTTCATTTCCTGCATTTTTTCTCTTTCTGTCTTCGTACGTTTCACTGAACCAGTTTCATTGAATCGTAGTTTCAGTTTTTCAAATGCTATATACGAGGAAGGAGGTTCTTTAACTCAAAAGAATACACCATTTCAATCAGATATTCTTTATTCTTGAGAGACATTTATTTCTCTGGTGTTGACAATAATTACACTTTAATAATATGACGTTTATGATTGTTTACTTCACATTCCTAATTTAAGTTAAGTTCCAAATTGCCTAATTTAACATTAATTTTTAAGAAAATTAAAATATCTCAAAAACGTAAGTTTTAGTTATAGAACACATTTAACAAAAATGATAGACAATTAAAAATTGAATATCCTGATGTGAATGATGTAAATGACAATCAAATTAATACCATGTGGTAGTAGAGTCTAGTATTGGTTACATCTCAGCATTTGGTTTGGTTCCTTTATTATCTTTACTAACTACACCATATTATGTGATACCATGTATTTTCAGAATTTTTAAGGAAAAAATTAATAATAACTATCAAATGACAAAAAATGCTGTACAGCACTTAACATGAATAATACTGTAAAATATAGGTATTCTATTAAGAAAACAATGGAATGATTACCTTCCGGCTGTAAATATTTTCAATCGAAGGAGTATTAACTCTAATATACAGCACTTTAAAAGTATTTTCTTCAATTCTCGTTTATAAAGTCAATATCCTCCGATCCCGCACAAATGAATCACCCTGTATATTCCAAAGAGCGCATTACTTTTAATTTTACCCTCAATTCAATCGATTGCATTTGCAGCAAGAGAATATTTAAAATTTTTATCGCTTAGGTCAGCTCCTTTAGAACGACAGATAATTAGTTTTCATTAATTGTATACCTTTGGCGTAATTTAATGGTTTAAATCATTAATAGTAACGATCTTCAAACATTGCGATTTGCCTGTTTACTCCACGCATACGTGATTTTGCAGATATTTTGTAAAAGGCTACTGACACGTATTTGTGTACAAAGCATTAGTGGAACTAATTGATACAAGTCAATTGTACTGAGTGCCAATACACGTGTATATGTATGGGTTTACTTTGATTGAGATTATGTTTGGTTGTTTTACTTACAACTTTAACTAATAGGTCAATTAGTTTTTTAGAAACAAATCTTGCGCTCATCTATTTTTACATCGATTTTATAGAAACATCGAAAAACTTTTATATTAAATAAAACAGATGAAACATTAATAATAGTGGCGTGTAAATTAAATCAAATTTTCTCGACTCCCAATATTCATTTCAAGTTATCAATAAATTATGAAGGAAAACATTAATAAGGGAAATGTCGATTTCATCTAACCTACCTTATATGATCAACATCTTTTTTGATGAATACTGGGCATAATTTAATAATAATTTTTATATTAAACAATTATTCAAACAGTATGTATTTCCACCGAAAGAATCATTAATTCTTCTGCGCAATAGTGGTTTACGTCTTAGTTTCTAGTAAAACAAACTGTTCGCTTTTTTCTTGATTGTATTTTGTTTTAAACATCATTGTTTAAATAGTTTGTCGAAGATTTTAAAAACTTATTCCTGCTAATTGGTGCAAATTAAGTATCCTTGCGTGCAATTTTCATCCTTCAGATATAAGAACAATATATAATGATGAATTAACTGCTAGATTTTAATTTAAGCACTTAACGGCCATCTTCTGGTGTTTCTGCTACAAGTCATTTTTCGAAGAAAGTTGGTCAAACGTGTCAACTCCACCTTTGGTAATTTAAAGTTATTGTTGGCTTACCATTAAGTTTTACTTTGGTCAAAACCGAGGTTTTAGGTTGTCTTGCCTTTGTTTCTGATAGCTCTGGAGATATCGCTTTCTTATTCTTTCTTATGGTTCCTAACAACGTAATTCTATATGGCTGTATTTGTTCTCTCTTTTTAGATATGGAGAGGAATAAATTAGGTATTTTGATCTAAATTAAATCTTAAATTAGATGGCTTCATATATAATTTTAAATGCACATTAGAAGCAAAGTTTCGTCTGCAGTTAACGATGATCATATACGATTCTGCAAATGTCCAAATGTTTCCTATATTTTACGTATATATATATATATATATATATATATATATATATATATATATATATATATATAAAAGGATAGTCTTGCTTTCTCTGCTCTGTACCTTCTTTATCGTCAAATCTAAGACAATTAACTAAAAAGTTAAAACGTTCATAACACATGCAAGCTTTATGAAATGAACCCGAAATAGTAGAATCAAACATCCTTTTGACATTAAGGTGATTACCTTTTTTGACCGCAAACGTGCGACGTTGGTGTCTCGTATACAAAATTTTAAATAATAAAAATTAAGTTCTCCAAAAATACAAACCTTACATCACTTATAGTTGTGCCTTTGACTCAGTCGGTTGATTAATAGGGTGGGTTCAAATAAAATTTTTACCACTAGATCTGCTCGATTATTTCACTTACCATCAATAATAAAAATAAATAATGAAATTATTTCCAAATTGTTTTTTATAATATCGGAACAATAAAAACCGAGTTTATAAAAATGTAAAAAAATAACAATATACAGATTATTAAAAATTATTATTAATTTTATTAAATACATAAATAAAAAGTTTACCTCGACCAGGATTTGAACCTACGACCTTAACTTTGCTAGAGTACGTAACAACATCAAGGTTCAAGCCCCAATCGATGTAAATTTTGTCTTTATATATGTAGGACTGATGTAAATTCTAAATGTAATGAGTAGTTATACTAGGCCGATTCTGGACCAGTTCAAGGTCACTCGCCCTCTGGTGGTGAAATCGGAAGCTTTTGGAGCTCTTTCAGGTCAAACTTTAAGCAGGAGATTTAAAATTTTGGAGCTGGTCAAGGTCAAAGCTAAAAATAGAAGTTGCAAGGTAATAAATCAAAAATAGTTTTGAAGGTCAAAGGTTATTGACTTACGGTGGTGTCATATTACATTTCTTAGAAATAGAAGAAGGTCAAGGTGAAAAGCTAAAAAAATAGAAATTGCAAGGTAATCATAAATCTAAGAATATAATTTTCAAGGTCAAACTTTTTAGCGGGAAATATAAATTTTTGGAGCCAGTCATCATCATCATCATCATATATATTTCTAGTCAAGGTCAAAAGTAGGTATTTAACAAGTTTAAGCATGTTGTAATATGTAGTCAAGGACACATATTTCTTATATAAATTGCAGCGAGCTCTATGTTGAGATCAGTCTGCAGCACGTAATTGTTAAATATGGAATTAACAGGGTTAAACCAAAGCACCTATTGCAAACCCTTTAAAATGCGTGCAGCTCGATATATCGAGAAAGTATAAAGTAACGAATATGATATAATTAATACTAAGTATGGTGAACGTATAGTGATAGAAACGGGTGATTTTAAATGTATATTGCCGGAACGCTTTTATGTGTATTTCAAAAAGAAGAAACACGAATTGAAGAATTTAAAACACTCCTAAACACGAAGGATGTGTTTATAAGTAGTTTGGGTCAGCTGGCAAAACAACAAACATAACATTTTCTTTTAATAGTAGCACCTACCATATGTAAAATTGAAATACTAGAATTATTTTCTTAAACAGCGTTTAGTCATAGTGAAATTGTGAGCAAGTAAAGTCATGCAAGTAGCAATAAAATCATTTCTGGAACGATCAAACTCAGAAGTTCACCGTTATATATGGATACCCCACATCATTGCAGTAACAATCTGAATAATAATTTAACATTTTGTTGTTGGTGCTGTCAAAATAGTGATGGTAGTAGTAGTAGTAAAATGAAGAGAAACACGATAAGGTTATTCTTCTGCTAAGACTGACTGGACATCATCATCTATTTCAATATAAGGATGAAGTGTATAAACAAGCAGTTAAGGAATACTTAATCGATTGTACTTATTATAAACTATCGAACGATACTCATCATGCAAAACATCTGGAAATTGATACAGTACACACTCAACCTTGCACCAGTGGTGCGTATTGGGTGTGGTAATTGTGACCAAAGCAATAACGTAGTGTTGGATATGAAGGAATGGAATGAGCTTCTAAGATGGCATTCATATGTAGAATTACAATTTTTCCGATCCGAAGAAATTGAAAATAAAATTGATTGGTCAAATGTAAACGAAGAAGAAGATATAATCTATGATCAACATTATGAATCTCTATCTAGTAATCTTGGTATTTATTACAATTGGGAATTAATTAAAGGATATGACAGAATTTTGAAAACTGTTATGATAGAAATCTACAAGTGCTGTTCTTGCACATAGTATAGAAGAACTATTCAATTTAAAGGATATGGTAAGCTATAGATTGGAATTTCTTGAATCTTACAATCTGGAGTGTTTTTATGAAAAGTTCATACAACAAGTTGTTGACTACCGTCGTTTTCGTGAGAAAGAATTCAGTGGTGGTGATGATGACATTTATAAAGATATTGATGATGCTATAAATGCTAAGTATAATATTAATTCACATAACACTGTATGTTTAATGGAAATTTCGTATTATCGTCCTGCTTATCTAATGTATAGCATTTACTGAATAAAGAAATAACTATGATTTGTTTTTCTCAATTTAGGTATAAATACCCCCTTCTATCCATCCATGTAAACAATGCTAGTTAAGAAACGAAAGAGTGTAGGTGGTGGTGGTTTGGTGAATGGTCTAATCAATAAACTTCCGTTTGAATTGCATTTACCTGGTTACCAGTATTGCGGTCCTGGTACAAAGTTAGAAAACGACTCGCACGCGGTGACCTCGGTATTAATCAATTAGATGCTCAGTGCAAACTTCATGATATCAGTTACAGAGATTACCGAGATTTAGAAAGTAGACATAAAGCAGATAAAATTTTGCAAAAAAAAGCTTGGGAGCGCTTTAAATCATTAGACGCAACGCTAGGTGAACGAACTGCAGCTTTAGCAGTCAGTACCATCATGAAAGCAAAGAGAAAATTGGGAATGGGGTGTAAACGTCGATCTAATATGAAGAAGAAGAAATGCAATGGTGGAAATTTATTGCATTTACGAAAGACAATAGCTAAAAAAATTAAACCTAACGGAAATTTCACAGACACAATAAAGTCAGCGCTTTCAACGGCAAAACGTGTGGTAAAAAATTTAGGAGGAAAGAAAAACATTAAAGTTCCTAGAGTAATTCCCCTACCTAAACAAGGAGGGTTTTTACCATTTCTTATTCCGTTATTCGCAGGATTATCAGCAATCGGTGCTTTAGCTGGCGGTACATCAGGAATTGCTAAAGCAGTCAATGATGCTAAAATGCTAAAAATTGCAGGAAGAGACATCGCGCCATAATCGCATGATGGAATCGGTCGCTATAGGCTCCATGAATAAGAAAGCGGTACACTATATCTAAAAAAACAAATCTGGTGGTGGGCATTATACTTAAAACCGTTTCCAAAAACTGAATAGATTACCCGAAAGACCGTTAACGGATACTGATTTAAAGAAATACTCCAAAACGTACCGTACTTTAGGGATATTTTTATGAGAGATAGTATGCCTAAATTGCCACGGAAAAATGAATCTGGAATTATTAACTTAGATAGCCAAAGAGGACCAGGTACCCATTGGGTTTGCTACAAAAAGCGTGGTAAAAGGTATGGTATTACGATAGTTTCGGTAATATTCGACCACCAAACGAAGTGATTAACTACTTTCGGGGTGTAAAATATATTATAATTACAACCAAGATCAAGAGTTTAATACAATTATTTGCGGACACCTATGCCTACAATTTTATATAAATAATCAGCACAACATCAAATTTTCTCAGTTATGTCAATAACATTCAGTTTAGAAGGTGTTGGTAAACAGCTACTACAACTTCTATCCACCGATAGAGCTAGATTTGGGGAAGAAATCGTTATTGGATTGGTTGGATTTTACGGCTGCAACAGCATTAGAAACATTTATAAGGCAACGATAGATTTTATTTTAGAACAAATCCATCTCATTTGCAAGTGATTAATATTCCACACGGTGCATATGAGTTAGATGAAATTAACGATTATCTAAAATCTAAAATACCCACAGAAAAGTTTAATTAGAGCAAACAACAATACACTTAAATGTGAGATAAACAGTTCATTTGAGATTGATTTTACTAAAGAAAATTGTATTGGGGCATGCTAGGGTTTGAGTCTAAAATATTAGAACCAAATATTTTACATACATCTGCGTTAGACATCCAAATACTTAAACACACTAATCTAACGTAGATGCAACATTATAAAGGGATCTTATCGAAACGGGAAAAAAGTATTATATGAGATTGATGTTTCAGTTCCTCCAGGTTATCGTCTAGATAAAACTCCAAGCAATACTCAATATTTAGAAGTAAACACTGACATTATTAGTAATATAACAATTAATTTGACTAATCAAAAGGGTGAATTAATAGACTTTGGTGAAAGTGAACCATTCACTGTACGCTTAGAACTAAAAGAACATGGGTCTGAGAATTAATCCAGGACCAATTCCATCTTTCAAAAACTCAATAAAAGACATCATCCCTACAGTAAGTCATTAATTAGTCATCAACCTTCATTGCGGTTAACATCTCCAGAGAAATACTTTTTAACGTCAATTGGTTTAAAAGTTCTCAACCACAATGGCAGAATCGTTAAACGTCTTTCAAAACGTACATTTTGATGATACTATAATTAAATCAGATATTCACACTTATCTTCCATATGGATCTTCTAAATATGGACCTTCCGAAGAAATACGAATCTTAATTCAAAGTCAAGATCTAATTACGGCTACTTATGATAGTTTTCTGTACATAGAAGGTAAACTTGAGCTCAAAAAAGAAGATGAAAGAAAAGCATGCAGCTTAACCAACAATTTCCCGAACTTTCTTTTCGAAGAAATTCGTTATGAGTTAGGTGGTCAGAGTGGATGTTTGTAGAAATCCAGGAATAACATCTACGCTTAAGGAATATATTTCTTATACGGCAAGCAAAAGCAAAGCACTAAGTCATTTAGGATGGTCACTAAAGAATGAAGAACCATTACAAGTAGAATTCGATGAACAAAATGGAGAAAAACCTTTTACAGTATGCATACCATTGAACCACATATTTGAAATAATGGAGGATTATCGTCAGGTAATCGTGAATATGCGCCAAGAGTTGGTTTTAATTCGATCTAGAAGCGATACAAATTGTTACTATGGTGAAGTTGATGCCGCAATAACCTTAAATAAAATTCAATGGAAAGTACCGCACTTAACACTTAGTGATGCTGCGAAACTTAACTTGTTTCAAGGAATCAATAAAAATTCTATTATTACCGTTCCATTTCGACAATGGGAGTTGTATGAATTGCCTGCTTTAAAACAAGCAACCTCAGACATATGGCCAATAAAAACATCAACGCAACTGGAAAAACCACGTTGGATAATTGTTGCATTCCAACAAGGTAAAAGGTATACAAGGTCAGCAAGGGCCGGAAATTTTGATCACATTAACATCAGAAATCTTAAAGTACATCTGAATTCTGAGTATTATCCATATGAAGCAATGCATTTGAACTTCAGTGCTAACCAATATGTACCTGCCTATCACAATTTTTTGAAATTTCGATGTGATTACTATGGTGAAGATGATAAAGATGCATTATTCAACTATTCCGAATTCAAATCATGTCCAGTATTTGTAATGGACTGCTCTAAACAAAATGAATCCTTAAAAAACTCAGCAGTGGACATCAAATTGGAAATGGAATCTCTAACACCTTTCGATAATGGAATCGTTGTATATGGTCTTATTCTCCATGATGCTATTGTACAGTACAGTCCACTCACCGGAGAAGTGAAAAAATTATAATTATTATTGTAATATATAAATAAAGATGTTGTAATTATTCGTTTAGTTTTATTTCATACATCAAAGATGAAAGTAGTTGCTCAGAAACAAAAACTCCCAATTCAAAATCATGACGTTGACGAAAAGTCTATTACTTCAAAACATGGTGATTTACTTCCTAGTAGTATACGTGGTATTATATGCGCCCTCAATTGCGGTAAAACAAACGCAATGATCAGCTGCTTACTGAAAAATGGTTTGAAATTTAAACATGTATACGTAACTCTAAGTCATTGAATTAAAACAAGTACAAACTTTTACAGGAAATCTTACTTCCAATGAAGGACATAGGTTACTTTATCTTCAGCGACAATCAAGATGTGATTGAGCCTAATTGTGCAAAATCAAACTCTATTTTTATCTTCGATGATATCGCTTGTGAAAAGCAAAATAATATAAGGGCATATTTTTCTATGGGCAGGCATAACGATATTGACTGTTTCTATTTGGGTCAAACTTACAGTAAAATTCCAAGGCAATTAATTCGTGATAATGCGAATCTAATTATATTATTTGAGCAAGATGAATTAAACTTAAAACATGCGTATGAGGATCATATAAGTCCCACCATAAGCATGAAATTGTTTCGGGACATGTGTTCAAAGTGCTGGGTAGATCCGTTTGGTTTCATGGTCATAAACAAGGATGCTGAAGTTAATAATGGTCGCTAGCTCAATTTCAACGGAAATATTCCATTAGGTGATTCAAGTAAATGTACTAGCTAGCTCAGCTTCCGTTTTTCAAAGAAATCCTCAAGTCTTCCATCTTTCTTAGATACATCCGTCGTGGGAGAATTAATACTGGAGGAAGAAGAAGAACTGTCTAGTATCGCAGATGATTATAATGAACCCATCTCAAGAATTTCGAGCAGTACAATGAATTGCGTATATGTTGAACGTATATTGAAGAATGCTGAAGGCGATATTGATCATGTATGGAGTCCACTATGATACCAAAACTGACAAATGGACAATTGGTAATACATGACAATTAAAGGGACGATATAATTATTAAAGGCTCACGTATAAAGACTCAGGATTATATGATCTGCTTATTATGAATGAACACTTAAGTCTAGTAAAGTCAACAGATAGAAAAAATATAGAACTATTTTAGACTACGAATGTAAGCGAGATTATGATGTAAGTACACAGATTCGAGGAAGCCGCAGCAAAAGTATACAAATAATCAAACCCTTGCTGTCATCATCATCACCCACCACAACCAGAGCAGGTGGAGCTATGTTTTTAAGGAATTAACAAACAGACCCATTGAATATAAATATTGGAATGATATACATCAACTAATTCGTGATCTGGAGGTATTGTGGGCAGAAAATTGCAGGAAACACAGGTGTTGTAAATGACATAATATCAATTGCAGAAGAACTGTATGAAGATGGATACATTGAAAACCGAACAAGTTTAAACAATATAAATGAGAATGCATTGATGTCGACATGTCACAACTAAAATGCCCTTGACAAATTTGGACGTTCATATGTCCAGTATCAATTAAAGAAACTAATCAGTTTAAACTGATTGATGCTAATCAATTTAATATTGAAATAAGAGACTCACAAGATATAGTTCAAATTTTACTATTTATCAACAAGGTTCGATTTGGATGGAAATCGTTTGACACAGTTGGCTGACCCAAAAGATGGTGATGCTATAAGTAAAGGATACCTTGATTTCTGTTTACAAGTAGTTCAACACTTTCAAAAACCCAACGCTTATCTAGCCTGGAGGAAAAACATCAACTTAAAGAAATTGTGAATAAATTAGCATATGTCCAAATTACAACTCGTCAAGAATTGCACAAACCTGCACGAAAAAAATTTTAAACGAAGGCGAACAATAATTAGAGGTTTTGATGATCTTTGGCAAGCAGATTTAGGAATTTAACACATTGCCAAACAAAATAAGGGTTATAATATATTAGTGGTCATCGACTTTTTTTGAAATACTTATGGACTAAAGGATTAAAACGAAAACAGGTCAAAAGTTACCAAATGCAAACAATCTTGAAAAGGGGAAACCTACCAATTTGCAGACAGATGCAGGAAAAGAATTCTACAATGAGCATTTTATAAACTAATGCATCGTTATGGAGTCAATCATTACTCTACCTATAGCACAAAGAATGCAATTGCTGAACGTGTTATCAGACCCATTAAAGGTGCTCTATATAAGTCATTCAGCCTGCAAGGTAAATACAAATGGATTGATAAATTGATAATAACGATGGATTATAACAAGTAAATAGAACTATTAGAATGAAGCCCAAAGATGTTATAATAATAAAAAACTTAACTAAATAAAAATATTCGATAGAATCGATATTCTGGGGTACATAGTACGAATCAGTAAATTTAAAAATATTTTCGCCAAAGGATACACACTCAATTGGTCTAGTGAACTATTTAAGATTGTGAAAGTTCGCTTACTAACCCCACTAGTACATGCTAAGACATGAAGGGAAATCCTGTGGGATTATGAACATGATTACAAAAACAAAGTATCCGATGTATATCTAGTAGAAAAAGTGCTTCGCCAAGAATAATAAGTTATTTCGTAAAATGGTGGGATTGATGAAAGATCATGGATCAAAAGGATGATATTGTTTTATAACATTTAACCTGTACTTTGTGAAACAAATACTTAAAGAATTTCTCGAGCAGTACAATGAATTGCCGCTATATGTTGAACGTATTTGAAGAATGCTGAAGGGATATTGATCATACGTATAGTCCACTATGATACCAAAACTGACAAATGGACAATTGGTAATACCCATCACAATTAAAGGAGACGATATAATTATTAAAGGGTCACGTATAAAGGACTCAGGATTATATGATCTGCTTATTATGAATGAACCCACTTAAGTCTAGTAAAGTCAACAGATAGAAAAAATATAGAACTATTTTAGAGGCTACGAATGTAGTAACGAGATTATGATGTAAGTCACAGATTCGAGGAAGCCGCAGCAAAAAGTATACACAAATAATCAAACCCTTGCTGTCATCATCATCACCCACCACAACCAAGGGAGGAGGTGGAGCTATTTTTAAGGAATTAACAAACAGACCCATTGAATATAAATATTGGAATGATATACATGAACTAATTCGTGATCTGGAGGTATTGTGGGCAGAAAAATTAGGGAAACACAGGTGTTGTAAATGACATAATATCAATTGCAGAAGAACTATATGAAGATGGATACATTGAAAACCGAACAACCTTTTAAACAATATAAATGAGAATGCATTGATGTCGACATGTCACAACTAAAATGCCCTTGACAAATTTGGACGTTCATATGTCCAGTATCAATTAAAAAACTAACCTCAGTTTAAACTGATTGATGCTAATCAATTTAATATTGAGAATAAGAGACTCAGCAATGTGGCCATCCCATAGATCCTCAAGTTGTCATCACTAAGCAATACTATTTATCAACAAGGTTCGATTTGGATGGAAATCGTTTGACACAGTTATGACCCTGAAGAAGATGGTGATGCTATAATAAAGGATACCTTGATTTCTGTTTACAAGAGTTCGGAACACTTTCAAAGGAAACGCCAACGCTTATCTAGCGCTGGAGGAAAACTACATCAACAAAGAAATTGTGAATAAATTAGCACATGTCCAAATTACAACTCGTCAACAATTGCACAAACCTGCACGAAAAATTTTAAACGAAGGCGAACAATAATTAGAGGTTTTGATGATCTTTGGCAAGCAGATTTAGCTGAATTTAACACATATGCCAAACAAAATAAGGGTTATAAGTATATATTAGTGGTCATCGACTGTTTTTCGAAATACTTATGGACTAAAGTATTAAAAACGAAAACAGGTCAAGAAGTTACCAAGGCCATGCAAACAATCTTCAAAAAGGCCGGAAACCTACCAATTTGCAGACAGATGCAGGAAAAGAATTCTACAATGAGCATTTTACTAAACTAATGCATCGTTATGGAGTCAATCATTACTCTACCTATAGCACAAAGAAGGCTGCAATTGCTGAACGTGTTATCAGAACCCATTAAAGGTGCTCTATATAAGTCATTCAGCCTGCAAGGTAAATACAAATGGATTGATACAATTGATACCATAACGATGGATTATAACAATCGTAAGCATAGAACTATTAGAATGAAGCCCAAAGATGTTGGTAATCATACAAAGCTAGAGGCTTACACTAACATAAAAATATTCGATAGGAATCGATATTCTGTGGGTGACATAGTACGAATCAGTAAATTTAAAAATATTTTCGCCAAAGGATACACACTCAATTGGTCTAGTGAACTATTTAAGATTGTGAAAGTTCGCATTACTAACCCCACTACGTACATGCTGGAAGACATGAAGGGAAATCCTGTACTGGGAGGGTTTTATGAACATGAATTACAAAAAACAAAGTATCCCGATGTATATCTAGTAGAAAAGTGCTTCGCTCCAAGAATAATAAGTTATTCGTAAAATGGTGGGGATTGGATGAAAGATCATGGATCAATAAGGACGATATTGTTTTATAACATTTAACCTGTACTTTGTGAAACAAATTACTTATATTAGTTATATATATATATATATATATATATATATATATATAGTTTGTAGAAAAGGATGTAGCTCTTAGATGAAATAAAACACACACACAAAAAATAATAGTATTTTATTTTTAAATATTACATTTATTTTAAAATTTCATTATCTTATAAAGTGAACCTAAAGTACTTCTATAATCACTTAAATTACTGGATGGCCATATACCCGAATCTGGCCCACACCTTCCATCCCAAGCAGGAATTTGAATTTGTTTCACCTTTATTGATGTTGTCTAGTATCCAGTAATAAATTTTGTGATGTTCCTCGTTTTCCCATGGTTGAAACTTATAGTTAGTGTTTTGTTCTAATAATATTTCAATCAAAATATCGAGGCATTTGTAATTAGCGTAATATGCTGCTTTCTCAATACATTCAGTTGTAATAAATAATGTATCTTTATAAGCAGAATTAATATTCTCTAAGCTAGATTTAACATTTGTTGAATCATCATACACCATAATAAATTGTATACATACATTTTAAGCGGTACGTTACCAAGTAAATTCATATCATCTAAGATTTTATCAACTTTATTAAAAGTTAATGAATTGTAACCTTTATTAATGCACAATTTTGTAAAACTTTTAATGCTATTGTCCAATTTAATTTTTTTATCAAATAATGTCTTAATAATAACTTCATTTGCACACTTTGAATTTATAGCACACCAGTTAAAACACTCATCAGGAATAATAATATGTTGTAGTATATGCAATACAAAGCTTTCAGAGGAACACTTCCCCATCAAAGAACGCTTCAGGTACTTTCTGTAGATTTGATCACTACTGTACCATAGTTCATCATGCAGTTTATTTTCGAGACTGCTCATAATTATTGTTTTTTTGAAACAGAAGTTAAAGTAAAGTTAAATCCCCAAGGTCTAGTATCAGAGAAATTGAAATTTACCAATCGTTTATCATCGTAAGGACTAAGTATTACTTTATTCTGTTTTATTGTAAACACATCATGTCTCTTTGACCTTATCAAATATTGATATCGCCTTATTACGTTACCATCAAAGAAAATATGTTTATAATCATTTATCGTGATCTATTTGATACTTGCATGGGTAGAACCCTTTGATTTTTTTACAACTTTTTTATCAACAGTGTAAGCATACATTTTTGCACGAAGTCCTACAAATTCCAACATAATTGCACCATGATTTTCATCTTTCATTAAGCCGGGGACTTTTTTATTTACTAATGGAATTCCAAAGATATTTTCATGACTATAGTCAGATGTATCGAATTTATCAATGTCTTCTTTAATGTACTCATAGATATCAGGAACCGAAAATGTGTATATAAGGCTATCTGTATCTGTGTACAAGAGCTTGGAATTATTTGGAAACTTAGGTAGGATGTAACCATAATAAAAATTGTATAAAAAAGTTTTTGAAACGTCTAAAACACTGAAGCCTGCATATATGGGTTTATTTAGATATACTTCCAGCTTGTTCATTTGAATGATGAGCATATCATTGCTAAATATTGTACAACTATGAAAATTTGGTTTTGATATGTAAGCACGAGCACCATAGCGACCATCCCATTTTGTTATTAAACGTATATCCTTATATTTACGTACATTTTCCATCAGCTTCCCAAAAACACTATTAATCATTAATTTATAAAATTTTATCAAATTCATTTTGAGATTGCTGACGCATGGTTGTATTTAAATCGATATATTTTTTAACCATGGTGATTGTAAAACGTAATATACGATGCACTTTTACCAACTTTAATCCATATTTTAAATATACTTTCAAATTTCTGTAATGAATTACGTAATTACGTTTTGGATACAATGTAAGTAATAATTTTTTTATTTTAGAATTTGAATCAGGTATGGGTGGAACCATATGTTCGGGTGCCAATGGTAGATCACTGTGACTCTCATGTAATTCTATAGGATAGTCTAAATCACACTCGACTATATAGCCAATTTCCGAATCATCGGGATGGTTTATTAAATCTAAAGTTTCAAAATTATCAACAAAAGAAAAATCACCAAATGGTAGAAATTCTGACATGGTGGCTCCGTATAAATTATTTACGTCGTAGTACATTAAATACACACTTTCGGAAGTGGGATCAAATTTTTCCCCCATGTACTTATTGTTAGCTTTAGCATACCGATTAGAACATTGAGCCACACCACCTAATTCCTCTTTCAATAAACATTAGCATATCAATATCAGTAAATAGTTCTAACTTTACTTGTGTAATTTTAAGCATAGCATCGAATGCTAAACCGGGGCTGTACAATAGTGCAGAGGATCAAGTTTGTAAGTACTTAAACAAGTTTGCCGAAATTTTCGAAAATATCAGCTAAAAGTAGAACGTCCGTTTTAAATACAAATCTGAGTACTCCCTAACGATCTAATATGAAATTTGTTCCAAACATTAACCGCATGTGCAAAACTAACATCATTGATTCCGTCATTATTAAGATGACTAAAAACGCTTCCTTGGGAGGTAGCCTGGTTTCGTCTAATTTATCCCACGTATCAATATACTCATAAGGAAACACACCTTTGCGAACTAGTAAAGAAAATTCTTCTTCATTGTTACAATTAGCTCGGTAATAACTTTTTACTATTTTCCAAATAGTTTGATAACTTTTCAATACTACTACTCATAAATCTGAAAGAGTCAATAAATCTAAACTTAATTTTACTACCTTCTATTACTTTTGTGAAAGAGATATATCTTTCTTTGTTTATGGGTAGGAGTGAAATCGCACCGGGAATAGTAGCCAATTCTCTAATGACGAAATGGCTATCATAACCTGACAAATTATGAAACACAACCGGTAAGATGTGAGAGTCTATAGTTTAGGTTACAATTCTGATGTGATGCTCCTCGAAATACTCCAGTGAAATGGTTATGATCTCTGACCTTTATATCATTATCTGTAAATGGTTTTTCGCAAATGTGACAAATCGTGGTGCTTTCAAAGTGTTCAACCTGATTGGGAGTTAAAGTACCCATAGGTATTATTTTATTGATGATTTCGGTGCTCCAATGTGCAATACTTTGAAGCTCTTTAACAAACCATTGAATGCAATCATTTACTCTATAAAGCCTAAATCGAGATAAAGAATCATTGTATGAACACTTTAAGTAGTAAGCAATGCTAAAGGGTATATGTTTGGAATGAAATAGAGTATTACCCCCAAGTGATGTTAAATTTGTACACTTTTCTAAAATACTTTCTAAATCCGCATAAATTACAAACGGTACCTTTTCCTGAAATGCGAAATTTTTGAACTGCAGAAACATTTCCGCTTCGGTAGGCATCCTGACTGAACATTGATTAAGTTGATGGCAGAGAGTGACATGTTTTTGTAGAAGGTGATCTGAAGAAAAGTGATTCAAGCATTGATAACAAATAAACATCTTGTGCCCCTATTCGATAGTTGTTTAGAAAAAGAGCTGACATTTTTTAATCCACGCGAAATGATAAACAGTATTATTTTTGTATTAATAGCATCAGCAGTAGAACCCGCAGAATGATAATTAGGCAAAAGTACTAAAAGATTTATAGGTTCCCTGACACTATTTTCTTGATTTACACTTAATACTAGCGGTAATACACCTTTCCCCTGAATGCATAACAAATTAATGGAGAGTTGTTTAATTTTTCAAATTTTTTACATCATCTATTTTAATGGGAAAGGAATTGACCATAATTCAAAACATCTCTAAAATGAGGATAACTGTAAACTCTATCTGAATGAAGTTGCACTGGGTATAATGCCGAAACAACGGCCCACAGGAAGCAGTACTCGTCATCGTTCTTAACATTCACTACCGCATGCTTTACTGCTATGAAGTAAGGAACTTTAACGTAAGTCGAAAGGCCACCTCTAAATGGAGTATAGCTATTAATATTCACCTTTAAATGTAAAACTTCGTGTAATGCCCAACCGGAATCCCTTTCGGAAAACTCCTCTAATTTTTTTTGTAATTTGTAATAAACGTTATTGTTATACCACTCACGCAAATTGGTGGTAATATCGATGACATAATTTTTTATGGCAAAAGTCTTCAACTCAATAACATGATTTTGAGGTTGCATGAAATTGCAGGCTAAAATGACATTGACCTTTAGCATCGTTTGTCTTAGCATTACTTTAACCTTTCGCGCAAAACTATTGTATGCATTTTGTAAAAAAATAAGAGGGTCCTTGATGTTTGCTATATTGACTATAATTCCAGTAAGTAACCTACCATTGAAACATGAATCTAGAGAGTACCAACTAATTTGCGTGTACGCTTTTTAGTGACATTTCCACTACCTGTTTTCTCTGAAGCGTTCTTTAACTGTTTAACTCTTATAAGATAACACTTTAGCAATGATAAATTACTTTCGAGTTTAAGCAAATTTTCGCATGTCTCTAAATAAATTTTATTTTGAATTATATCTCGCAATAGCTTAATATTAGTGTTAATTATACGGATGTGCTTTACAAATTCATTTTGGGTTTTCAACAATGGAATAATATTTCTTGTTAAATTAACAATATCACTACTGCTGGGTATACCGTTACTCATAGTTACCTTCAAAACTGTATCCAACACTGCAAGAAAATATGAAGCACACGATTATATAGTAATGGAAACAAATATTATATTTATTATAACTGAAATGTAAAAATTAAAAATTTAAGTAACTATGGAAGTACTTTAGGTATACAATTGCAATTCTAGTCGGGAGTGCAATATACTGACTGGTACAAAACTGCTCTTTATCTCCTTATATAGTAATATAAACCCAGCATTCAAGGTCAAAACTGCTTATAACTTGTTGCAAGAGCTTCAGTGTGCATAGATTGCATTTTGTAGCGTTTACTGGGAACATCGATTAACCTTGACATCAATACTGTTCTCATAGTCATGACTTATGCTGCATCACCTTTGCTTGCTCAGGTCATTGTACTAACCACTTCCACTTGTTATCAATTTTGTTAACGTTAACAGATCTATGTGTATATAACGTTAAAGTTTTAATTGAATACTCATTAATTATTCACCATTAGTAATGGCTTCATCCAGTAAACGATCTAAACTTTCACTAAAAGACAGGCAAAACCTTGTATTTTACATGATGTTTTGGTGCATCAATATCACCGCACAACCAGCACCCTTCAAAGAGACCATCCCCATCATAAATAACATCGCACAACCAGCATTCGAAGAAATTCCCCATCATCTCCATCAGGGATAGTGATGTAGAGGATGAATTTCGAAGTATTTCGGAGGTATGTACAATTTAATTAATTAATATTATAGTTTTTATTAATTCATAGAGAATTTTTAGTACAAATAAAATTATTCATTTTTCAGCATAACACCAGCAACGGTTATAGCAACACCCCACAACCACCACCGTTGGAAACCTGCAATATGGAGGAAAAAATTTGGCTCTTATAGAAGGGCACCTCAACAGCAGGATGATGAGCAGGATCCACCAACCCTTCAGGCCTTTAGAAACAAGTATTCGGTGGTTACAAACTTTACAATGACTATTTGAATAGATTGTTGGTAGGTTTACGGGAAACTTAATAAAGAACTGAAGGAGGCTAATCAATATTTAGAGTGTGTGCAAAAATATAAAGACTGAAAATATATTGCTTACTGAGGATGGATGTGAATTTTTTAGTGGAATTTATTGTATCTTTTCATTTAAAGTTAAATGAATTTTTTTTATATTTTTATTATTTGGAATTATTCCCATTATCCAAAAAATGTTACTACAGCTAAAAAATGTGAGTGATAGTCCAAGTTGCGCTAGAAAAGTGAAATGATCTACCTTAAGGAAAAAATTAAAAACATCTGGAAGTCTGACTTACTCATGCATAAATTTCTACATCAAAGTAAAGCAGTCCTTTTTGCAAATTTTAATTGCTGTTGTGTTACAAATTTTAACTTATAAGTTAAGGAAATAATTGAATCCTTAAGTAAGTGTTGAATACAAAATGTTAATTTCAAATAATTTCGTAATTATAGGAAATGATAACTTAAAAATACACTAAGAAGGTTATTGCAAAATATCATGCATATAAAGAAAGTGTGAAAATATAATACAGTTAAATAAAAGTCAAAACAGTTCTCAAATGCATGTAAATCTGAAAACTTTACGGCATGTATTTATGCAACACAAATGACGCAATTGTATTGATACATTTACAAATCCCGTTTCAAAGTTGTAATGTAAATTGATGACATAAAAATAGAATGTTCGCTAAATGCTTTCACAGCAAAATAACTGCGTTCATTATCCTACAATTATTATTAATTTATGAATACCCACGCTGCACCGAAAATTACAAGTCATGTTTTAAGTGTTGTTTCAAAATTGAATTGGGTAATTTAAAGAGCATTTAGATACATTAAATGGATAAATTGCATGCATATGTTTCTTCTGAGCTTACGTTACAAAATGTGTTTTAAGTGCTTTTGTTGTTTCAAATGAATTTAATTTAATGTAATTTTTTCATATTTTTATTAATTTATACATGAAATGATAAATTGTCACTTCTAAAATACAACTGCGTTGAAAAAAAATTTTTTTTTTTTTTTGAGAATTAGGTGAAAAATTTAAATTTTCAAGAGCGCATTTTTCTAGGACTTATATAGGAGTTATTATTACTTTATTTCATGAAAAATCGTTACAATCTATTTTAGAAAAAAACCGTATTACAAATAGTTTACAAATTAGTTAAACTATTGTTTTATTACATCGTATTTCATATTGATGCTCAATTTATTTGGGAAAAATGTTTAATATTCTAATAGTAAAAGAAGACCTTCAAGTTTTTCCAAATTTTTTTAGTTTTGAAACTGCTATCTTTGGCGCTCTAATTTATTGGGTCTATATACGAAAATTCAGAATTTTTGGGTAAAGGATTATCGAGTTGTGATTTATTAAGCAATTAACAACGTTCACTTACGTATAACTTTCATTGGTAAAACAAATTTTTTATCACATTTTTTTTGTTTTGCAAATTTTTGAAACTGCTATCATTGGCGCTCTAATTTATTGGTCTATATACGAAAATTCAGAATTTTTGGGTAAAGGACATTGAGTTGTGATTTACTAGGACAATTAACAACGTTCACTTACGTATAATTTTCATTGGTAAAATACATTTTTTCACATTTTTTTGTTTGACAAATTTTGAAACTACCATCTATTTGGCGCTCTAATTTATTATATAAAAATTCAGAATTTTGGGTAAAGGAATTTCGAGTTGTGATTTATTACGATTAAAACCATATATTTACATATAACTATCATTACTATCACTACTGTAATTACTTATTTACTTTTTAAAACGTCTTCTTTCAAATTATAATGCACCTTTATTTAATACTTTTCATGGCACATTCACTGAAGTTGCATCATTTTCTTTTTTACCTCATACAGCTCTAAATCTATCCTCAATTTTTTATTTCCTTGATTAACACCTCGAGTCTTTTCTTCCTCTCTCAATACTTAATAATTCTTTCTTTCTTTCTTTATCATTCTTATTACTTTCACCATTTCTAGCAATACAAAGTTTACTGAATCATGCAATCCCGGAGAAGCCTTTTATTATAAACATGCATCCTTTCAAAACTGCTAACTTACTCAAAAACTTTAGATTTATAAGAATGATTACCTTGCAACTTCTATTTTAGATTGACCTTGATCAGCTACAAAATTTATATTTCCCATAAAAGGTTTGACTTGAAAATTATATTCTTAGATTTATTTTTAGCTTTTCACCTTGACCTTCTATTTCTAAGAAATGTAATTGACACTCATAAGTCAATAACCTTTGACCTTCAAAACTATTTTTGATTTATGATTACCTTGCAACTTCTATTTTTAGCTTTGACCTTTACCAGCTCCAAAAGCTTCCGATTTCACCACCAGAGGGCGAGTGACCTTGAACTGGTCCAGAATCGACCTAGTATAACTACTGTAATGAGATTACAAAAACTTATAATAATATACAGATTATGTTTATTGAATATCAAATGTACTGATAAAATAATGAAGGTCTTAAAATTATGCTTAAAGTACTAAATAAATCACTACATTAATACCTTAGAAATTTTTGTACACAAACTTTTCTTTTTGACAACCTCTGGTATCTAAATATGATTACGAAACGGTTAACCTACATGAAGTCATTCTTACGTCATCATTGTGCAATCTTGACATAATGATAAGTGTTTTTGTAACTATGGTTTCAAAACTTTTGAGTTAATCGGACTATTTCCACAGTTTTTTTTTATTTTTATCGCGACGTTTCGGAAGCGGACTCTGCTTCCGTCATCAGGCTTTGTCGTGAGAAGGACTGTTTTCGCACTTGAGTCGAATTCATATGTTATGATTTTTTGTCAGTTACAAAAATACAAGTTAATTTTAATTTTTTACGGCAACGTTTAAAGTTCTCAGCAAAAGAATTGCCAGATTGATATGCAGTGTAGGCACCGCGCGAGGGAGGGGCGATAAGCTAACTCTACATTGTTCATATGTATACAAAATAATTTATAGTTTGTATCTCGGCCCCATTTAATATTTTTCTGGTTCTGCTACTGTTGAATGTTGATCTGTACTAATTTTTAGATAAAGATTTCAGTTTCTTTATAATATATAATTTTTATTAGGAGTATATTGTTTTCTACATATGTGTAGAAAAAAACAGAACAAATATTAAAAATATTGCCAAGTAAATAAATAAAAGTAAAAATGTATGTAAAAATAAATCTATTAAACAAAATGTAAAATAACTGTGCTATGACTATACAAGAGTTATCACAATCATCGTCAATCTTCATTGTGGTCATCATTTTCCAAGTTATTTTCAGTATATTTATTCTTCATCCTAAGTGTGTAATAGACATGCATTAGCTTGTTTGATCTCTGAAACGTCAGTCTATTTCTTATTGGTGTGTGTATTAGTGACCAAGTATAAAAAACTTACTCCAGCTGTGCAGAGGATGCTGGTATATTATGTAATTTTAATGCAAGTTTGCTTAAATTGGGTGAATAAAAATCAGCCATTCTCCAAAAAGTTAGTGCATTTTTTATTTCCTTCAAATTCAGCTTTTCAAATATCTCTGTTTTACATCGAAATTTCTTCAATTCCTACGAGATTAAGACGCTTCAATAGAAAGGTCAGTGCTATCTTACTTCTTTCGTTTCCATGTTTGTTCTTGTAAATGGGATGTAACAAATATGCAGTGATAGCAAATTCATTAAGTGACATTTTTTGTCTGTTTATTAGTTGTTCGGAAAATTTTTTGAGCAATTTCATATCCAACCACAAATTTACATCATCAGTCAAAAGAAAATCAGAACTTTGACATTTGTTCATTACATTACAGATTGGATAGTATAATTCTACAGTTGGCTTTATTTTAGTTATAAACCCTTCACTAAAAAGCAACTCAGTAGCATTCTGTTTAACCATTTGATTTTTTAAATGATTGCTTGCCATAATTCTCATGTATTTTAAGTTCTTAAGTAAACCTAAATACGAATCTCGATATGACCACCATCTTGTTTCGCATGACAATTTAAATCTGTGCCCAGCAGAATTTGTTATTTGTCTTTCAAGCTGTGAACTTAATTCATGATCAATAAACGTAATAATTGAACTCCAAATTACAAAGAAATGTCGTACTCTATCAAAACTAAACCTGATTCCCTTTTCTATGAAAATCTTTTTATACAAAGTATCACTAAAAAGGACGCCAATTCAAATTATGACCAATGAGCATCGATCTAATCCCCTAATAATCGAGTGTATTAATCCCGTAGATAAACCCGAGCAATAGGTCCTCGGTTGAAAATCAAAAATGTCATTATTTTTCAAATGACTAAAAAACTACGTGTTGGATTTTAAAACTATTACTAATATGAGATTTTGCGTTAAATTCGGAATAATTAGCCTACTTTTTGATGTATTCAACACATTTTTTAAGCTAAATTCAAAGGAACTGTAAATGTAGTGTGTTGCATCAATCCCATAGAGGGTAATAATAACCGTTAAAAAAGTTATTTGCCTTTATAACTCCTGAAAAGGATAAAGCAGAACCATTAGTGCGAAAGTTATCTTGTAAAGTTAAACATACTATTTCCATAAAAATTGCAACATCTAAAATTTGTTGAACGATTTTATTGAAATTTTCGTCAACGATGTCTTTAATTACAACAAACAAACGACTAAAGTTTTAATAAAACCTAGCTAGTAGTTTTTTTTTGTTTTTTCCTTTGCGCTTAGTAACAATAAATTTGAAGAAATAAACCAATCAGTGTGTAGTTAACTGTCAATTTTACAAATTGCTTGTTCACAATTTCGTTCTGAACCATGGCAATAGTACGTCAACATCAACATTTTTCCCAGACTGATTTTGAACGTGGCCGTATTATTGGCATGAGAGAGGCCGGACTTTCGCTCAGAGAAATTGCTCGTCGTTTAAACCGAAATGTTACAACGGTATTGAGATGTTGGTCCAAATGGTCCGAGGAAGGGGTGCACTAACGTCGCCCTGGACCTGGACGTCCCCGCAGGACTACAGATCGCGAAGAACGTCGCTTAAGACTTTTGGCCGCAAGAGACAGATTTTCAGCAACTCGATCAATTGCAAATGATTGGATGAGAAATGTAGGGACCCAGAATGTCAATGTCATATGTTTATGCCGGATAGGGTCTTATGGGCTGCGTTCATATCGTCCATTTTTATGTCTTCCTCTTACACCACATCACCGTCTACGCACGCTAAAAGAAAGCAACGAAAGAGCGAATTTGGTGTAATAATGGCATCGAATTGTGTTTAGTAACGAGTCCCGATTTTGATTGTGGGCCCACGATGGTCGTAGGAGGGTCAGACGGGTGCGTGGAGAACGTTAAAATCCAACATTTTTTGTGGAACGCAACACAGCCCTCACAAAAGGAATGATGATATGGGGTGCAATATGAGTAGTAATATAAGGCCGGAGCTACTCCACTTCAAGGTCACCCATGTAAATCTTATGGGATTTATTTCAAGGTCAAGTGAGTTTTCTCATTATGCCAGAACGCGCTCCACGCCTCAAGGACGTTTGAAGGATGCTTTTGGCAGGGAATTTAAATTTTCGGTGCAGGTCAAGGTCAAAGTAAAAATAGAAATTGCAATATCATCTTCATCATCATATTACAATTGTTAGAAAGTCTAAAAGTGTAGTGGTCAAGGTCAAAGATTATTGATCTGTAGGATATCGTATAACATTTCTTAGAAGTGTAAAAATAGAATAAGTTCATGGAAAGAAGAAGAAGAAGAACCTAGGTTAGCGGTTTTGAAGGATGTAGATTTATAATAAAAGGCTTCCTTGGGTGTGTGTGATTTAGTATTAGCAGAAATGATGAAAATAGTAATATAAGGCCGATCCTGGACCAGTTCAAGGTCACCCCATGCAAATCTTATGGGGATTTATTTCAAGGTCGAGTGAGTTTTCTCGTTATGCCAGAACGCGCTCCACGTCTCAAGCATGTTTTTGGTGGGGGATTTAAATTTTTGGAGTCACTCGCCCTCTGGTG
>JARFJB010002186.1:620000-645000 GCA_036346205.1 Vesta saturnalis
ACTTATATATATATATATATATATATATATATATATATATATATATATATATATATATATATATATATATATATATATATATATATATATTAAACGAGTTTCTTATCATGATTTATTAAATTATCCAAATTATGTAGGAAGAAATGACCCATAAAACTTATATTACAAAGAAAGAAAGAAAGAAAAAGGTCAATAACATTATCCTGTTATATGAAATGTATGTCAGCATTTTTGTATGTGTCTATTTTAAAATAAATAAATACACTCTTTTAATAATATCAGATGAATTTTTAACTCAAAAATTTTGAATTTTGTATATATGCTGAATAAATAACAGTGCAAAGGTTAGCATTAAAATAAATTCAGAATATAAAAAATTTCAAAACAGTCTTGTGAAAATAGTACATAAAGGTTGAAACTTGCGTACATTTATATTTATATTTATTTATAAATCAGTAGTCCTTTACCCAAAAATTCCAATTTTCGGCATGTAGACTAAACAAGTAAGAGCGCAAAAGATAGCACTCCAAAAATTCTCAAAACTAAAAGAATGTGAAAAAAAATTTTCAATTATTAATGATAAAGTTTGTAGTTTTGATATGTAAGTGAACGTTGTTAAGGCTTAATAAATCATAACTCCAATGTCCTTTGCCCAAAAATTCTGAATTTTCGTATATATATCCAATAAGTAAGAGCGCCAAAGATAGTAGTTTCCAAAATTTGTAAAAACAAAAAAAATGTGATAAAAAATGTATGTTACCAATGATATGTAAATATATGGTTTTAATCGCTTAATAAATCAAAACTCCAATGTCCTTTACCCAAAAATTCTGAAATTTCGTATACAGGTTCAATAAATTAGAGCGCCAATGATAGCAGTTCCAAAATTTACCAAAACAAAAAATGAGATAAAAAAAGATGAATTTTACCAATGTAAATTTATATGTAAGTTAAAGTTGTTAACTGCTTAATAAATCACAACTCAATGTCCTTTACCCAAAAATTCTGAAATTTCGTTTACAGATCCAATAAATTAGAGCGCCAATGATAGAACTAAAAAATTTGGGAAAACTTGAAGGTCGTCTTTACTATTGGAATATTAAACATACATTTTCCTCAATAAATTGGGCACCAATATGAAATATGATATAATAAAACATTAATGTAACTAATTTGTAAAATATTTGTAATACGGTTTTTCTAAAATAGATTGTAACGATTTTTCATGAAATAAAGTAATAATAACGCTCACAATGAATCTTTAGATATCTTACATATATATACACAATTGCAATTCAAGTTAAATGGATTGTACTCGTAATGAGTAAAAAGCATGCAATTGCAAAACTGCATCCATATAGTATTATCAGTATGATTTGTAATATTATATTCAAGTACTGTACTAGAATGGAATACATAATTGCAATTATTGTTGTGTAAACGATAGACGTGTGCTTGAATTATGAAAGTGATGTATGTTTGAAAGTGTGTGATGTAAGAAAAGATGTATGTACTCACATCTAAAACAAATTGACTAAACTACACTATAGACACTACTTTAAATATTTACATCTAAGTCCTCTAACGTACACAGCACGTTTTCTGTTTTTGCTATACCTATTCTAATTTTTTGTAACTAAATAAAAGAAATGTAGAATGATATGCAAAAGTGCAAGTTGTGTTGCATAAGTAATTGACGTGCATCTTTTATTAAAAAATTTGAATGTGCACTATTTACACAAAAATTCGAGATATATAAAATCATATGTATATTTCAATGATATACTGCAATTGAATATCTTATTTTTATGCATTAAATTCATATTTTTAGAGGTTATGTTTCAAATGAAAATTTTAACACTTCATCTTCTGTTCACTTATAACATCGGCTTAACTTTTCTTTATATATATATGTGTTAATGAAAATAATAAAGTATAAAAAATTTTATTGAAAAAAAATCACAACACTACTTAGTACCTAATTATAAACTAACTTAAATGTCTAAACTATCCAATATTCTTAACGCATTTTGTGTATTTTAATGTTCTGTCGTGCAACTTGTAAGTTGTTGTTCGCTGCACCAACTCATTATTTAATCGCTCCACTTTTGACACTTCCGATTTTCAGAATTAATGTATGTTGATAAAATGTTCTGCAACCACCTAACACTTTTTATTTTAAATTGCTGCAAGTCTGTAGGATCCTGAGATATTGCTTGTGATGGTGGTGGTGAACACACTGGTCGTATTAATTCTAAATTTTTCCTCCGTATTGGAGGAGTGTAGTTAGCTGCATGGTGGTGGTAGTGAAGCTTCAATTCCTCCATATTGGAGGAGTGTAGGTGGCTGCAGTGGTGGTGGTGAAGCTACAACTGTGGTTGCAGGCGTGATGCTAGAAAATAATTGGTTTGGTTAATAATATATTTATTAAAAATCACCACACAAAACAATACATTAAGCAAGGAATACTTACTTTTCAAAAACCGTGCAAAGTCGTCATCCTCTACATCACTGTCGCGTATAGAGATGGTTGGTATCTCATTTTCACTTACAAGTGTCTCAACAACTTGTTTTGACACTAATACATCTTGCAGTATGTTGGCTTTCTTCTTCTTTTGTAGTGACAGTTTTGAGCGTTTGCTGTTTGATGCCATTTTGTCTGTATAGTATGTATGTATGTATGTAACTACTGAATATTGAAATAAATTATTATTATGATTATATACATGTAAATTTGTTAACGTGTACAAAAAAGTGGAAGTGGTTACTATTGAGCTGTGCAAGCAAAGGTGATGAATGCATCATAATCTAGACATGAAAAGGTATTTCATGCCATGTCAGCAATGTTAGGTTATTAGATATTACCAGTAAACGCCCACTAAAGATAATACTAAAGAAAGTGCAATATCTGCATCTTTCTGAACTGAACTCTTGGAATACGCAATCTAAAGGCAATGAACTAAAGAGTGTGAAAGTATCAAATTTCATTTTCATATAAGTCGAGTTTCTGTATGCTGCATAAGGTCAAATACAAGTTATAACAAGTTTGTGATATTTAACCTTGAATTGGGAATTAAGCGTTTTTAGTCATCTTAATAATGACGGAATCAATGATGTTAGTTTTGCACATGCGGTTAATGTTTGGAACAAATTTCATATTAGATCGTTAGGGAGTACTCAGATTTGTATTTAAAACGAACGTTCTACTTTTAGCTGATATTTTCGAAAATTTCGGTAAACTTGTTTAAGTACTTACAAATTTGATCCTCTGCACTATTGTACAGAGTTTAGCATTCGATGCTATGCTTAAATCAGTAGCACAAGATGTTTATTTGCTATCAATGCTTGAATCACTTTTCTTCAGATCACCTTCTACAAAAACATGTCACTCTCTGTCATCAACTTAATAAATGTTCAGTCAGGATGTTATTGGATCTGTATACGAAATTTCAGAATTTTTGGGTAAAGGACATTGGAGTTGTGATTTATTAAGCAGTTAACAACTTTAACTTACATATAAATTTACATTGGTAAAATTCATCTTTTTTTTTATATCATTTTTTTGTTTTGGTAAATTTTGGAACTGCTATCATTGGCGCTCTAATTTATTGAACCTGTATACGAAATTTCAGAATTTTTGGGTAAAGGACATTGGAGTTTTGATTTATTAAGCGATTAAAACCATATATTTACATATCATTGGTAACATACATTTTTTATCACATTTTTTGTTTTTACAAATTTTGGAAACTACTATCTTTGGCGCTCTTACTTATTGGATATATATACGAAAATTCAGAATTTTTGGGCAAAGGACATTGGAGTTATGATTTATTAAGCCTTAACAACGTTCACTTACATATCAAAACTACAAACTTTATCATTAATAATTGAAAATTTTTTTTCACATTCTTTTAGTTTTGAGAATTTTTGGAGTGCTATCTTTTGCGCTCTTACTTGTTTAGTCTACATGCCGAAAATTGGAATTTTTGGGTAAAGGACTACTGATTTATAAATAAATATAAATATAAATGTACGCAAGTTTCAACCTTTATGTACTATTTTCACAAGACTGTTTTGAAATTTTTTATATTCTGAATTTATTTTAATGCTAACCTTTGCACTGTTATTTATTCAGCATATATACAAAAATTCAAAATTTTTGAGTTAAAAATTCATCTGATATTAAAAGAGTGTATTTATTTATTTTAAAATAGACACATACAAAATGCTGACATACATTTCATATAACAGGATAATGTTATTGACCTTTTTCTTTCTTTCTTTCTTTGTAATATAAGTTTTATGGGTCATTTCTTCCTACATAATTTGGATAATTTAATAAATCATGATAAGAAACTCGTTTAATATATATATATATATATATATATATATATATATATATATATATATATAAGGGTCGGTCGTAGTCGCTACATGTTCTTCTTCTTCTTCTTCCACTTGAGGTGTAATTTCTCTAATCACGAGGAACGATGGTGTCTCTTGAAAATACAAAAGTTGTACATGAAAAAATTGTATCTTGCCAATGGCTCAATTATATGTAACGTAAACGTTGTCAATTGCTTCCATTAATAAATCATAACTCGGTAGTCCTTTACCCAAGCAACTCTCTTCATTACGATGTACCTACTCTTCATTTAATCAAAACATAGAAGACATTTTATTTTTTGTAATAAAAAATACATAGTTTCTCAAAACAGGTAGCTGTTTCTCAGAAGCGGTATCTGTTTCCTGTAGACTGAAAGCAGTTTAGGTTGACCATTTGAGGACTACATAAACACTTTAGGCCTAATATTTATGTATCAGTATGTTTTATTATTAATAAATAATACAAATTACAATTGGTCTTTTATTATTATTCTTACAGAAATTACATTCTACGTTAGTTCCTTAATACACACTATATTACAATAAGTTATATTCATACTAGTCGGTACAGCAACAAGCAGGACATTTATATCCGTTATTAAACCAATAGTAATGCTTTCTACAGTAATTTAAGTGTTCCAAAGTGATTGTTGTTGTTCTTACCGGCATCATTGAATTATAAATGAGATTATTACCTTACAATAATATGCTTATAAACTACATTATCATCATCGATCCATGAATATTATTATTTTAATCCCAACCACTTTACGTACACTTTATTCTTTTTACGTCAAATGACCTTTTCCACCAAATACACATCGGGATATTTAACCTTTTGCAGTTCCTGTCTATAAATAGGTGTCCCTCTCTTGTAGTAAGTACGTGACCGGATTCCTTACACGCACTTTAACAATCTTGAAAAGTTCACTAGACCAATTTGGTATATAACCTTTATCAAATATTCTTTTAAATTTTGTTCGGTAGAACATTGTAAAGACCGAAAATGTGAATAGCATAAACTTTGATGCAGTCAGCTCAAAACCAAATCCCTATTTTCTAGCAACAGGCAGAAACAGCTCAAAACAACTTCCCCCGGTTTCAGAAAACAGCTCAAAAACAGACCTAAAACCGGTACCCGTTTCTCAAAACAGGTAGCTGTTTCTCAAAAACAGGTAGCTGTTTCTCAGAAGCGGTATCTGTTTCCGGTAGACCGAAAGCAGTTTAGATTCTCATTATCCAAATGTTTATTCTTAGATAACATTTTAAATTATCTAGTTCTTCTTCTTCTTCTTCTTCTTCTTTGAAATACTCATAAAAGCTGACTGCTAAAGCTGCAGTTCGTTCACCTAGCGTTGCGTCTAATGATTTAAATATGCTTATAAACTACATTATCATCATCGATCCATGAATATTATTATTGTTTAAAAAGCGATTGTTCGGTTTTTCAATGTATCCATCTTAACTGATCTGTTTAGTGTAAACAGCTACCTGTTCAAGGGGAACCGGTACCTGTTTGTCGCAACAGCTACCTGTTCATGGTAAACAGGTACCTGTTTATTAAATCCGTTTTGGTATATATATATATATATATATATATATATATATATATAAGGCGAATATATATATATATATATATATATATATATATATATATAGTCTACTTTCTAAATCTTGGTAATCTCTGTAACTGATATCATGAAGTTTGCACTGAGCATCTAATTGATTAATACCGAGGTCACCGCGTGCGAGTCGTTTTTCTAACTTTGTACCAGGACCGCAATACTGGTAACCAGGTAAATGTAATTCAAACGGAAGTTTATTGATTAGACCATTCACCAAACCACCACCACCTACACTCTTTCGCTTCTTAACTAGCATTGTTTACATGGATGGATAGAAGGGGGTATTTATACCTAAATTGGGAAAAACAAATCATAGTTATTTCTTTATTCAGTAAATGCTATACATTAGATAAGCAGGACGATAATACAAAATTTCCATTAAACATACAGTGTTATGTGAATTAATATTATACTTAGCATTTATAACATCATCAATATCTTTATAAATGTCATCATCACCACCACCACCGAATTCTTTCTCACGAAAACGACGGTAGTCAACAACTTGCTGTATGAACTTTTCATAAAACACACCAGATTGTAAGATTCAAGAAATTCCAATCTATAGCTTACTATATCCTTTAAATTGAATAGTTCTTCTATACTATGTGAGTTGAATGTGCAAGAACAGCACTTGTAATTTTCTATCATAACAGTTTTCAAAATTCTGTCATATCCTTTAATTAATTCCCAATTGTAATAAATACCAAGATTACTAGATAGAGATTCATAATGTTGATCATAGATTGTATCTTCTTCTTCGTTTACATTTGACCAATCAATTTTATTTTCAATTTCTTGGGATCGGAAAAATTGTAATTCTACATATGAATACCATCTTAGAAGCTCATTCCATTCCTTCATATCCAACACCACATTATTGCTTTGGTCACAATTACCAACAATACGCACCACTGGTGCAAGGTTGAGTGTGTACTGTATCAATTTCAGATGTTTTGCATGATGAGTATCGTTCGATAGTTTATAATAAGTACAATCGATTAAGTATTCCTTAGCTGCTTGTTTATACACTTCATCCTTATATTGAAATGATGATGTCCAGTCAGTCTTAGCAGAAGAATAACCTTCATCATGTTTCTCTTCATTTTACTACTACTACCATCACTATTTTGACAGCACCAACAACAAAATGTTAAATTATTATTCAGGTTGTTACTGCAATGATGTGGGTATCCACATATAACGGTGAACTTCTGAGTTTCGATCGTTCCAGAAATGATTTTATTGCTACTTGCATGACTTTACTTGCTCACAATTTCACTATGACTAAACACTGTTTAAGAAAATAATTCTAGTATTTCAATTTTACATATGGTATGCTACTATTAAAAAGAAAATGTTATGTTTGTTGTTTTGCCAACTGCACCAAACTACTTATAAACACATCCTTCGTGTTTAGGAGTGTTTTAAATTCTTCAATTCGTGTTTCTTCTTTTTTGAAATACACATAAAAGCGTTCCGGCAATACACATTTAAAATCACCCGTTTCTATCACTATACGTTCACCATACTTAGTATTAATTATATCCATATTCGTTACTTTATACTTTCTCGATATATCGAGCTCACACACATTTTAAAGGGTTTGCAATAGGTGCTTTGATTTAACCCTGTTAATTCCATATTTAACAATTACGTGCTGCAGACTGATCTCAACATACAGCTCACTGCAATTTATATAAGAAATATGCATCCTTGACTACACATTACAACATGCTTAAACTTGTTAAATACCTACTTTTGACCTTGACTAGAAATATAATATGATGATGATGATGATGATGACTGGCTCCAAAATTTATATTTCCGCTAAAAGTTTGACCTTGAAAATTATATTCTTAGATTTATGATTACCTTGCAATTGCTATTTTTAGCTTTTCACCTTGACCTTTTATATTTCTAAGAAATATGACACCAGCGTAGGCCAATAACCTTTGACCTTGAAAACTATTTTAGATTTATGATTACCTTGCAACTTCTATTTTAGCTTTGACCTTGCTTAAACTTGTTAAATACCTACTTTTGACCTTGACTAGAAATATAAATGATGATGATCAGCTCCAAAATTTATATTTCCCGCTAAAAGTTTGACCTTGAAAATTATATTCTTAGATTTATGATTACCTTGCAATTTCTATTTTTAGCTTTTCACCTTGACCTTTTTATTTTTCTAAGAAATATGACACCAGCGTAGGTCAATAACCTTTGACCTTGAAAACTATTTTTAGATTTATGATTACCTTGCAACTTCTATTTTTAGCTTTTCACCTTGACCTTATATTTCTAAGAAATATGACACCACCGTAAGTCAATAACCTTTGACCTTCAAAACTATTTTTGATTTATGATTACCTTGCAACTTCTATTTTTAGCTTTGACCTTGACCAACTACATTTTAAATCTCCCGCTTAAAGTTTGACCTTGAGCTCCAACAGCTTCCGATTTCACCACCAGAGGGCGAGTGACTCCAAAAATTTAAATCCCCCACCAAAAACATGCTTGAGACGTGGAGCGCGTTCTGGCATAACGAGAAAACTCACTCGACTTTGAAATAAATCCCCATAAGATTTGCATGGTGTGACCTTGAACTGGTCCAGGATTGGCCTTATATTACTATTTTCATCATTTCTGCTAATACTAAATCACACACACACCCAAGGAAGCCTTTTTATTATAAATCTACATCCTTCAAAACCGCTAACCTAGGCTTCTTCTTCTTCTTCTTCTTTCCATGAACTTATTCTATTTTTACACTTCTAAGAAATGTTATACGATATCCCTACAGATCAATAATCTTTGACCTTGACCACTACACTTTTAGACTTTCTAACAATTGTAATATGATGATGAAGATGATATTGCAATTTCTATTTTTACTTTGACCTTGACCTGCACCGAAAATTTAAATTCCCCGCCAAAAGCATCCTTCAAACGTCCTTGAGGCGTGGAGCGCGTTCTGGCATAATGAGAAAACTCACTTGACCTTGAAATAAATCCCATAAGATTTACATGGGTGACCTTGAAGTGGAGTAGCTCCGGCCTTATATTACTACTAATATGTTACGGTAGCAGATCACCCTTGGTCTTCTCTGATGGCAACTTAAATGCCGCTGGTTATATTGCCATATAAGTACTAAATCATCTAAAAATATTAATGATCGAAGGAGGTACGATATTTCTAGAAATCTAAATTCTAATATTAATTTCACGTAGGACTTGCTACATGTCCCGTGATACCAGGTTTAGATGTAAGTTTCTCAAAAGGAACTGAGTTAATTACAGAGTTTAACAACAATGAAAGTTTACAAATAAAGGTGCTAAAGAGTGCTAAATCACATTTTCAGAAAATTTTGAAAACTGTTAAATTTGAAGAAAAATATGTAGACATTTTTTATAGAGAATAATAGGTTTCCTTCATAAAAGTTTTTTGTGAGCAAATAAATAAGCTTTAAAAACTCAAAAATTCCCTAAAGTGATTTTTGTGTGTATTTGGGGAACGATACAGTTTATAACAATATGTGAAGGCATCTTTTTTAAACATAATCCAATTTTTTAAGTTTTCTTAGTAGTAGATTTTAGTGGTAAGCATCAAAAAATCAATAAATGTTAAGTGCACATCACTATTACTGGAAACAAAGTAACACGTCGAATAAATACGTTACTTTATTATAAACAATAGTCATAGGTCTATTTATCTCTTCGTTTCATTCATCAATGTTTTAAAAAATACATCTGTTGCAGAAACATTCTCCAACCGTATATATATATATATATATATATATATATATATATATATATATATATATATATATATATATATATATATATATATATATATAATATATATATATAATGAATTACGTTGTTGCTGTAGTTACAGAAAAATGTAACACGAGTTAGTTTAGTTTTTCACAAATATTTAATAATTTATTTTAATTTTCCGCAATTACACGCTGAATCTCTAAATATAATCATATCCTAAGCTTAACAAACACCTCTCTCGTTCTCGCTTAAATTATGTGCACATTTAATTACTATTTGCGTTTGTAAGAATTTCACAAATTCTGTTGAGTCGGACACTCTGTAATATTAGCGTAGTTTTGTATTGAAGTTCAATAATATATATATATATATATATATATATATATATATATATATATATATATATATATATATATATATATATATATATATATATAAAAAAAATGGATTGCGTTGTTGCTGTAGTTACGGAAAAAATGTAACACGAGTTAGTTTAGGTTTTCACAAATATTTAATAATTTATTTTAATTCTCCGAAAATACGCGCTCAATCTCTAAATATAATCATATCATAAGCTTGAAAAATATCTCTCTCGTTCTCGCTTAAATTATGTGCACATTTAATTACTGTTTGCATTTGTAAGGATTTCACGAATTCTGTTGCAGTCGAACATGGTGTAATATTAGCGTAGTTTTGTATTGAAATTTAATTGTGTTAATAAAGAAAGTGCTTTCTAAATTCCCATGGTCCTTCGTGTTCTCAACCAAAGTAATAATTGTAGGACAAAAATCCTACAACATCAAATATAAAACGATTGGAGTAATATAAATTAGTTACGAAAGCTTTAACATTAAAGTGATTGAAATCAAGTTCAAGTTCAACAAAGTTTATTAGAATTTTTATGAAACATAACAATATATAGTATTTACAATACGTATTACAAGATATAATAAAATAAAATAAATAATAATGTATTGAGTATTGTTCGTGGTGCGCTGCTTAGGTTGTTGGGATTCGTGATTGTGTGGTATGCCTGTTGACATCTTCGTGTTGAGATTTGTGGTATTAAAAAAAAAGCGTTGTAGTGGTTGGTGATGCTGTTGGTGGTGTGGTTGTTATGTGGACTGTCCTGTTGAGTATCTGAAATAGATAGTGTTAGTTGTGTGAAAACATTATCGGTGTTAACAAAACGGAATTAATAAATTGTCGTTACTGTACACTTATCTAAGACACCAGTCTTCGCTCCGAACCTTTGTATGATTACCCGAAAAGGTCAACCACCTCTGAACCGTGCTCTCACAGGTCCATCGCAGTTTGAGCCTGAACGAACGCCGCTGCCACCTTACGGATGACAGGTAGGGCCTTCTTCATAACCAGACCTCCGAGGAGGCCCAATATGGCGTCGAACTCTAAGGCGGGTTGGACAGGTGGGGCAACGACAGCGGCGGGAACCGTTCTCGGTACTTCCGCTTTCGCAACCTTGCGTGCTGTCGCTCGGGCGTAACTGACGCCGGTCCGGGTTGAAGAACGCGCATCCGTCATCGGTATTGTCTTCGGTCGCTGTGGTACTTCCGTCTTCTTCCGTTGTGGAGGCCGAGGGAATTTCGGGCAGCTCTTGTAGCTAGCGGGGTGGGCCCCACAACAGTTAACACTCTTAGGCCGGTCTGAACGGGGTATCGTGCATTCACTGGAGTGATGATCTCCGGCGCACTTTACACAGCGTGCTGCCGCCCTGCAGCAACGCTGTGCGTGACAGAAACCTTGACACCGGTGACATTACCCGATGCAAATCCTCTACAGTCAATTCAATTCAATTCAATACATGTTTGTTTTCCCACAATCGATATTTTACAAAATTGTATTTTATCGACATTCCTCCAGGTGTACAAACAACGTCCTGTAGAAATGCTTACATTCCTGTGTCATTAACAATGCTCCTTTACTAGGGTAGGGAAGAGGCTCGCCGAGCTCCGGGGTAGTGTGAAACCCTGTGCAAGCGATCCTGAGTCAAATAAAAACACGCTGCTCCGCTTGCCTCCTCCCTCGTGGAGGACACCGCAGGTGCCTGTGTACGGGCTATTCCCGTACCCGCCCTAAATCGTATTTTCTAAGATGCGGCAATCGCATCTGTGCGTAAGCTAATCCTACGCCCGTTCCTACCTTCTTATCTTTAACTAATCTACCTAGTGGCAGCTGTCCGCCGGATAATCCTGCGGCCGCCTATTCCTAATTTAAGAATTACTCTAAACCTGCTCAAATTCAGGTTGTGAAGCGGGCTGCCCGCTTCCCGCCCTTAGGTTCCTTATCTAAAGACGTCACATGACACCTGTACGCGGCCTAACACCGCGCCCTTTCTCTAATTTCTTAATTAGGACGCCATTTGGCGTCCGAGTGGCGGCTATTCCGACGCCCCGTGCCTACTTCTTAAAAACTATCTTATGATCTAACTAAGAATCTTGGGTTTCCGGACGCAGCGTCGACCCAATCATCTGTGCACGAGTGATGCCCGTGCCCTCTTCTTAAATTAATGTTAGTTCCTAATTCTAAGTAAGTCGCCCTTGTTCCACGTAGTGGTTAGTGCGTCCATTTCTTTATGCTTATTATACTTAAAACTTCCTTCTCCCCAGAGTTGGAGCGGGGGAAAAGGAGAGTCTGTGCGAAGGTGAAGCCCTCGCCCCTTTTACTTATTTAATCTATTTACTTCGTAACTAGAAAATTGAAGGCATCATACACGAGCTAAGTACACCGTCCCTTCGGTGGCAGGCGTCGAAAGGAAAGTGCCTGTGTACGACTGGTGTCGTACCCGTTCCGTACTGCCTAAGATGCCGCCGCTCTCGGTGAACCGAGAACGGCGGCATCTGTGCACGAGTGAAGTCCGTGCCCGGAAGGCTACCGCTAAGGATTTGCATACGCCGGCTACAGTCGGCAACCGCAACTCCTGTCCGCGTTCGCCGGATACAGTAGGCGACCGCGGTCCCTGTGTGCGAGTGAGGCCCGCACCCATACATGCACAAGGTACGCGCCCTTTCCGGCGACGGAGACGATAAGCTCCGTCGCCGGAAAGGACGCCGCGTGTACGCGAGTGAAGCTCGCGCCCTCGACGCTACTTATTTAAGTCGACACTTTTCTCTTGAAGGAAATGCGTCGACTGTACGCAAGTGAAGCTTGCGTCCGGTCAAACCTACTCAAGCACTAGCACTTTTTCGTCATTTCCGCAGGATACACACTGTCACTCGCGGTCACTAGCACTAGCACTTTCACTAATACCGTCACCCCCACGTCGCTCCGACTCCGTGGCTGCTCCGGTGGTCCTTATCCGCTACTCCTTCCCGTCGATTCGCTGCCCTCGGAAGATAGGATACGTCCAATAAAAAACTTCCACTTGACCCGAAACGATGCCGTGGATGGACCTTCGTTCGCCCGTCGTTTCCTTACAAGCGACATCCGGTTGACGCAAGGCCCGCACCGTCCTACGGCTTCTTCCGCCCCGCATCCTACCCACGGCAACCATTTGCAAGACCTTTACGTGGTTATCGGGGATCCGTTTCTTCCGCCTCTCTTCCGAGGGGGCTTACTCTAACACCGGAACGTAATTTAGATCCGGTGGTCCTTAACATAGTTTGCGCGCGACACTAAGAAACTTGATACCGCACGCGCGATTGCCACTGTCAAATCCGGTTCTAATATCACAATCGGTAGTAATGTCATAATCGGTAAAAGACGCGATTTTTAATCGTAACGGCCCGGATTACACTGCTCGCGCTACGTTCGGTTTTAGTCTCTGCACTTGCTTCGCGAATTTCGAAAGTTCCGCCCACCATTCCCGTTCGCCCGCCATCGCCGTGATTTCCTCCCACGTTTGTGGCCACCGTAGGCCCGCGCCGACCAGTCTCGCATCCGCCAACCTTCTAGCGCCTTCCTCGATCTCATAATCGAAAATTGTGTGACCGGAGTCTTCGGTGGCGTGCCCGCACGCACACCGTTCGTCTTCGGTCTTCCCGAATCTTTTTAGGTAACTTCCGGTTCCGCCGCGCCCCGTTACAAGCTGGACTGTAAAGGGGTCCAACTCGGGTGCAGTAAATATCCTCTGTGCGACGTCCGGTAGAAACCTGAAAGTTAAGCGGCCGGTCGCCCCGCCGGTCCATCTTCCCTGCCATCTCTCCATTGTCCTGTTTGTCAGTAACCTCTTCGCCGTGGTCATCGGAATCTTAGTGTAGGCGATCCGCCGTTGACGTCCCTCGCAGCTTCCTTTGCGAGCCGGTCTGCCCTCTCGTTTCCGGGCTGTCCGGCGTGTGCCTTCACCCAATGCAGCCTGACGGCCGACACCGCCGCTACCCGACGTAACAGTCGCCAGGCCTCCGCCACGAGTTCGGTAGGCCTAGCGACGTTTGTCAGAGCGAGCAGTGCTGCTTTGCTGTCCGACAGGATAGATATTTCTGGGACGTCTCGCAAATGTACCAGCGCGTACCCTAGGGCTTCAACGAACGCGACCAGCTCGCCCTGGAAGTTGATGCAACCCTCGTACAGCCTTACTCCGCCGCTAGCTATTTCCCTCCCACCTCGGTATATTACGTACTCCGCTCCCGTTCCCCCTTCCGATGCCGAGCCGTCCGTGTAGCACCTGACGACGGCCGCTCCCTCCTCTCCGATATAGAAGTCGGACGATGAAGCCACATCGGCCGGATGCCCCAGTTCGCCGGCGTCGACCCTCGTTTCGGCCGTTCTGTTCGCGTATCCTAGTCCACCGAGTACTCTCCCGCTTGCCCTTCCGCCTCTTCGGGCCGCTGCACGGTCTCGTTCGTCCTGTAACAAAAAATGTAGCGGCAATAACGTGCTTAAGACTAGTACTGCTTCGGTTGATACCGTCCAATACACCTGGGCGCCTTGACGGCCATCGTTCGTTGCGCGCTTAAAAGTTTATTTCGTTCCTTTACGCCTAGTCTTTCCTCCCAAATTTCTGCCCCGTATAATACAGCCGGATGTATCGCGCCTTTAGTGCCGCTCCCTTGATTCCCCAGGTTAATTTCGCGGCCGCTTCTATTTTATTCCCAATCTGTTTTCCCTTTGCGCTCACGTATTTAACGTGTTCTTTCCAGTTTAATCTGTTATCTATCAGGACGCCTAAATATTTAATAAACTCCTTGCAGCGAATTATTTCGTTACCCAACCTAAACGATGGTTTCTGCTGGTTTATGTGTTTCCCGTAAAATACCCCTTCCGACTTATTCGAGTTAAATTCAAGTTTAAACTCGTGTCCCCACGCGACTAACGTTCCAAGTGCAGTGTTCGTTATGCTTTTTAACCGTTTATATTGGGCGGTCGTTGAGATTAATAACGTGTCATCGGCGTATCCTATTAGGCTGCATCCCGGAGGCAGCCTGGCTCTGAATATAGTGTCATATACTAACTTCCAATATACCGGCCCGGTACAGTCAGGCGGAGGCGGGCGACGTGCTTTACCTCCCGGATCTTCGTGTTGTCTTCCTCGGTCGGCAGCTCTACCATCACGAGGAGGATCGGGCGTCCTTGCTGCTTCATCTTTTAAACAGAAAGTACATTAATTCTTTGCATTTTTAGCTCTGAGCTAACGTCAACCTCCGTTAGTTCTACGGGCACGCCACGCATTACCACCTTAGTCAATCGCTCGCTCTTTGCGTGATAAGTGTGGTACAGAGTACCACACTTATCCATATACCTCATCAGGCTGTCTCTGTCCTGAAGTGAGGCAGGCTGAATCCGGATTCCCTAGCTGAAGGCCTTGGCTCTCGTGAAGGCGATCCGTTGTCGGTTCATTTCTCGGGAGAACACGACCCAGTTCTCCTTCTGACGAAGGATTACCGGAGGCACTTTCTCTCTGGTGTCCTCTTGTGTCGTCTGCTCCATCGCTGCAGGGCTGTCGGTGAAGGGTTCCGGGGCCTCGAATCCGTTGTCCATGGGCGGCGGCTTAGACGGGCGAACCTTCGGGGTCTTCTTCGGTTTCTTCTTTGTGTTGTCGGTTGTGTCTGCGGCGGCGAGAGTGGCTGGCGTGCCTTCTAGGGGGATGATTCCTTTTAACGGTGGCGGTTTCGTCTTATTTTGCCGCCTCCTCTTCCGTGCGGAGGCGGCAGGTGGCGCGTCGCTGCTCGCTCTCTCGAACGGTAAATCGAGCAGTGATGGTATCGCTGGCGGTATCCGGAACTCCTGGAACGTCGTGGGTGACAACTATCCCTGAGCTGCCCGCTCCTCTAGGAACTGCTGGTAGCAGCGCCTGTTGTATCCCAACCTCGAATGTGATTGAAATTTGCTTTAGAGGGTTTAAAGAGTCTGTATTTTTGTGGGGTATCTCCCTTAATTTTAAAGATAGATGACAGAGGGTTACGGTTTTCCCGACAGTGTGCTACTTTTTTATGAAATTAAAGATGGCGCAAGTAGAATTTTCATAGCCCTTTTGGTTTCTGAGATACCGGGCGAAATTGAAAAGTATCGCTTTTGAGACACCTCTCAGTTATCTTTAAACTTATTTAAGAAGTTAAAACGTATTCCTAAAGAATTTTTTCCGTAGAATCCATTAGCGTAGTCGGTTTTTTAACACCTTCCGTTTCTTAGTTATGAAGCAAACATATGTTTTTTTTAAATAGATCATTTCTGTTATTTATTAGGCATAATGTGGGCTTTATAAGAATATTAATGGTTTACAACTATTTTCAAAAACAAGCTAAGAATTTAAGATTTTCGATAATTTTCTTTTGTGTCCAATTAATAGGTAGTAGGCTATGGTTAAATTTTATTAAAAACGATATCCATATAAGTAATTATTATACTTCATTATACTGTCAAACTTAGTTCAAAAGATCTTTTTTAATCTCAATTATTCTTAATTATGTATTAAAGCTTTTAAACTAAATTATGACAAAATTATTGAACTTTACTCAAACAAAACAATAATTACCTATCTTACTTAAAACTTAAGTTAGCGAAATAAAAGAGAAACAAAATTTTGAAAAAACAAATAGTTTTTTAAAGGTGATTTTCATTTTCCCCTATGCAAAATTGGAATATTGTCGTTATCCTCTTAACAAGGTTAAAAGAATCATGGGCTTGCTTTGAAAATTTCGGAAAGTTAAATCGATGGACGCTTGAAGCTCCGCTACAAACTGGTATTGTGTTTTATAGATTTTAATTTGCATGAAATCCCATAAGAAAAATCCAAAGTTTCAAGATCCGTAGATCGAGGGTGCCATCTTACAGATCCGTAGGAACCAATCCATCTTTGAAGAAAATATCTAGAAATTCCCTTATACGCGCAGAGTTTTGGCTTGGGGCACCGTCTTGTTGAAAAAACACGGCCAATTGAACATTTTCCATCAGTTCTGGAATAACTTTCTCAAGCATTTCTCGGTACCGAAGCGCTGTGGACTAGGCGTCTTCCAAAAATGAAACACGAGCCCCTAACGCCAAAGCGTCCTTGAAGTGCGCTATCAAAAATTAAATTGCGATTTTTTGCGGACCAATTTCTTGTATTATGACAATTGAAATTTCCGCACTTGAAAAATAAGATGCATCGGACCAGATAACGAGTCTGCCAAAAGATTCATCAGTGTGTATTTGTTGTAAATACCATTGGCAAAACAACATTCGGCGCTCGGCATCGCCGGAGTGTAAATGTTGAACTATGTGGAATGTATAGGGGTGATACTTGTATTTATTCAAAATTCTTTGAACATCAGGCTTGGATACACCAGTCGCTTCCTCTAATTGCTTGATGATGAAAGCGTGGCTTCTGCATAATCCTATACGCTTATTTATTTTGTCTCCCTATCTTGTTTGGTCTATGCCTTAGGATCGGGCTTTATCAATAATCCGTGTTTTACTAAACTTGGCGGGAAAGGTTGCCGTTTCTCTGGGTATCTAATATGTACAAAAAGAATTCCTTAGATATTATCCTAACCATGGCACTCAAAATACGTTATTTTTGTGAATATAATTCCGAATTTTTGGGGATTGTATACAACAAATAAACTTTTCATTATTTTCGTAAACCGCCCTTGTAGTAAAACAATAAATTAGATATAGAGTATAGTAAAATAGAAACACGAAAACAACAAAAATATTTTCCTAATAATCAAAAACTGTTCCATACAAACTAGCCATAGCCTACTACCTACTAATTGCACACAAAAGAAAATGTTTTTTTTGAAAATAATAGTGTACAGTTATATATTCTTAGAAAGCCCACATTATGCCTAATAAACAAGAAATAATATAAATGGTGTTGTATTAAAAAAACATGTTTGCTTTATAACAAAAACCAGAAGGCGCCACAAAAAAAAAACTGAATAGGCCAATAGATTTTACGGAAAACATTTTATAGGAATACGGTTTCTCTTCTTCGATAATTTTATAGATAACTGAAATACGAGGGGTGCCTCAAACTTGACACTTTTCAATTTCACCCTGTATCCTTAATCTTTAATTTCACAGTAGCAGACTGTCATAAAAACTGCAATCCTCTAATCTTTAAAATACGGGAGATACCCTGCAAAACTGCTGAAAACAGGATACCCTGTACATTTCATATAAGCGAGAATATCAGTAAGTAAGGATTATTCATTCCTCTTTACTAAATACACTTTGCTAACGCAACAAGGACACATGCACAAGAAAGTCGTGCTTGTTGAACTAGTTGTATAAAATTTATTGAATGGATGATGGAAAAAATTTCTGCACAAAATAAATCGGCGTTTAATCACGATTTCCATTGGATTAACACTGTGTGTATGGTATAGGTACGGTTTTATAATGCTGCATTCACTTTAACCTGTCCAATGGATTGGTCAATTTCTGTTGAGTGAACCCGTACTTCGTGTGCCATCTTATAAAATACATGCGCTAAACATATCAAATGGGTAAAATACTCTACTACACACGCGTGCTAATGTAACTAGCTGCATCTGACTAGATTATTAACACTTTTTCTTCAAAAATTCCATTTAACGAAAGTGAATGAAGCGACTCATTATCTTTTTACAGTAGAATTCATCAACACCTTACATGCTAAAAGGTGTGTAACCCTAGCTTCACTTAATGTTAATTTTCCCACAACAATATCTTTTGTTTCATCAACACTGAACCAAATGTATTTGTATTTATAGTGGGAGAAGTTTATCCAAAGGCTACTAACTTCATCCATTATACACTTACAAAACGTCTATGCCTGAACTGGGATTCGAACCCGGAACCGACGTATTCTCACTCCATATCAGCTCAAATATTTTCTACGTTTGGTATATGCTGATTAAGAGATTGGAACTGTAGGTTCTCTAATTTATGTTGAGACAAATAAAATTGGCGCATGTTGCCTTCATGTTTGTTTATGAAACAATAGCAATCTTTTATATGTGGTTTCTTTACTTAAAACCATCTGAATTGCAAATTATACCATTATTTTACTTGTTAAATGGTTTCGATTACTGAGGGATAAATGCTTTGTTTTAATGAATTCTTGACTTATGAAATAAAGACGCAAAATAAAATCAAAATGTCTCTGTGTGATGCGATCACCGTAGTGTCGTTAACAAAGGTTGCTACAGCTGTTCTTTGTCGTATTGGGAGGTCAGCAGTAAACATCAGATACAAAATTGGCCCTAGTATGCTTATTTGAGGAACGCCGGTTTTAGATTTGTTTGTTCATCATCAAGTCGGACGTAGTACTGTCTTTCTTCTAAGTATGATTTTAGTAGGAGGTATATATTGTGGGTCAGAAGTTTTTTAATTTTGTACAGTAGTCCTGAGTGACACATCAAGGAATACAACGGACGCACTATACGGTACACCTGTTCGATGGTCCCATGCTGTTCCCTGAAACCAAACTGATGCTCGGGAATTACCTGCTTTTGTCCAAGTATTGGTTTCAATCTTTTAAGTAATACTTTCGACAGTGTTGGCAAAAGATTGATTGGAAGTAACTTAGTCCTAAGGCTACATTGAAAATTGCTGTTGTATCTTGAGTTATGTTATCTGGAAGTTCTTTGTAGCGGTGAGTCTAAGAACATATTAATTTGTTCTTCCTCATTTTCGGAAATTTTTCTCGGGAAAGGGGTAAACGTTTTTTTCAGATGGTTAGCAAATACTTCTGCATTTTATACTTTCGATCTAGCCCAGTTGCCATTTTCAAGATTGAATGGAGATTTATGTTGTTGAGGGCGCTTGATGTTGGTGAGAGTTGCTGAAGATATTCTTGTATTACCGTATTTTTTTCGTCTTCTAAAATTTTTTTTAAAATCTTCTATTGCTTTGTTGTACCTAGTTTTGTCTTGAGGAGATTGCGTCTGTCGCCATGGTTTTCCTAATTTTCGTGTTTCTAAGATTTTTTCTTTTAATTTTATCATTGCATACTCTGATGATTTTTACTATTTACGAAATAATTGACAGACCATTTCGACACTTTGACAGGTGTAAAATCTAAACCTTAAGAGATCAATAAAAACGGTTTTCACTTTCTTATCTTAGTTTTACATAAGCTATCGATTGACAAACAGAAACACATCTAATCTACTAACAAGGAATTTATTGAAAAATTGCTTAAAAAAGGTATTATCAACTTTTATTACATTAGAAATGAAAACCGTGCCAACAGGTCATACTTGAGAGGCGTAAAAATAAAATTAGATATTGTCAATCCCACCCGCTTTGCTTTTTAATAATGGCTAATTTAATGAACGAGAAAGAATCATACTGCTGATTGTGCGTGGTTACGGAGACCGTGTGTGATTCTATTAGGAGGTTGCGGATTTATTCAATATTGAGGTAAAAGGAAACTGCAAAGATAGGTTTGGATCGGGACGATCCAAAACAACAAGAAGTGGTGAATAATGCTTGAACACATTACTCACATTTATCGAGAATCCTCATAGTTCCCTGCGGAAATCAGCAGCAGCTGTTGACATAATTGTTCATCAGTATTAAGAATTCTGGAGGAAAATACATTTCACCCCTCTAAGATTCATCTTATTCCAGAGCTGTCAGATGATGATTTCGATAGAAGAAACGAATATTGTGAGACCATGATGGTTAAGTGGGACGAGAATAGTGATTTCTTCAGTAACATTGTTTTTTCTCACGAAGCCACATTTATGCTAAATTGGAATGTGAATCGTCATAATTATATGTACAGGTCAAATTAAAATCCGCATTGAATGAGAGAAGCGAATTCCCAGCGCCCTTCGAAAATAAATGTTTGGTCAGGATTGCATGGAACTCTAACTGTAGGGTTATTCTTCATAGAATAGAATTCAAAAGCTAAGAGGTATTTGGATATGCTTCAAAATTTAATCGTTTCTGAAATTCAAGGTTTGTCTGGTCCAAACAATCAAAGTACATGGTTTCATCAGGATGGAGCTCCTCCCCACTATGCTCGTATAGTGCGAGAGTATTTGCTTTTAATTTTTAGTAGAAACGACAACACTGCATGGTAAATCTAATTTTTACTCATGGAGAACGATGGCGTTAGCATATATGGACTTAAACAACCTTACAAAAATTGTTACTGGTGAAGAAAAATATCCATCTAATAATACAACTGAAGTAAAAAGTGAAACAAATTTTTTAAATAAATGTGAAGATTATCGCTGTAGACATTCTTTAAGTAAAGTTTTTTCTAATACATCGGAACACGAATGTCCTTCATCTCTTGATATTTTTCGCGACATCTTGGATTTGTTACATGCTACGCATTCAATTATTTCTGAATAATTTTCCGGTAATACGTGTGGATGTGCAACTACTTTTCTTGTGTCTTCAATAGATGATATATGCCCTAATCTTCTATGCCATGTAGCAACGCTGATATTACTTACGTCACATGTTGTTACTTCTTGAAATACTTGTTCTTTATTTTCTGATATAACCCAACCAACAATTTTTCCTGATTTTGATACAACAATTTCATTTCATTTTATTGCCTTGCATTTTAATTCCTTTAGATTTAACTTTTTCCCAAGACATTAAGGAACATTTAAGTTCGTTTGAATAAAGTACATCATACAAAGTGATATTTATAATTTCACCATTAGGTAATAATGCTCTAAGGGTTACGTCCCCAATTTCTGTTATTCTTACTTTTTTATTGTTTCTCAACCGAATAAAACCACTAAAAGGTCTAATATTTCGTAAAATGGATTTATTTCCTGTCATGTGAGACGTGGCACCAGTGTCAAACACCCATTTATTTTGTTTGGCTGTAGTTACTGATTCTGTATATGCGAAATTATTAGATTCTGGACTTTCTTCTGATGAATCTTCTTCAGACGCGTATACAATGTGAGCCTTTTCTTTCTTATTTCTGCAATACTCAATTGTATGACCTTTGTACCATTTTCCATTATTTTTGCAGTAAGAACATTCCAATTGTTTTTTCTTAGCTTTCTGATTCTTAGTATAAAGCTTGATTATCGTCACTTGGCGAATTACTAATTGACAATTCTAATAAACGAGATACATATCCATAAGTTAAGTTTTGTTTTGTTTTTAAATTGTCTATAATATTATCCAACTCTTCGGGAAGAGTAGTTAAAAATAAACATGCTTAAGCTTTAAGAGAATTTACCATTGGTCTAAATGCAGCTTAATCATCTTCCTCAGATGTTTTTACTGTTCTTTCAACTAATCTAGACCATAACTCATTGTATTTTGAAATGTGCTCGGCAATAGTATTTTTCGATTCACATTTAATACCAATTGTAGATTTTACCAATGCATGTAGAGTATATTCATTTTTCTTATCAAAAAGATCATTTAAGGCTTTCCACATTTTACTAACATCAGTATAACACGTTATTTGCGGAACTATGTCAAAATCCACATTAAATAATATAAAAACTTTACTTAAAGAATGTCTATAGCGATAATCTCACATTTATTTAAAAATTTGTTTCACTTTTCTTCAGTTGTATTATTAAATGGATATTTTCTTACCAGTAACAATTTTTTAAGGTTGTTTAAGTCCATATATGCTAACGCCATCGTTCTCCATGAGTAAAAATTAGATTTACCATGTAATTCTTCAAATTTTGGAAATTTATCCATATTTTGTGTTGACAATCTTGACAACTTTAGTTATAAATACTATTTTATTTTTTCACCTGATAATATACTTTTACAGCTCTTTTATTGATTTAGTACACAATTTTGGCATGTGCTAGGCCCATAACCTTTTAAAGTACCTAATCTTAAGAACTGATCAAAATCAGATGTGTTTATAACTTTTATTTATTCAAATTAAATTTGACAATTCATTAAAAAACAAAGTCAGTCAAAAATATATTAGTAATCACTGGTATAATGAACAATCTCAACACTATGCTCGTATAGTGCGAGAGTATTTGCTTTTAATTTTTAGTAGAAACGACAACACTGCATCATTGAAGAATGATTGCTAATATAAACTCCCAAATTTTCATCGATGGCACTTCACAAATAACTGAGATAATTTAGCGTTTCCAAACTGTTCTGCTTCGATTTGTTGGTCCAATATTTTTTTGTTTAATAAGGTTCTCCCTAATATGCGGTATCCTAGATTTATTGTCACGCTTGTTAAGGGCATTAGACCTCAAGTCAATTTCAATGGCCTCTCTAGTAATCCGTTCGTGTAAATTATACAAAGGAGCAAGTAATCGAATATTATTAGTATTAATTTGGTGTCCAGTATCTAAATAATGATTAGCCAATGATGACGAATAATTTTGTTGTTTGATGGCCAGTTTGTGTTCATCAGTTCTCACATATAATTTTTAGTTTGTTTGTCCAATACAGCTTTCGCCGGCTTTTGCTAACGTTTATATGGAGGATTTCGAAAGTAATGCCCTAAATTACACACCGTTAAAACCTAAAATTTGGTACTGTTATATCGATGATACGTTTGCAGTTTGGTCACGCCATGGAACAGAAATGTTGAATCTCTTTTCACCTTAACCAAATTCATAACAACATTAAATTTACAATGGAAATTGAAATAAACTCCCTCCCATTTTAGATACACTCATAACAAGACTTGATAATGGCAAATTTTCGAATAGTGTTTACCGGAAACCTACCCATACAAACAGATAACTAAATCCTCTTTCGCATCATCACCCCAGTTAGTTAACTATCGTTATGAATTCATTAATATGCCGTCCCTATCATCCATCAGATCAAAATTCTAGTAATGACGAAATGAAGACTGTTCATAATATTGTAATTCAAAATGAATATAGCCAGAATGAAATAATCAAAATTGTGAATAAAATCATTTCAACTCATTAGATACCGAACATAACATTCCAAAAATTTTACATGTATAAAAGGAATCACTGATAAAATCGATGAGAAATTTTCCAAAAATGAATTTAGACCCGTTTTTAAACCTTATCAAGAAAAGACACCAGCACAAAATAGCATTCGATTAGCTAACAATGTGCACCAAAATTGTAGTCTAAGTTTAACCGTTTTTAAGAAAAAAGAAGAAAAATATTATTTTACGCCAATTTGAATCTCGAATATCTCAACAGGGAGGACACAAATTGAAAAATTTCATATGAACCCCCCTCCCCCTAAAATAGCTTGTAGAATGCTCTGGTAAAATATTTGACCATCATTCTGGAACACCCTGTATATATACATTATACTAGCCGACCCACAGACCTTGTCCTGGAATTGAGATTTCTATACTTGCTTATAAGATGGGTCTTGTGCAATCATTTATGTCGCCTAAATAACATATATTCTGAGCTTAATCACACTATAAATAAAGATTTTTAAAATATTTGACCACCAATGCCTCCTATTGGGATCGTCAATATTCATAAACCCAATGGTGACCAAAACCAACTTACGCTCCAAATATGAAGTCGATTGATCGAACCGTATGGCTGTCTGAAAATGGGTGGAAAGGAATAGAAAGAAAGTTTGTAAACACGTGGAACTTCAGTCATGCAATTTGCAATTACAAGAAAATTTTCAGTAAAATACTTCTTGCTTTCGTCAACGGAAGATACGAGTTCCTTTATGCACATGCACTAATGGGTGTTTTTCTGATGCTGCTCTCATCCAAAACACCGATTTGTACAAGAGAGAGTTAAAAAGTGAACTAGGCTTACCGCCTCCTTACCCACTAGCTGAAACGAATAGCAACGTTCCTTATGTATTCCTGATTGACGTTTGGCTTCAAGAAACATTTTTTGAAACCC
>JARFJB010002186.1:650000-717500 GCA_036346205.1 Vesta saturnalis
GTATTTAGTATTTACACCCTGTACTGTTACACAATGTTATAGGTTTAATTAGAAAGATGGAGTAGATTAAATAGACATTTAATTTATACATTAGGTTTAATTTAAGTGGTCAAATAGATACGCAACATAAATAAATAAAATTCTTACACCCTGTGTTTTATTTACAAATCTCTGAAGTTAGAAAAACCCTTCGTAAATGAGGATTATAAAGGGTTTTCTCCATTGTGTCCTCGGATCTGCAGCCTGACCACAAGTAATCCAGCATACTTACTCAAGGTTGTCAAATTAAAATTAGAGTCAGATTTTTTAAATAGTTGGATCAGCTAAACATAATTTAACTATTCTGCTAAAATACAATTTATTTTATATACATATATACAATATTTTTATTTATTTATGAATATTAATACCCTGTCTTTTGAATGATGCTTATTCTAGCGTTTTATTTCATCCTAATCTTTCATACTTTTTCAATAACTGATATGGTGTGCTTTTATATAAATGAAAGAGCTTTATTATCAAAAATACCCACTTTTACTGACTAATAATTTTTAAACCCAAACTTTACTGCTTAATAGCCGTAGTTTCGGAAATATCCCCTAAGACCGGTGATATTATAGTGCTTTAAATCTTGCAGTATGTTACCCTTACTGTCGTACACTTACTTGTATTGTGAAAAGTATCAAAAATTTATCAGAAAATGTATAGAAATTATACATGTTAGCTACTCAGAAATGTTTTCATTTCATAAAATATTCCTTTGCATGTTGAACTGTAGGAGTGTAGAATGATGAACAAAGAAGAGGGATAAAATACGCTTCATATTACAAAAACGATTGTTCATAAACCCTGGAAGGAAACAATAAACCTGTACATTCATTTTATTAATGTTTGTGTTAGCGAAAAGATGATACGCCTAGAACGTTTTTACGGATTGATATTATATATAAATGATTACTATTACATATTGTTAAATTTACCAATGCGATTGGTTTTATTTTTTCGTAAAATTGAAACGAAGAAATTACATAAAATTCTTTTTAAGTAAATAGCCTACCCAATTCACATAAACTGTCGATTAACTATGTTAGGCTTACGAAGTTAAATAAAATTGCCTTATTTTGCATACTTTTCCTTAACCTTTTCAATCAAAAAGTTTGATTAAATCCCGAAAAATCAACAGTATTTCAATGTAACACGTATATCGTTTTTAGATTAAATTGCGTTAATTAACATTACAATTAACAAAAATATATGACGTAGTTATACTTATTAAAACTAAATTTCCTTCCAGATTGCACCTTAATAAATTTTGCCTTTATAAAACGATAATTACATTAACTCAAAAGTAATAAAAATTTATTGAACATGTCTGCTTTTCCCTTTAGGCAAGTACATCGTAAATGAAAGTTTCCTTATTTTCAGTGTATTTTTATTAGCAGTAGCTAATCGTTTAGTCCTTAATCTAACATTCCGAGAAAAATCTAATATTTTGTTCTTCTTTTTCCCTCAACTTTCGGGATTAAAAATGACGGTTATGAATAATATGGAAATTAATGGTGATTACTTAATGAGTAACCATTCTAAATATTCAGTCAAGTTTCTATTGATTAAATTTTTTTTTCTTTAACTTCTATAACTGAATTAATAAGTTGGCTAATTTTAATTACACTCTTATATAAGCCGGAAGTATTTTACTGCCGAATAAATCGTTATTCTGTTTTTTCACGTACAAGTTTATTAAAACATTTTGGTAACCGCACCAATATTTATTTGTTACACGCATATACTATGTTCTATCTTACTTTGCATTAAAGCAGGCCATGGAAATCTAGGGAAGGTGTGGTAGCACTTCCAAAAGAACAAAAACATACCATCTGAGTTTCTATAATTGTGTTGTTTGTATTGTTTTGGCCACAAAACGTCAAGAAATTCACAAAAAAAAAGTGTTTGAAGATCTAAACTGATTACGTACGTATATGAGAAAGCAATACTAATATATTATTTAGCGTAAATAAACTTCTAAAGTCAATTATTGTTGCAATTTCCTGATTCCGTTCCTATCCAGTACACGCCTCCAGACGTCCAAATGAAAAAAAGTGTTATTATTTTTTTGTTAGTATACTCATACTTATAGTTAGTAATTACTTATTTATAGCTGATGTACTATATATATATATATATATATATATATATATATATATATATATATATATATATATTTAAGCCAATAAAGCAAGCATACACATCAACAGTGTACACAGCTGTGGTATTGTCAATATTACATTACAAATACATTTATAATTCCTATATAATAATAAAAAACATAATCATAATAAAACATAAAAAACATATTAACAGAAATATCACAGGTTTATGCATTCGTATCTCTCCAATCAGTACTAATAAATTCATTGAAACTATAAAAACAATTAAAAATTATTATTAATTTTATTAAATACATAAATAAAAAGTTTACCTCGAGTAGGATTTGAACCTACGACCTGTACTTTGCTAGAGTACCGCGCTACCAACTGCGCCACCAAGGTTCAAGCCCCAATCGATGTAAATTTTGTCTATGTATTTTTAGAATTTACATCAGTTCTACATACATAAAGACAAAATTTACATCGATTGGGGCTTGAACCTTGGTGGCGCAGTTGGTAGCGCGATACTCTAGCAAAGTACAGGTCGTACGTTCAAATCCTACTCGAGGTAAACTTTTTATTTATGTATTTAATAAAATTAATAATAATTTTAATTACATATTTACCTTTGAACTTATTCGTTCATAACAAAAACTTATAATAATATAAAAACAATTGCTGATAAGATGTTTCTTGAGCACAAATTTAAATTTGTTAGGTGTTTCCTTTTTTATACAGTCTGGTAATTTATTGTATATGATACACCCAGCATAATTAGGAGATTTTTTGTATAATGATAAATTTGGCTTTGGAATACATAACTTGTGTGCCGATCTCGTACCGTAACCATGGGGCCGGTTTACCTGCAAAAATTTATCTAAATTTTTGTGCACATAACATGCAGTCTTATAGATGTAAATGCAAGTTACCGTCATAAGATTATAAGTTTTAAAAGTTCTTCTGCACGATTCTCGAAATGGTAAATCAAACAGTACTCTAATAATACGTTTTGCAATAAGCTGACACGGCCAACATGTGTAGAGTGTCCCCATACAATGATGTTGTATGAGATAAGAGAGTATACCAAGGAATAATACGCGTTAATAAGGTAAGTGGTGTTAAGCTCAAATTTTAAATTAGCTATAGCGTACCAAGACTTTTGTAATTGTTTACATAACTCGTCAATATGATATTCAAAAGTAAGATTGGTATCAATTGTTGTACCTAAAAATTTGGTGTTATATACAGAAGCAATTTCTGCGAAATTGATAATTCCTTTTTTTCGTATGGTAAGACAAACACTTTTATTCTTATTTAATATAAGCATATTCTTTCGACACCAAAGTGTAAATTCATTTAATACAACTTCTGTTTTATCTTCAAGGTCTTGTTCGTTCTCTGCAGTAATTATAATAGTGGTATCGTCATCGTACATAAATGCGTCACCTGTTGCTATATAACTGGGTAAATCGTTGACAAACAGAATGAAAAGTAGAGGACCTATATTTGAACCCTGCCCTACGCCAAGGTTTAATGCAAAAGTATCAGACTTCGCTTGATTATATGACACAACAAATTCTCTATTATTTAAATATGACATCAATAAGTTATTGATTTTTGTCCTAATAAATGTAATTTTTCACAAAGACAGGTAAGATCAAGAAAAAGACAGTTTACATGTTTCCCATTGTTCACATGATCATATATTTTTTGAATGAAATGAACGGTTGCTATTTCTGTAGACAATTCGGGTCTAAAGCCATATTGCCGATCAGTGAAAATATTATGCTTCATTGCAAATGAGTAAATTTTGTTACAAATGCTTTTTTCAATTATTTTCGATATGCAGCTTAATAGGGTGATTGGTCTGTAACTTTTCAGTACAAAATTTATTTCCTTTTTTATGTAGTGGAATAATGTTTCCAAATTTCGATAATGTAGGAAATTGGCCCATTTCAATATAGCTTGATTAATTATAAATGCAATATCTTTGACCAGTGATGACCTACAATATTTTACTAATTAAATAGGAACTTCATCTAATCCTGTACAAAATGTGTTTTTCATGTTTCCTATTACAGTGCTAACTTCAAATTCATCTATAGGAGTTATAAACATAGAGTTACTGTTAATAGCAGGCAGACTACACGAGATTGAGGCTTGTGGAAAATACTGGCTGAGTTTAGAACGTATTGTTGTAGAGAAATAATTTGCAAAGGTACTAACTACTTCTGTACTCTCTGTTATTGTCTTGCCATCTAAATGCAATTCAATTTTGTTATTGTTGTTTGTTGTCTTTCGTCGATTATTTATTATTTTCCACAGTGTACGGTTTTTATTTTCAGAGCTATTTATTAGCTGTACATTTTTATTAACATTACTTATTTTAATCTTATTTTTAAGTTCTTTAGTACGCTTTTTTAGAGATATCTTTAGTTCTAAGTTGTTTGACTCACTTACTAATTTACGAATCGATTTGAGATTCTCTAGTTCGGTTTTTGCTTCGTAACTTATTTTGACGTCAGTATTCAAATATTTATTGCTATTTGTTTTTTTTTGGACAGGTTACATTCAAACACCACTGAAAGTGCGTAATGAATTCGTCGTAATAATCATCTATGTGATTGTGGTTAACTTGAAATAAATCATGATAGTTATTATAATAGAATGCAAAATTATTCACATTATTAATTGAGGGAGATCGCTTAGATTTAGATCTACCACTTCGAGTTTCATCATTATAGTCTATTAAGTACGACACTTCTAATTCAGAGTGTATAGCTTTGTGATCCGACAGTAATAGATCGAGAACATTACATTTGTTGTTTGAAGAATTAGTATAAAGGTAATCAATTTGAGTTTTTGCATGATAACCATGCCTAGTGTCGATACGAGTACGCTCAAAGATGAAATTATTAAGTCCGAAACTTTGAATTAAATTGAATAAATTTTTCTTATCGGCAGTGTTTTGTAAACCATCGATATTAAAGTCTCCTGTAATTACTAGGTTTGAGAATTTTTGTGTAACTTCTGTTAAGAGCATAGTTAACATTTGAAAGAAAATTTCAAGTTTTGATGAAGGTGCCCTGTAAACACAAATAATGCACAGTTTATTGCAATATGATACAGCACATACTTCAAAACTTGATTCCAAACAGTATTTATCTACAGAGTAAGATTTAATCCCATGTTTATACAAATCGTTACAAAAAATAGCAACTCCACCATGTGTTTGCTTTTTTCTAGAAAAATGACTAATAATGGAAAATTTACGAATTTTTATACACGATAGCTGTAACTGATTCAGCCAGTGTTCACTAAAACACAATATATAAGGAGAAATTTTCAGATGACTCATTGAGTACTCAAGCAGTATTATCTTGTTTGGCAAACATTGAATATTCATATAAAAAATGGTAAGCGTACACTTCTTTTTAGTCACGAAAAAGATTACCAGGAGCTTGAGTATTCTTTACATCCCTTTCAGCACTGTTTGGGGTGGAGTCATTATTATAGTCACTAATATAAATGGTTTTTTTTTCGATAGGAGTCTTCAATGAATATTTATAAGGGGTGGAGGCACTATTTTTATTAATAATATATATATATATATATATATATATATATATATATATATATATATCTTAGTCGTAGACTGTTCAGCAGTCCTTCTCCTCTTCAGCCCTGGTCAATCCATGCTTGTGTTGCGATGTTTTGTGTTATAGTATAGTTTACAATCATGAGATGTGGTTATTTTTAGTGTAAAAAAAAAAGATTTAGATTTATTTGGATATTTAATAATGGGTTAATTGGTTTAAGTGTGTGTGTGTGTGTGTGTGTGTGTGTGTGTGTGTGTGTGTGTGTGCGTGTGTCGTGTGTGTGTGTGTGTGTGTGCGTGTGTGCGTGTGTGCGTGTGTGCGTGTGTGCGTGTGTGCGTGTGCGTGTGTGCGTGTGTGCGTGTGTGCGTGTGTGCGTGTGTGCGTGTGTGCGTGTGTGCGTGTGTGCGTGTGTGCGTGTGTGCGTGTGTGCGTGTGTGCGTGTGTGCTGTGTACTGTGGTTAATCCGATTCGTTGTCCGGTTTCATGCTAGTTCGTCATCGAATAGACGGGGGGATGCGGAGGGCATACGGGATGTCATCTAGGGATTCTTCTATCTCCTCGGGGAGGTCGTCAAGGAGTTGCGTAAGGATCGCGGGGATGCTTAAACTTTAATTTAGGTTTTCTTCGTGGGAATTGGGGAAAACGGTATTTGTAGGGTGTGGTAAGGATTTCTTTGGTAGGGATAGTTTCGCCGAAAATTCTTTTATGTGCAAAGGGTTGCTGGAGTGTTTGGATTCTGTGTGTGATTGGTGGTATGTTGGCATGTTGTGTTGTGAGGTCACTAGGGTAGCTGAGGGGTAACCTATGTATGCGTCTAAAAATTCGGCGTTCACAGGAGGTAATAAAGGAAAGGTGATTGCGTGTATATGGGTGCTCCCGATTCTACCCCGGAGGACGCCTAGTAGGTTTGCGCGGTTTCTAATCCTATGTGTTCTTTTTACATCGGGGAGCCAATTGAGGGTTCCGGAAAGGAGGATTCCTAGGTAGGTGATTTCATCTTGGAGTATGAGTCTTTCTTGGTTTAGGGCGAGGGAAAGATTTTTGGAGGCAAGGTTTGGGAATTTATCTTCGGTGTAATTAGTATGTGGTATGAGGATTGTTTGGGCTTTGGTAGGATTGATGGAGACTCTCACCGATTCGCCCAGTTGGAGAAGTTCTGAAGGGTTTTGGATATGAGGCGAGAGGCAGTTTCGCTGTTCCGATTAACCGTCCAGAAGGCGGTGTCTTCCACAAACTGCGCAACGACTACTCCGGGTTGTGTGACATCGGAAATGTCGGATGCGAAAATAATATAGAGGATCGGGGCTAAGGCAGAACCTTGCGGTACGCCTGCTGTAGGTTAGAAACTAACTGAGTTTTTCCCTACTTTGACCCGAACTGACCGATTGGTCAGGTACGAGAGTAGGAGTTTGAAGAAGGGCCGGAATGCTGAAGCTACGAATCTTGTGGAGGAGACCGGCGTGCCAGACCCTGTCGAATGTTTGCTTAATGTCCATAAACACAGTCAGATTGCATTGATTGTGATCGAATGCTCTGGTGGTCTCTGTAAGCAGCTTCAACAAGGGATAGTGACAAGTTCGGTTGGGACGGAAGCCGAATTGGGTGTTGAGAAGGAGGTCGTTAAATTCTAGGTGGTCCCTGAGTCTCCTGTCTAGAATCTACTCAAAGTATTTTCTGAGGCATCTCAGGAGGGAGATTGGTGCATGGGAGGAGGGTAAGGTTAGGTCGGCGTGGGGTTTGGGTATCATGACGGTGGAGGCCGATTTCCAGTCCGCCGGAAAGTAGGGTAGGATTAAGCATTGGTTGTAGATGTTGGAGAATAATCGGAGGGTTGGGTCGGGTAAATGACGGAGGATTTTTCGATTTAGGTCGTCATGACCTGGAGCAGAGTTTTTCCCTGTTTTGAAATATGTGTAGACCTGATCGGGCGTGATGGGGGCATAAAAAGGATTCTCGTTATCGAGTTGGATTTCAGGAAGGTTAAGATTGCGGAATTCTTCAAGGAGACCCTCGAGGAGTGCCTTGAACCAGTTATCGAATTGGGGCTTATCGGGGGATTGGAAAATGGATTGGAGGTGATGACGAAAGAAATCGGTCTTCCTTGGTCGGAGGAGATTAGGTCGCCCTGTAGGTCGCTAAGGTGGGATTTAGGGTTGACTTTCCTTCTGATCAGTCTATCGAACTGTTGCCAGAAGAGTTTACCATTTCTATAATATAGCTGGGAGGTGGATTTGGTTCAGGAATCTTCGGCGTGTTTGTTGGCTTCTCGCCTGATTAAGGAGTTAAGGCGACTGTATTCGGTCTTGAGAACCGGGTCCCTGGATCGCAAGAATTGACGATAGATTCGTCTTTTCTCTTTGATTCAGTTCGCAATGTGCTGTGGGAGCGGTTTGCAGGAAGTGTCGATGTTTTTCAGTGGTACAGAGACATCGACCGCTTCCGTAATTACGGATGTTAGGTCTCTCTCTTTCGAGATCTTGGCTCGTTTGAAGATTGGGTGTAGGAAGGTTGTTGGAGATGTGTTCGGGGAACACATTCCAGTCTGCTGTTGAAAAATTGAGGAGGTGTAGGGGGAGCTGGAAAAAAATGAAGTTTTGACCAGTAGTGGTATGTGATCTGATATGATCGTGGTGCCTAGAAAGGACTACCGATCGAAACAGTGAGCTATAGGTTCGGAAACTATGATGTGATCTACTATTGATGCACCTAAATCTTCGAAGTATGTTGGCTGTGTGTTGGCGATTCGCAAGAGCGGCAACTGCAACAGTGCCGATGATAGCCTGTTACCGTTGCCATTAGTTGCGGTGTCACCGAATTGGATGTGGCGGGCATTTAAATCACCTAGGAAAACTGCATTAGGGAGGTTAGAGGCGTAGATTAAAAGGACATCGGATAGGGTGTTGTGGCCGGGCGGGTTGTAGTATGAAATAAATACTATAGAAGTGGGAATGTGCACCGTCGCAGCAACGCATTTGAGATGCCGCAGGTGCACAGGAAGTTGAAAAGGAGTAGATGGGAAGCAATTTTTAATTAAAGGGGCGCTTCCGTGTTGACTATTGTTTACATAGGTGTGACATGTGTTGAAATTAAGTGTGCTTCTGGGTGTGAGTTTTGTTTCCGTGATGGAAAGGATGTATATATTATGTGTGTGTCAAAAGTATTTCAGTAAGGGGCGTTTCCGACGAACGCCCCTGGCATTAACTGTCTCTGTTAGGATATCCATTGTGAAAGGAGTTAAGGGTTGGGTTGGCGGATTACGGCGACCTTCATCCGCGTACCGGATACGTAGATGTTGATCCTCCGTCGGAACAAGTGTCGGGATAGCGAATCTAGCGTGCGGACCACCTTATCTCGCCGGTCGGGTAACATCTGGAAGAGGGAGTGTGGGTGAGGGTTTGAAGAAAGTCTTTGATGGATAGGGATTCGGTGTCGGGAGAGAGTTTAAGGTGGGCTGTATCTTCCGAGTCGGACTCTTCAGAAGACAGGATAGGTTCGAGGGAAGCGATCTTCGACGGCGAACTGGGAGGTTCCCGCCGCTTCCGGCATTTGAAGGAAAAAGGTATGGTGAGCTTCCCCGCAGTTATTACACTTTGGGTAAGCCGAGGATTTGCAGGACAAGGATTTGTGATTTTTTCCACAGTTGGGACAACGGATTGCACGGGTAGGACACTCCTCAGCAGTATGCCACATCTGCGTGCAGGTGGAACAATACTTTGGGACAGGTTGAGGGATAAGGGAGGCTTCGCAACTGTAGTGTCGCCCGAACATGACGACACCGCGTGCGAGGAGGTACTCTAGGGTGGTTTGGGACGAGGTTATTATACGGATAAGGGATGTGGGGGTGTTAGTCGCCTTAGCGGTGATGCGAGCGACCTTCCTCACGTGTGGAAGGAGGTCTCTAAGAGATAGGTGTGATTGTGGTTAAACGTTAAGTTTAACCAGGGAAGGTGTAGGGGTTTAAGGGAAGTGAATAGGGATTTCTGTGTGGATATGGATTTCGGAATATTGCGGATGCAATACCTGAGGATTGAGAGCGGGTGGGATTAGGATTAGGGGAGGCGGGTGTAGAAATCACGGCAGGTACAGGTGGCTGGGCGGGTGTGGGTAAGAGGGCGGGTTTGTGCGCTTGTGCGGGTTTGTGTAAGTGTGCGGTGGAGCATGTAGAGGTGTAGGAGTGTGTGTATGAGGTAGAAATGGACGAGGGGTTTGATTGAGAGCGTGTACGTGAGGATTGTGGTGTCTCACATGCCGAGGAATAAAGAGTTGGAAATCAGAGGCCCAAATAGAAAAAGGAGGAAAACGATCCTGTAGTTGGCGGTGGCGGTGTCCTGGATGCTTTTTTGTATTGACTGTGGCTCCTCTACTGATGACCGCTTCTTCGTATTATCTATATGCAAGCAGTGGCAGATCTAACTCCGAAGCGGCGAAGATCACGATGCCGGAACGAAGAGCGTAAAAACGCTAAGTTCTTTTTTTTTGGAATTAAGAGATTTGCAATAAAAATCACAAAGGCTTTTACGCGAGTAGGGGCTTACGTTCGATACTAATGTTCGGACTGCCCTGAAAAAAAAAGTGTTAGCCTTCGTGCATTTTATTATAACCAAGGTGTTACATCTTCTCTTTTCTATAATCTAAGGTGTCAACATACAAAACCCAAAATTTTTAATTAAAAAATTTTAAACATAGCCGTCATCTTGATTTTTTTTTAGATATCAACATAGGTCATGTGATATACCCTGATCACAAAAATGTATCATACATGGGGTCTAAACATAACAGAAATTACATTACATACGTTTCCTAATAAGAAGTGTAGCAGACCGTGAATGTGGCGCAAGACGTCAATGTAGAAAATTTTGTAATTAAAAAAAATTCTTTCTGGAAAAATATCCGCAAATACATTTAGTTTCAATTCGGAAGTTTTGCGTTTTGTATGTTGAAGCGTTTAAGTACTAGAGCTATGATTCTATTTTTAACAGCGACCCTGTATATTAGAATGGGATGCTTTGTTAACCAAATCTGCCTAAAAATTAATAAGAATCTCCTTTTTTCACTCTTTCAAAGTAAAAAGCAGGGCAGAAATATGCAGGAAATCCAGAGTCCAATTTCGTAAGTAACCCAATGTAAAGACTTGCTTTCGTGATAAAATTTACCTATTGTCTTTTTTTTCTTGACTATTAAACATGAGGCAATAGGTAACAAGAACATCAATATGTATCCATTTAATTTAACTTATCTAGGAAATCCACTGCGCTTTCTCATAAGTAAATTAATGTGACGATATGTTTTGTATCCATTTATGTCATAGCTAAATGGAATTGACCACAAGATTGCCGCTTTCGTATCCATGTACAAGAGCTGATAAAAACCAAACATTTACATCTTTATTTACTAAAACTTTGATTCCAAACAGCTGTCTTTTTTGTATTTTTGCTTGCAGTAATTTTTAGAAAAACTATGCAATTTCAATATGGTTATATTGACAATGGTAAGGAGTCACTTGTAACATTTCATACCCGTTTTAATTAAAATACCAACTACATAATTTTTCATTCTGGACCTAGAGGGTTGAATTTTGTTCCATAGTTGCTTTTTCGTAATTTTGCCCTCAATTTCGACTCACGCCTGCAGCTGATCTTTCTTAGTCTTGCTTAACTTCATCGATGGATACGGTGCATTATCCATAACCTCTACACAATCTTCGGGTAGTTTAGACAGCGCAGGAATCAGCTATTTAACTACCCAATTTTGGAACCGGTTTTATTCATAGTTTTCCACGTGTCTAACCAACCAAGTCACATAAAATGTGGAAGAAATAAGTTGGCTCAACTAGTAACTCAGCCAAACGGTCCTGAGACCACTGAGTACTTGGATAGCGTGAGTGTTTTGAAGTGTTGATAAAGAGTAAAGAGATGATTAGGTTGGTTATAAAGCGAGAACGAAATTGTAGGTAGAAAGATAAGAACAGACAAGCTTTAAGGAAAGCAAAGATTAATTATTAATTCTTGGAAGAGAGCCCCTGTAAATCTTGAACCAGGGAAGAAACAGGAAGAACAGATAAACAACAATTCCCTCAACAAGCGTAATTTTATTTATGAATTTACCCACAATGAATAATTTTTGTACATTCCAATATACTAACAGTGCATGCCTAGCAAACCTGCAATTTGTCCCCACAAACCCAAAGATAAGTGTAGCCTTATCTTACTATCACAATGTGAAACACTAGAGTTTCGTAATTAACATATATTTTCAAAATTATTAATGACGAGGGCAAGTCGCGAGATTTTACAGGTGATGAACTCACCTTTAATCAATTTAGCTAATTTAATAAAAGAACGTAGTGCCCCTCTCTGCTACGCAGATATATCTTTCATGACAGTAACCATGAAAAGGAAAATTTAGATATACATATATAACCGCAATAGTTTACGATAGAAAGGTAACACTTCAACTTGCTTTTCGTTTCACAATATCCAAGCATAAACTCCCCCTTAACAATTCAGTTCATATACTAATATGCATATAAGAATGCCTAATCAATTTCCAATTAGAAATCAATGATCTGAACACTCTTATCCCCAATAAAAGAAACTTTGCACTTAAAAGCTAATACATATAATATAAATAATACGACATCGACAACCGGTATACACAGGTTATGCTTTGATTTTTTGCTAGTGCGCAACGGCAGCGTAAACAGTAGTTACTGAAATAATATCCAAGATGGGAGCTAAATGCTAAAATAACACTCGGTGTTTTATGTACAAGTTTAGTAAGAATTACTTTAAATTTGGTTAAGTCAAAGGTCCAGAATATTAGTTAATAGCTATAATAGTTTTATACTAGTGAAATCTTTACGAAAGTTAACTGAATTCGGCAATACAGATAACACCGAAGTTGTAATAACGGTAAACAACGTATTACAAGCTCTTTGCAATATGATTAATTTAAAGGCACTGTTTTGTGTAGATACTGTCGTTATCTCTGCGGAAGGCATCGTGTAACCGATAACAGGTTCAAAAGTAAATTCAACAATACAATCTTTTTAATACATAATGGAATAATCTAACCTCTTGATGTCGAGTACTTCCGTAGTTAATACCATTTAAATTCCATCCTCGTAATTGCAGCACATCTACCAGTAATCTGTTACGTAGCAAATCCAAAAGTGAGATGAGACGGTACATAACCTCAACAGACCAATAAAGACAAGACGAAGCAGATGAAGAAGGAGAAAAGAAAATGCTAGAAAAAGGTAAGGGATATAATATCAATTTATTCATATAACGTTGTTTTACCTCTATCGATCGAAGACGAGCTATATGTGATCGTTTACCACGAACTGGTTAAATATACTTCTTTAATTTAAATATCGTAGTTTAAGCCTAAGTGAAAGATTCTAATTAAAGCGAGATTGAAGAAAACCGAGCTAAACTTACCATGTGTGTGTAAGTAGCATTTTTATTTACATCCGCAACAATAGCGACTTTATTACTTCGCAAAATGAAGAAATATTTTTTGAAAAATTCTCATCTAAAAAATGAAAGAACAGCAACCAGAGAAATTTTCTAAAATATATTTTACGCCACACAAAATGGCCGTTAAGAAACCCACCTTAGGAACACGATATTCTACGAAATTTTCTTATCAAATTTTAAAATTGTTAAACAGATGTATTTCAATAAAGCATGTTTAGTAATATGTAATTATTCAATGGTATTTAGCAAAAGTGACACATCTATAAAATGTAAGAATATACAGCTAACCAGAACCCAAGTATAGATGACACTAGTAGATTTTAAGAACTTTTATAAAATAAGAAATATACATACGACAAAGAAATAATTTAATCCATTATAATAAATGGTAAAGGCAGTAAATACCGAAAATTTTTATCACTTTGGTAGGGAAATACGTAACGAGTAAACCGAAGTAAATAACAATCCTAACTATTCACGCTACAGAAAAACTTTGGTTTTACCAAACAGTAATAATCAGAGAAAATTTACAGAATCGGCCAAAAAGTATCCGATATCGATTTTTTCACGTTACAAGTTTTATCAGAATCCCGACCCTCGTTCCTCGAATCGAATATCGCTTTTAGTTTTGGATGGATTCTTTTTTGTGTCAGAATCGTGTAATCACCATTTTGATAAATCCACGTTTCGTCTAGGTACACAAATCTGATATCTTGGCATGAATTTTGCAAATGCAGAAGTTTTCTCAAAAACTCTTGGTTACAACGACATGTTTCATTTCACTTAAAATATTCTGTCCATTGACGCGCTTGTATTTGTAACCCATTGATTTCAAAATTCTAAATTCGAAATCTGAGTTAACGTGGTAATACAGTTTGTCCCAAGTAAAATATTAATTTTTCGAATTAAATTGCCAAATTATGTGAAATCCCAAACTCAGATTATCCGCGTTTACCACAATATGTCGATTTTAAGGTATTTCCGTTATGATGTGTTGGATAGTTCAGTGTGAAACCTAAAACCAAATACTTACTTAATGTGCAAACAAAAAATGATTAAAGTTCTTAAGTACTTGAAACAGGATTAGACACCATTACGATAAGATGCTTGTAGCAACTTTGTACTCTGTACTATGCATTTTGGCGTTTTCTCAGTTATTATTAATTCGATATGAGATTTTATCATCATATGCGTTACATACTTAGATAGGCAACGAGCCCAATTATTTTTGACAGCACGGCGTGAAATTGAAACAATTGAAAATACCATTACAGAAAGAAAATATCGCGGGCCGCTCTAATGCAAAATAAGATGGAACAGAGTACAACAAAAAATTCATTACGATGCTGTCTAGCATAACATTCGTATATATTATGGGTTGTAACTATATATATATATATATATATATATATATATATATATATATATATATATATATATATATATATATATATATATATTGTATTGTAATTATGGATACATCCTTTAAAATGAATTTACTAAATAGAAATAAGTGTTTTCAACTACTTTTTTCTGTAAGAACTCGTAAAGGAAAACTAAGGACCTAACATAATCGCTAAATGCGAGGTAATTATAATACATTGACTCTAACAATAAGTAAGTATAATGGTTGATTTTTCTAATAAGCAAGGCTTATAAAAAATAAGGTTTAAAAGATTTTTAATGTCAGATTCATTGTTGATTATGTTACAACATTGGAATTCTCATTTGCTTCAAGGAAGTGACTTCCATTTGTAACGACCCAGCCTTCTAAAATTTTACATTATAATTAGTAATTTCCTTGTGTACTGGTTTATAATTTTTCTATAACAGTATTTCTCAACTCAAATTCCAGCATATAAACTATGTTAATGGTTAAATACATTTATATTTAGATATTATTTTTCAATATGTTAACAAACACGTAGTGTTGAACTCATGCTAAACATTCCTACTTTAATTAACTTAATTATTGAAAGTTTAACTTCTTTATGAGAATTCTTAGATGTCTTTGCTGTTGTATAAATTTTGTAGTGACTGATGCAAAATTTCATCATGAAGTGTGGTCCGTATCAAATCTATTAAACTATTATATATTGGAAAAGCTGTCAATTTGAGTTAAGCAATAGTCTTACCGAGTTTTGTTAATCTTTATGCATGTTCTTTTTGCCCCTTTCATATTAACCAAAATCCGAGATAAGTAAGATCTACTGGTTGGACATTTATAATCTGACATATTCTTCAAAAAGATACGCTATATGTGAGCACATCATGTAAAAGTATAATCACTGCTTGTGACGATAACGAACTGCAGTTGAGCCACATTATCTATTTAAATTTAATCTAAAAACGTAGTAAGAATGAAACGCAGCTAGATATTCTGTGTGTATCAGGGACGAGGTGCAAAGGAAAGGACGCTGTGGAGATGGAGGATGGCAGCCTATCACCATGCTCAAGAGTTGAGACTGAAGTGCATGACGCAAAAGGAGTTAGGGTGATCGTAAGTGAAAGAGTGAAAAGATGTGTTAAACAGTGCGAATTGGTATCTCCGCGGGTAATGTGGGTTAGAATAAAAGTTTAGTTTCGAAAAATTTTGCGGATTACATGCTATGCACCGGTGAATAGAGAAAGAGACCAAGAGTCAGAACTTCTGGAATGATGTAGAGAACCTGTTGAACGTATGTAAGCCAAACGAAGGAGTGGTGATATTGGGAGATATGAAGAGATGGTGTAGAGAAAGAAAATACTGAACGCGTGCTAGGAAAGTTCGGAGACGAAAGAATCAATGAGAATCGTGAAAGCCATAAAAATGTGCATATGTAGACATGGCAAAGAGGTGAATCTAAAAGTATGATTGACTTGATAGTGTATGATGAACGACTTAGAAACCTGGCGAGAGACACAAAGGTAATGCGTGGATCGGAGTGTGTACCGGACCGCTTTTTGGTTGTATCGAGAGTGTTTAGGGCAAGATTGGGTCTGAAGAAGGAAATCGAACGTAGTGCGAACGTGCAGAATTAGGGTAGATAAACTAGTAGATAATGGTGCGAGAACGAAATACCCAGATGCTGTAAGTAAAGAGTTAAATGTGAATGAAACAGTGTGTAACGAACAAATAATGGACACTGACATCTAAAGTGTATGGATAAGCTTGAAATGCTGTGTTGTCAATTGTGCCGTGCGGATATGTGGAAGAGCGATTGTATGTAGACAGAAAAAATGTGCTTGGTGGAATGAATCGGTTAAAAAAGGCAGTATGTAAGAAGAAAGATGCGTACATGGCGATGATTGCTGCAAAAAATAAGACTGAGAAGTGAAGTGAGGAAATGCTGGCAAGAATATTTCGGAAAGCTGTACCGGAGCGCGAAAATTAATACTGAAGTGTTAAATAAGTAGAATGGGGAAAGAGGGAAGGTGCTGAGGGATTGGAAGAACTACAGAGGAATAAGTTTGCTCAGTGAACCTGGTCAAGTATTTGGAAGGATACTGATTGATAGAATACGAGAAACTACACAAACTAAGGTTTAGGATGTGCAGGGTGGCTTCATGCCAGGGAGAGTATGTGTTGACAAGATGTTACTCTCCAGCAGGTAATCGAAAAGTGTTTAATTGCAAAAAGGAAGCTGTACTGTGCGTTTGTACATCTGGAGAAAGCATACGACCGAGTGAATAGGGAGAAGCTGTGGGAAATATTAAACGAATATGGCTTAAGTACAGGTCTAATAAACGAAATAAGGTAGCCAGACATGTGTAAGGGTGACAGGAGGTGTGAGTGAATACTTTAAAATTGAGCAAGAAATTCGAAAAGGCTGTGATACCACCGTGGTGTAATAATTGGAGACGTCTAGTGTATGCAGATGACACATTCTTATGAAGTGGCAGTGCGGATGTGCTACAAACTGCTCTGAGCAAGTTTGATACAGTCTGTGAGAGCATGAACCTAAAGGTAAACGTGAACAAAACTAAGATTGTGGTGCTCAATCGGGAAGGTGGAAAGGAAGTATTTTCTCTGCAAAATAAAATTTTAGATCAAGTGCACGAGTTGGTATATCTGGGTAGAATGTTTACTGCAGATGGTACAATGCTGTAGGGAAAGTGATTGAAAGTATGTGGACGATAATGAGAAACGACAGCATGAGCCTAGCTGCGAAACGAGCAATCTATAATGGCCAGTTTGTCCCATCAGTACTGAATAAGACATGGGTATGTCAAAATAAAGCACGAAAGAAGAATACATGTCGTGGGTATGAGATTCCTGAGAAGCGCATGTGGTAAAACGAGAAGGGATAAGGTAAAGAATTGGTGTATAATGACGGAGTGTGGCGAGGAAAAGACGATGATGGATAGATATGAAAGTAGTACAATACGTTGATTTGGTCACATTGAGACAATGAACAACGCGAGATTAACGAAGCGAATGTATGTGGATAAGGTTAGAGGTAAGGACGGTCCTGGTAGGCCACGTAAAACTTGGCTGAACGTAGTAGAACGTATGATAAAAGAAAGAAAGATCAAGGACATGTCAGAGACAATGTATGAATCTTGCGGAAGCTAGGGAGGTATGCAGAGATAGGAAAGCATGAAGAAAGATTGAGAATGAAAAATAAATAAGAGGCAGGGATATATATATATATATATATATATATATATATATATATATATATATATAGGGTGGGTCAGTTTTTTGTAGACAGACTTTAACAGGAGATAGAACACATGTTTCTAAAAAGAAAAGTTCCTATGAACATATGTCGTAGAAGGCTTCGTTTCCGAGATACAAGGTGTTGAATATAATTTTTTTTTCTCAAATTTTCATTATAACTCATAAACGAATGCTTATATTTTTTTCATGTTGGGGGGATAATGTCTATTAATTAAGGGGCATAAAACAAGCGATAAGAATGTTCACAAACTTGCACAGTGGCGGAGTGGAGGGGGTGCTCAACCCCTTTCACAAACAGAACTTCTACGCCAATGACTATTTTTTAAAAAAACTGTTATTTTCATTATGTACATACAGTTTAACAAAAATAATGTACCTTCTTCTGTTTCGAAATTCCTGTGCGTTTCCGAGTTATTTTGATTTTTAGTGTTTGATGTGGTACTAAGTTAAGTAATGTGCTTTATGTGAATAATTGAATATAAAGTTTTTAATAAAAAGGATATAATAAAACATTTGGAGCCATTTTAGTACCTAACGATCGTTTCTTTAAAATTTCAAATACATTTTCATTTATAAATAGGTAGGTTATCGGTTTTTTTTAGTATCCATTGTTATTATCCTCGTATAAAAAGAAATGCATAATTATTATTGTTATGCGGTTAATACTTTCTGTATAATTATGTATGTATCAATTTCGCCATAAACATGTATGTAGTTTTTAAGTGAGATTCTAATAAGTTATAGACCACTGCTCACTTGCTCTCATTAAAGAGCCGCCACTGTATCAAGCCATACTCAAATACACGACTTTTGTAAATTGAAATCTGTTTAATACACTAATTTTAACAATCCTTATTTATTATTGTAACAATACTTAATTAATAATTGTGAAATTAATAAGAATTCTTAGCAATAACGATTTATAAATAAATAACAATAACACTAGTATAATAAAATTAGACACTTTGTTCAAAATGTAAACCGTTCTTTTCAATACACATTTCACAGCGACGTACAATAGGACGTCTTAAGTTAATTAAATGATGCACACTTGTGTGCAGGGGCATTAACCTGTAAAAACAAAATGCCTTTGGCAACTTTCCGCGTCTCCTCTTCCTAATCTTTCCTTGTAGACTGGTCAGTAACGTCGAATAGTAATTCCCTGTTATTGTTCCACCCTTATCTAGGAAATCAATCATGATTACTCCTTGGCAACCCCAAAAAAAAACTGAAGTAAGAACTTTTCCAGCAGATTTTTGACGAAATTTCTTAGGCCTTGGAGATCCAGAGTGCCTCCTTTCCATCGATCGCTTTATTTCTGGGTCGTAAAAAGAAGTTTGCATCTTTTTCAAACCCAGCACAGATCGAACGCGATCGTTTTAACCATGCATTCATACTTTTGGGGTCTATGTTTCAGAAATTTTTCTCAATCGACGTGATATGGTGGACGCGTTCATATGAAATATTCAGTGCCTCAGACATTTGTTTTAGCCCAATTCGACGGTCTGATAAAATCATGTCATGAACTGCTTCGATAGTTACGGAGGTGGACACAGAAACTGGCCTTCCCGATCGGTTTCCATCTTCAATGCAAAATTTGCCTCTTTTGAATCTTGCAAACCAATTTTTCACGGTCGCATATGAAGGACAGTAATCGCCAACGGCACGAACCAACTATTAATGCAATCTCGGATTCCTAGATTATATAACTTTTCAGACACAAAGATTTAGCAACAGTGTAGAAAGCTCGAGTTAAGTCAAATAATACAGATACAACATATTCACCGATATCTAATTTACTATTAACAAGCTGTGCATATTCAGCAATGCATGATTCAGTCGAGAAGCCATTCCTAAAACCAAGTTGGCAATTCGCTATCAGTTTAAATTAGTTTAAATATTATACAACACGCTTGGCTACGGCCTTTTAAATTATTTTCGAAAATATACTCAAAACAGCGGTCGATAATTTTCTACATTTCTAGAGTGCAGTAAAGTTATGGAAGCTGATTTTAAAACTTATGGAAATTGACTCTCTATCATTGACACATTGATAATGTTCGCAATATAAAAAGCTATTAATTCTTTACAATATTTTATTGCCCGGAGCGGTATTTCATCTAAACCAGTAGTTTTTTTATTTGGTAGATTATTTATTATCTCAATAACTTCGCAACTTGTAACGGGTGTGAAAAACGTGGTTTTGATTACCGGTTCATTACTCCTACATTCCTTGCCTAAGATACTACCAAAATGCTCAGTAATTTTATAGACCAATATCCGTTGCTAGGTATTTGCGAAATGTTACAACCATATCATTCGTACTAGTTTTATTTTTATAGTTGATTTCCATTATTTTCGTACTCCTTTGTTTACATTTCACGTTGTGAACTAGCTTCCAACAGGCTTTGTTTTTATTAGATGAATTATTTACTAGATTACTGTAGTAACTTTTTTTCTAGTATAATTTTATTTCTTTTTTTAAGGTTTGGTACCGTTTCACAAGATTGACGTCATATACTCTTTTACGTAGCCAATTTTCTTTTTTCGTGTAAGTGAGAATTTAATTTTATCAACCTTGTGACAGTTTCGATTCTTTCTTTTCGTTTTTTTAGGACACGCAATATCGAAGCACCAGAGAAACGTTCCTAGAAATTCATCTATATATATATATATATATATATATATATATATATATATATATATATATATATATGTATGTATAAAAAATGTATAAAATTGATCATTATTAACGTTTTCCTTAATCTCACAAGAAGCGTCGTTCATTTCAAGGGTTTGACAATGGTGGTCTGTTACTTGGGGACCGGAATTTTTTCGTGAGACCATCTCACGCAATCGATTTCGTGAAATCATGAGATTTTTAGGATTTGATATTCGATATTTGATATTGGTTGCTAGGACTCATATCATCGTTTCCTAAATAAGAAAACCATTCAAGAGATATTTAGAATTCGTAATATAATATATATATATATATATATATATATATATATATATATATATATATATATATATATATATATATATATTTATTAAAAATGTATAAAATTGATCATTATTAACGTTTTCCTTAATCTCACAAGAAGCGTCGTTCATTTCAAGGGTTTGACAATGGTGGTCTGTTACTTGGGGACCGGAATTTTTTCGTGAGACCATCTCACGCAATCGATTTCGTGAAATCATGAGATTTTTAGGATTTGATATTCGATCAACACGAAAAGAACGTCTAGTTAGTGATAAGTTTGCTTTGGCGTCCGAAATATGAGATAAATTTATTAGCATTACGAATTCTAAATATCTCTTGAATGGTTTTCCTTATTTAGGAAACGATGATATGAGTCCTAGCAACCAACCCATTCCAGAATATGTAGTTTTAAAATTAATGGAGCCTTTCATAAATATGTTTAGAAACTACCGACAACTTTTTTACCAGCCAAAAGTTAGCAACAATGCTGGCAAAAAAGGACACACCAATAGTAGGAACAATGAACCGAGCAAGAAGGGAATTACCAATTAGTATCAAGAATAGAAGGACACAGTAATTTATGTAAAGTTAATAAAAATGTCATAATGCTAAGTACGCTACATCCAACTGGTGCTATAGATGATGGAAGATCCCTGAGACAGTGTTGTATTACATGATACAAAGCTTGGGGTAGATTTGTTGGACCAAATGGCTAGAAAACGTTCTACGAAAGCTGGTTCACGTAGATGGCCAGTTCATGTGTTTTACAATATCTTAGATCTTGCCACAATCAACGCCTGAATACGATATAAGGAAGTCGTAGGCGGTAAAATAAAAAAAAGAGACTTTATTTTCACTCTAGCTGAGGAACTAAGAAAAGAGTATTTCGATTCGACACAAGATTCTGATGCAAGTACCAGCACATCTGATGCAACGAAATCTAAAAAAACTGTAGAGCCTAATACAGCATGTAAAACTGTACAGAATTCTAAATGTATTAGAATCAATTTGATTCTTATTTAATAAAATGAATATTTACCTAAAATGTGTTTTTTTATGTTTCTTTCTCAATTAAGTATAAAATACATAAAGAATACATCTCAAAATTACCTTTCTTGTCCAGAGGTCAAAATGACCGGCCACGGCAGTTTTAGGTATTTACAGTAGCCGGCGATGCTAGTGTTAAACAAAGAACAAAATTAATATTGACTTAATTTGATAGCTTAGTACAATTTGCTTCCCATTAATATTTAAACGCACAGTTATATTTCTATTTACACTACTAGATTTAGTAAGTTGTATTCTCCAAATATTGTTAATTGCAAAAGTTCAGTCCTTTTCTTTACATCATATTGCAAATTTTCTAATGAAGTTTAAAAATTCGCATTTTGTAGAAAATCCTTATTAAAATTCAGATATGAAAAATCTATAGAAAATCCTTTCATCTTATTCTGACCCTTCATTAAATAGAAAGTGGTATTCTATTCAGAGTACGCAAACAAGAGGGCAACAAATATGTTTTTATAATTATGCAATCAAACATCATTATGAACATCTTTATTGTTTTTTTCTTAACCTACCCTTTATACGCAATACTCATAAGCTTATGCATATACATTTTCAAGACATGTCAAATGTGATAACTTAAGAAATGGTCAAAAAAATTCCTTTCCACCAATCATCACAATTTTCGTCCATATGCTTACCGAGATATGTTATTTTGTAGATCTTTATTTTTTATTTCGCGTATACCATTCTTCTAAAAATTAAATATGATTTAAATACTTTCAATTGCTTATGATGCTCGTTATCCTTTATTGTTAATTAGATTATGATATAACCGTTACACTTTTCTATCTTTATTTTGAAAACTGGAAATAAAATAAATTTAAAAGATGACTAAACATTTAAAAATACACACGTTATCTTTAAACTTATGACTAGGAAGGAAGATAGATGTATAAAAGCGTAACATTTGTGAATAGTAAATAGTAAAACCCAATAGAGTTAAATAAATTGTTTTGTCGTTTTACTGTGTAACCGTAATAACTCAAAAACAAGAAAATTGATTTGTTTCAAGTTACAAGCGCAAAGTATAAAAATGAAAATATTAATAGGACGTGTGGGGTTGTCCATTTTTTAAGTGAATGAATTTACAAATGTTGCAGATCTGACACGTTCATCTCTTTGATAAATTAGTTCAAAACTTCAAAACAACGGCTGCTGATATTTCTCTGATGTCTTTGATATAAAGTTTGCATAGAAAATTTTTATATTACATCATACTTTATTTCAGAATATGACAATCAAGATTGTAAATTATGATTTAGTTTAATATTCTTTGCAGAATATTACTGATTAAGTGTTTCCATTATTATTACAGTAAATTTTATTAAGCACTAAATTCAACTTCTTTTGCAGTCTTTATACCGATGATATATATATATATATATATATATATATATATATATATATATATATATATATATATATATATATATATATATATATATATATATATACATATATATATATATATATATACAGTGTGTCCAACATAATATATCAACAGCATGGGGATCTCTGAAACCGTAAGAGATACAGGGATGATTAAATAAGGATAAAGTTGCGCAGTGAGGGGGTCTATATTATGCCATCAGCATCACCAAGTTCAGAACCGAGCTGGTAGCGTAGTGATGACACGACCTGCTTAGCATTGGAGAGGTAATGGGTTCGATTCCCGTTACCGTCTACCTTGTATGAGGTTTTTCAGGGGGTTTTCCTCATACACATGTAGCGGCATGGTCACTACGTATATGCACACCATGTGCGGCTACTTAGGCGAATGCTGGGGTAGTATTTTCCCCCTCAGAACCCTAACTCCGTTCCTTCCAATCCTATCCTGACCACACCCATCCTTAATCCCACCATGCATATATACGTAATGTATGTGTGTATGTAGCTGAAGGAGCTTGGAAAGCTCGAGCAGCCCGCCCTCCCCCTTGGTGAGGGAATGAAGTACGTGGCCTTTTCCTCTTCCAAGTTCAGCTTACTTTCGGGGATTTTCGAAATTTTGGGATTTAGTTTTTATTTTTTTCGGAAGCTATTTGAAGAGATATAAAATATAAACGGCACTTTCTCATTGCCACGTTTTTTGGTCGTTAAAATGGCTTTAACAGATTTTTTGTAGAACATTTCGTTTCTAAGAAACTAACATCAACTTTATTTTATTATATGGTCGGCAAAGAAGTACACCCTGTATTAGACGGCATTTGTCATCACGAATCCAGTGATATGCGACACAATATGCTTTCGCATGATTTTATGCAAAAAAAGGCGTTTTCATAAATTTAGAACTCTATTACTATGCAGTATGCCTTGGAATTCATGGCAACGGAAAAATTAAGACGATTGTCAGATCTGACAGAATCCATTACATTGAAATAATCAGTATCACTTTTTAAAGTCGTTTATTATTATTTATAATAGAAGAAGGAATTTGTACAAATGAAGATAAGTTTGATGTGCTGTCATGTTACATTTTCAGCCAAAGAAATTGTATGGAAGCCGAACGCATGTATTTGAGCAAGTACCCAGAACAGAAAAAACCATCTTTAGACGTTTAGTGTCTAATCTAAAAGAATACGGTTCATTTAAAAAAGCTGTGATCTCCCGGAAATAAAATTCAAGTGCTGAAAAGCAATATCAAGTTTTGCAATCAATTGTTGAACATGCAGAATCATCAACCAGAAAAACCGAAAACCAGATCAGTGTAGCGAAATCTACAGTACATTATATTTTAAGTAAGAACCACTTTAAGCCTTACAAATTTCGAGTATGTCAAGGACTAATGACAGGTGATGATCTACGACGTAGTCATTATTCCGAGTGGTATACCAGGATGTGCGAGGACAATGTGAATTTTGCCTTTAAAGTTATTTGGACAGATGAGAGCATGATAACCAATAACGGTATTTTCAACAGGCACAGCTCACATTACTGGTCACAATAAAAATCCACATATGGACAGAATATCCAGAAATCAACATCGCTTCGGATTCAATATTTGGTGTGGGATTTTTGATCCACGTATCACAGGCCCCTTTATCTACGAAACGAATTGGAAGATGCATTAGATGATGTACCATTAGCTGCTGTACATGAGTGTTGGTTCCAGCAAGACGGTGCACCAGCACATAACTCCAGGTATTCAACAATATTTGTACTGAACGATTTCCAACAAAACTTATTGCTACTTACAGTGAAACACTCTTGCCTGCGAGATCACCGGACTTGACGCCTCTGGCCTTCTTTTTGTGGAGTTATATTAAGAGTGAGGTATTTAAAGAATGTTTTGAAACCGAAGAACACTTACTTCAGTCGGTTCAAGCAGCTTTTGATAAAATTATCCCAGAAATGGTAAGTGGGATGTTAGATGATGCAGTTAGACGGACATACTTGTGTCTAGAAAACGGGGCTAATTTATTTGAACGTTTATTGTAACAGTAATCCATGTTTTTAATATGTTTAACGTTTTCTCTAAATCTGTTTTGATACAGTTTTGATTACAACTTGTTTAATATAATCTTCATCTTGATGGGATCAAAGTGATGGGAACTAGTGGGGCATAATGTTATGTTATTTTGAAATATTACCATTTCTAAATATTAATTTTAAGTTTCTCATATTTAAAATTTATCTCTACAAAAATAAATGTTACGAATTATTTTTCTGGTTATCTGTTGATCCAAGCATTTGATGCTTGATAACTAGATTAATTTTGTGTGAATCTTGGTCTTCGTGTTTCCATTCGAAGGCATACTACATAGCAATAAAGTTCAAAATTTATTAAAACACCTTTTTTTGCATAAAAATTCATGCGAAAACATATTGTGTCGCATATCGCTGGATGCGTGATGACAAATTCTGTCTAATACAAGGCGTACTTTTTTTGGCGACCACATAAAAAAATAAAGTTGATGTTGGTTTCTTGGAAAGAAAATATATAAAAAATCAGTGAACGCCATTTTAAAGACCAAGAAAAGAAAAGCGCCATTTATTTTTTAATATCTACTCAAATATAAAAAAATAAAAACAAAATGCCAAAATTTCGGTTTCTTTCGAATATCTCCCGAAGTAAGGTGAACTTAGTTAGTTTCTTGATGGCATAATATAGGCCCCCCATGGCGCAACTTTATCCTAATTTAATCGTCCCTGTATCTCTTACCGTTTCCGAGATTCCCACGCTGTTTATTCTTATCTTGGACCCAGTGTATACCAAACCAACGTTTTTTTACTATCCATTCATTTCAGGCATGGTAAGCAGATATTAAATCAAATAATTTATAAATTGTACAATATTTTTTACAATGCAAGTTGCAATAATCTAAATAGTGTTTTCGTTGATATTAACCAATTAATTAACTTATGCTACTTCACTAGACACGGTTTACATCTTAACCCAAATGGAAAAATGAAAATTTGTAAATTTGTAAGCATACTGATAAAGGAACATTCGACACTACATCCCATCTCAATTAGATCTAGTTATATTAATTTTAATAACCTAACTTTTGTCGAATGCAACACCAAGTCTGGCGGTGAAATGTTTTTTCCACATCAGAATCCCTTGGACAATCTCGCGTGATCAATAAAGATTTCCGTAATTCCTTTAAATATTTTTCCGTATATCATATCAACATACAATGCCTGTCTAACAAAATTGATCAACCTAGTACTAGATATTGACTTAACTATTCATGTTCGTTACATGCATAAAGGCACGGTCGTAGCAAAAGTAAAATGTGTGCCGTAACAGCTTGAAATAATCAGACTGGAAGCTGAATCGGTCGGTTAGGCACTCGGATGCACGGGCGTGTGGTTGGCGTAAATGCACAGATAAACTAAAACAGCACCACTTAATTTATGCTTACATCGCCCTTATATCAAGAAAAGGGCTGCCAGAAATTAAGAGACAGTTAAAAAAATTCGACTGGACACAGGGAATATCGGTCCTAAACCGCAGTAAGAAAGAAAACAAGTTTTGGTAGTATAACACAATTTAGTTTAATCGTTGTATAATCGGTATTAATAATAATAAACCTCAAAACTTAACTATACTACAAATGGTTAACCTAAACTCCCTGAAGGCAACGTAGTAAATCAATATTCGAACAACGGGTATCGTAAATCGGGCTAGCTATTATTCAGCAACACTATCCAAAAATGTTCTTAAGCCCCCCCCCCCACAAATATAGAAATTTGAAATAAAATTAGAATCTTTATCAGTACTACACTTACCTTTTTCTAGTACTTCAGCTAAATAAAATAAAGAAAACAAAATTTAATTGAATCAAAAATACAGTATAATGAAGCGACATGTTTTATGCACTGTATAACATGCAGCGTTGATCCTAGAAACAAAGTACATAACCTAAAATAAATGCAAACGAAAAGAATAAAACTGTAGCCGTAGGAAGAGCTTTCCTTATAACAGACGTCTTGGTCTTTAATCCAACCAAATCATAACCTGACTTACATATAAATAACCAGCCAGATGTCGATCATTACACAAACAAAAAATTTAAATCTCAAAATAATTACTGAACAAAAAAAGGTTAAAGGAAACTTTGCAAGCAACGCACATAAAAAATGATCGTCTGCTGCTACTGTTAACCACAAAGCTACAAGCATAAAGTAGAAGCTTACTTTAATATTACCAACGCTAAAACTTCCCCCAACAAAAAAAATATTAAAATAATTCCAGCTGAAGGCTAAAATATTCACATTCATAATATACCACAGATTTATGATAACGTTTGTTAGAACGTAACAATTAACGCTTAGTTACTAATACATTGCAAAGGAAAGAATGCAAAGCGCAAATTCAATAGCAGTATTTACTCGATATTTGAATCACTCTGTATAAAGCGTTTTATTTTACAAGCACATCAGTGTTCGGTTAGAATACGGATCCCCTATATAAATGACACTTTCAATACAGAGGCAACTTATCAAATGCACCTGATTACAGCTGTTTTTTTTTGTACAATCAACATTCCCAAATCTTAATTAGTAAAGTATTCTCAATAAAGTACTGAAGGAACCAAAGTAATAAAAGGATAAGTGAACACTTCAATAAGTACGAATGAGAGTAAATATCAATTAAATCTTAAATAGAAATTTTGTCAGAAATATAACCTCGTTATATATAGCACAAAACAAAGTTTAACTTCCAGGTATGTAGTATACAATAATAGGAAATCGTGTTATGTCCTCAACTGTAATTCTTTTAATAACTAACCATTTATAAAGTAGTCCAAACTACATTTAAAACAATAGTCTATTGATCCAGAGTGCCGATATGGAGTAATTAAACGTTTAAGAGACTCGCCAATTAATCGATGGTAAAAGGAGTGTTCGTGTGTCTTACGTGACTTAATCTTAATGTTCTTTTAGAGAGAACAGAGTTACCTTCCGGCGGGCTGGTGTAGAATCTGCTCGATAGTCAGTCGTCACGTAGAACTGTTAATCAGATGTTCCCATCCAGGTGAAAGGAGTAGTTCATACACCGGTGAAACGATCTGTTACAGCATTTATTGACTTGAAGAGCGACGAAAGGGCCACAATCACAGTCAGAGAAAAACCTAGAGATACCATTTTGTTTTACCTTGCGCGTTACATACTAAATTGTAATTTTAATTTATGTAGTGTTAGAATATGTATTTTGTTCATCTAAAGATTTAATCAGAGGTGATCCGTATAAAAAGAAAGAAACAATTTAACTCACCTCTTGATCCAACGAAAACGGTTGTTAAGAAATTTTTAAAATCCGTCTAAACAAGCACTACAAATATGCAGTATCAAATTTAAATATGAAAAAGAATGTAAAACTAGTATCCACTGTATGTAATTTCTATGAAATCTTAATTTTATAGACGTTATACAAAAATCTTGACCATCTAAAATTTCTTACAACGCAAAAATTTTCGTTTTTCTTAAAATGGCGTTTGTTATTCAGCACAGAAACAGAAAAAGAACAAGTCACATGTTTCGTTTTACCAAATCAGAAAATTCAACCTTATCGTAATATTAAATTTGTTAGAAATCGAACGTAAATAGATACACTGTTGTCACGTTGTATAGGAAATGGTAAAATAAATACCCCCTTTGTTCCCAAATTGGAGTGTAAAGTGTGTTCCCTAACAACAGGCATAAGAATCTCAAATTTATCCTGACAAAATTCCGTTTCTCAGAGTACACGTCACATGTTCTTCTACAATTATGTCGGGATATACACTTTCATACTTTTCTTTTTTATTTCTGTCGTAGCAGATTTATTCCTTGAATGATCTATACGTCTTAACCCCTTTATTTTCAACTTCTGTGTTGTCGTATATATTACGTAATTGTACTTCTTTTTCTCATATAAAAATTTTATTCTTTGTAAACTAAAAAGGCTAAAGTGCATTTCACGAGTAATTAGACCTCTGCAATATGGCCGCCATTTAAATTTGTCACCAAATAAAGCGCGGGAGGACTCATTGGCGTAGTACCTTTTGTCATATAAAAAAAAATGAAAAACTTATTTGAATAAATTTATTATTAATAAATTCGCCATCACCACGCTCACCTAGTATTATTATTATTATATTTATTTAAAATTATGAATGTTAATCTTCTGTAGACTTTTTACGCATTCGCATATATATGATCTACGCTGTAATAATACCAGTTAAAATATGACAATTAAGAAAATATTGTATAATCTTACCGAAGTTGCACTATAACTGTGCAAATTTTCAATAAAGTTCTCGTCTTCAGTTAAAACAAAACTTTCTTCCATTTTAGTATAAAAACCACACAATCACTACCTACAACCGTTACAAATTAGTGTTTACAGTATAATGGCAAAATGGAAAATTGATTCCACATTTATAAGCAAAGCAAGTGATAATCAACGATTTCTAATTCACATTATACTAATAGAGTAATTTGTAGTTTCAACATTAATTACGAATTAGTAATGGTAAATTTTCGAAATTCTTAACAATAATGATATTCGTTTGGGACATTCTTTTATTTTAACGATGTTTATTTCTTACAATTAATTTAATTGAAAAATTTTCAATTTTACTAACCTAAGTTACCTCTCCGCTTGATACGCTACTGAGTTGGCAAATAATATTTTAAGACGTTTGAAGGTCGTATTTGTTATTATATTTGTCTTTTGCTATTATAATGTTGTAGGAAAGGATGGAAAATGCGGTTCAGAGTATCCAACTGAAATATCCCTTTCATTACAATGTTACACTTATAGCATTTTTGTTATTTTATGATTGGATGTTGTTCATAGTGGAATGGCAGCCATATTATAGAGGTCTAATTATTCGTGAAATGCACTATACCAATAACCCTACCTGCATTCACTTTTAGGTCTTCAGTGCATATAACAAATTCATATTTGTGTTTTGCTTTATTTGCATAAGACCCCACACTCACGGATGTACTTGTTCATTTGTTTTCTGTATACGTTGTGCCTTATTTGGTGCTTCTGATGAAAGCAAATATCCCGGGTTTTTGTTTAAATGATTGGGGATTCTGTTCCTCTGTTCATTCGCCATTTCGATGTGATTAATTCGTCACTCTGGAAACTTTCTTTCCGGAAAGTTTCTGTGACATAAATTCTTACGGCGTGATCTGTGTTCTTTGAAACTTTCTTGGTCTCGTTATTCTTGTTCTAGACGAATTTTCATTGTATCTTGAGTAGTGTTGTGTGTATGCCGGTGAATAGCTGTCCTGTTGATTTTGAAATTCGTCACATCCAGTTCTTCTCCTTAATATTCTCCATTGTTTGGAGTGTGTGATTATTCACTTTACAATTGGATCACCATTTTCTCATTAATGTTACGCGTAATTTCTTTTTCTTTGGAACTATCTTAGAAACAACTACATTCGTCTCTAAAAAGAGCGAATATAATGAGATTCTCCTCTCTAGTGAGGAAACTAAAAAAGAATCTTGCCGTGTTAATAATGACATTTCAAATTAAAACATACCCATGTCAATTTCTTTATTCCGCGCCTTTAGGATTTTCAACGGTCCTACCATTGCGCGATTGTATGCGTCTACACCTAACCTTCATTCATTCATTTTCGGTACAAGCTCTTGGAATCGATCATCAGTAGGCTTGATTCCAATAAGGCGACTGGCCCAGACGGTATCTCAGCTATTATCTTAAAGAAATGTTCCCCCGAAATAGTACCAGTCCTATCTAAGCTCTATACGATCTCTATGTCTTCTGGGGAATTCCCTTCATCATGGAAGTTAGCAAATGTTCAACCTATTCCCAAAAAAAGGCGATAAGACCGATCCCTCAAACTACCGGCCAATTTCCATCACTTCCATTTTGTCTAAAATCATGGAAAAAGCCATCAATCAGCGACTGCTCACGTTCCTTGAGACTAACAAACTCCTTAGTAACCACCAATATGGGTTTAGGCAAAATCGTTCAACAGGTTTTCATATGTGACCCAAGTTTGGAACAATACAGTAGAGCAGTCCGGTGAAACAGTTGCAGTCGCTTTAGATATCTCAAAGGCATTTGACCAAGTTTGGCATAAGTGTTTACTTGCCAAACTCAACTCGTTTGGGTTAAATGACACGCTCATCAAGTGGGTTTCTGGTTTCCTTGATAAAAGACGAATACGTGTCGTAGTTGATGGCTTTTTTTCAAAAGAAGTTAGCATTAACGCGGGTGTACATCAGGTATCCGTTATACCGCCTACACTTTTTCTGCTGTACATAAATGACCTTATTTCTGCAACTAACCCCATCCATTGCTTTGCTGACGATAACACTCTTCACTGTAGTTCATCTCAGTCTACTCATAGTGATAATCCACCTTCTATGTCAAATCAAGAAATTAAAGCTGAAATGGCAAATTCAATCAACAAAGACATTCAATGTATTCTCGAATGGGGAAGCAATAATCTAGTTAGATTTAATGCTAACAAAACTCAGTGTTGCCTATTACTCTATTACTCCGTTGGGTATGACTTTTTATTCAAATCTCTCATGGGTTGACCATCTTCTCTCAGCTACCAAAACAGCTGCTCGTAAAATAGGCTATTTGTACAGATCTAAGCAGTACGTTACCCCTCGACAACTCCTTCTGCTGTATAAGGCCCAAATTCGGCCTCATGTGGAATATAATTCTCACCTCTGGGTTAGTGCTCGCCAATACGCTCTCGATATCGTTGATCGTATTCAAAAGAGAGGGATTAGGTTTATAAATGACCCGTCCTTAACTTCTCACATACAGTCCCTTGAGCATAGAAGGATGGTTTCCGCTTCCGGAAAGTTGATCGAAAACAATTGATCGAAGGAAAATTGGTCGAAACGCAAGTGGTCGAAACAGCAATTTATCGAAACAGCAATTGATCGAAATACGGTTCTAGGAAAATTGATCGAAAGCGATTGATCGAATACAAGCGACTTTCCTCCACACTTTTTTCAGGCTTAGGACTGACAGCACAAAGCGAATTTAAAAGGGCTAATTAATTATTAATTTATTTGTGATATAATATTTTAAAATAATTAATTTGAAATGAAATTTTATTCGTTTTTAAATATATCTAGTTTTTAAGAAAAGAATTTAATTCTATTATTATTTATTTCAAAATTTATTTTTAATTTTTAAGTTTTAATATTTAATATTTAATGGGATGAGCTTTTGTTTAGAATTTTAAAAATTAATGTATTTTTATATTTTGTATAATTTGAATTGTTAATCATATGAATAATTTAATAATTATTTATTATTTAATTATTGATTTATATTAATTTTACATTTTATTAAATTAGTTTACATTTATATTTAGTAAAAATGATTAAATTAGTAAATTTGTTTATTAAAATAAAGGATTTTTAGTTTTTAAAAAGGAAGTCAGCAAAATTATTTTCTGCCTGTTTATTAAAAACATGTCCTTTTGATTATAATTTAAGGTCTAATCTGCTCAGTGAAAATTAAATAGCCGCAGTATTTTAACTGTGCAAAGGTAGCATAATAAATAGTTTTTTTGTGCTGTCCTAGAACCGTATTTCAATCAATTGCTGTTTCGATAAATTGCTGTTTCGACCAATTTTCCTTCGGCCAATTTTCCTTCGATCAATTTTCCTAGACCCGATGGTTTCAGTTCTTTCTTTGTATTATCGTTATTACAACGGCTATTGTGCTGCTGAATTATATTCTTTGATACCATCCCGGACTATCTTTGCGAGAAACAGTCGGTTCGCTCATTCACACCATCAGTATGCAGTACAAATCTCCACTTGTCGTACCAAACGGGCGCAATCCCCATTTTTCTACACGGCTTCTAAACTCATGAATGATCTCCCTAGTTCCTGTTTTCCTCTCACTTACGATATGAGAAAATTTAAAGTAGCTGTTCATAGGCATCTATTGGCAATTCATTATCCCTCAATCCATCTTCCTAAGTGTTCGACCAAATTTAGCCTGTTCAGGTCCACAATCACAAAAAAAAACCTACAAAATTACAAATTAGTTCTTTTTAGTTAGTTTCTACTTCCTAAATATTAATTTAACATTTTTGTACTAAAAAACCACCAAACCATAACACAAGCAGGAACTAACCTAAAAAATGAATAAACCAGTTGCCAAGTCTACATTACTTACTAGATACATGACAAGTTACGTAGCGAACTTCATTGTTGAATTATGATGATTTAAATTTTGATTGTAGTTTTAGAAAAAAATATGTGTAAAACTCGAGAAGAAAACGTTTTTTCAAATCTCGTTCAATTAACACTCGCGAGGCTATTATATCACACTTTTCGTGTTAAAAACACCACTTTCTTCTCTAGTTGCAGAAATAATTATTTGTAACTCCTTTATAATTTTTTCACAGGTCCTCTTCGCTATGCTTTCTACTTTTTATATCGTTGATTCAATTTCATCAATCTTGGTAACACTAATCTTCGTGAAATTTCTGTATTTTGAGCACAAATATAACAGTTTATATGAGGACTACAGTCTCCTCTTAAGCCCAAATAAATAAACTAAATATAATATTCTCAAATATAATCTTAAAAAGTAACATAAAACTGCTCTATGCACTTGCAAATTGAACCTATTATGTGATTCCGAGTATGTTATTACAAGATAATTTTGGATTGGTTTACCAGAGCCCTTAGCTTTTACTTCTTTTACTTTCTTTTTACTTTTTTTACTTTGGCTTGTTTTTATTTGTTTTTGTGGTCGTATGACATGTATTTGTTATTATTTAGAACTGCATTGATGATACTTGCGTTTCTTCGTTTGTTAACCCTTGATTACCAACATTATTTAGGTACGTTATTGCCACGTAAAATTTACGTGTACTACCGTTCATTTTAGGTATTACACGAATTAAAAAGAACTTATTTACATTAAAATACGTTATTTTACTACAAAAGGTACTTATTTGTTGTATTAAACAAAACTTGTATGTCACTAAATCCGTCAAAGATAGGCTAATGCTAAAAATTGCGGATACAAATAACAGAGTGCAAAATAAACAAAAGAGCCTTTTATTATCGATATGCTGATTTTGAACGAAATTTGTTACAAAAGAGCCGTACTGATTTTTTTCTAACGACCACGGGAGAAATAGTCGACTATTTTAAATGCCCTCTATATTTTTTCATGAATGAGCTGCTTTTTAATTTGTCTTTGACTTCTATTAAATATGTCTTATATTTAAAGTTAATAGTTTCCGCGATAATAACCTTAGTTTGAATTATTTTGTTTTTTCGCAAAATCCTCAAATCAAAATTAAAGGAAATAAATAACGGACTGGTAGATATACGCGCGTCTACTAAGAGAGATATTCTGATAGTTGCCATCCAGAAACAGCAGCATTTGAAAATCTTCTTGCAAGATTCGTGGTCTCGGAGCGAGAGGGAGAGTGTGGCATATTCAAAACATTCCCGTGAAAGATCAGTCCTGAGCAAGCCGAACAAAGAAATGAAAGACATTTCTTTAATAATGTTTTATTCATGGATGAATCAACGTTGCAGAACGACTGGTTTATGAACAGTCACAACTATCTTTATTAATCTGGCATAAGCCAAGGGAAATTGACCATCAGTGTAGATGGTCGCTAAACACGTGAGGTGGAATTATTGGTCAATATGTAGTGGAGCCATGTTTTTTTGATAGGCATTTACACTCTCAAGTTTATTCCGTTTTTTGAGGCATGATTTGCCGATCTAACTTGAAGGAATCCCTTTGATGATGCGTCAACGCATGTTATTTCAGCATGACGGCGCTCCTGCCTACTACGGAATTGGAGTAACAAGCTTGTTAGATGAAAAATATCGTCAAAGATGGATTGGAAGAGCCGGGCCCATAAATTGGTCACCCCGATCACCTGACATAACCACACCCGACTTTTTTCTATGGGGACATGTAAAAGAACATGTATATCAAGAATCGCCTACAACTTCAGACGATATGAAAAACAGGACACGTGAAGCTTTCTGGTCAATCACGCCTGAAATCTTCTAAAATGTTAGCACAAGTTTTTCTAATCGTGTAAGTCCATGTTTACAAAATAATGATACATATTAGATATATCTGTTTTGGGTTTTTTAATGGTGCATTTGTATTTGTTTATGTTTTAATTTTCAAATTTCACAAAATTGTGTCATCTTTAACAATTTTAATAGATAATATTACTACTGACGAAGGTAACAGTAAGTATTATCGAAACGTTTAGATTCTATTACATGCAATATACAAATACACCATTAAAAAACCAAAAAAAGATAAGTATTTTAATATTTATTTTTGCTTGTTTAGATAAGTATTGTATGGTTTAGTTTGATACATAAATGTGCTTAATTATTCCATCTATGAGGATGAGAAAACTTATGGCTGACGGGGCAGTGTGAGTACTTTCTTTTATAAAATGGCATGTTATTGGAATGTTATTTTTCATTGATAAACCGTAATAGTAGAACACCAGGTTTAACGCAAATTATTCAAAGCAATATTAGCTTTTAACATGTATAAGTAAGTACCTGTTTTTTGTAATGCCTGGAAAATTGTACGGTGAAGTCCTTTAAATTTTGATTGCTTAGATTCGTGATCCAATAGCCATTCGCCGGCGATTACACCGTATACGTGCTGATTTAAAATGATACATTACTTAATTTAATGGCACAGTAGATTACTCGCGTACAAATATTTATGCTTCCCATGTTCTCTTTAATATGAGAAGTTATAGTTGGAAGGATTGGAAAATATCAAAAAGTAATCTGTGCTTATTAAGTTCATTGTTGTGTCGGCAGGCTGAATAAACAATTCGCTAACAAACTTAAGGTAGAATTATACTTTGCTCCCTTCTTTGAAAAGCTTAATACAAAAAAGTTTTCCAAACACCATAGTCGCTACACTACTTCATTCACGTTTGAGCTTACAACTTGTAAATCAAAGGTTTCGTTCTTGTAACAACTAACCAATCTATTGCTATTATTAAACATATTCCAAATATACTTGACATTGTCGTAATCAAATTACAATTAGTATTAGATGTCACGTGCATTTTTCTATAAAGACGCAATTTTCATTACTCCGGTATTTGTTTATTATTTTCCCCGTGCTTTTAATTTATATTCTTTTTTTTTATAATAGCCTCGTCGTTTAATACATGTATATTGGGTGAACGGAAACTTAAACTTGATGTAACTTCTAGTGAAAATAATTGACACTTCCGATTTCACTGGAAATGATCCAGAAATTTGATATATTTAAATCCCTGTTTGTGTTTCCTAGTCCAACTAGAGAAAAGATAAATTCCATTTGTCACTAGATGTCAATTTTCATAGTTACTAGTGTACATATAGCTTGAGAAAGGTACTTCTAGTTAGATCCAAATATAGATTAAAACTTTACACACTATTAAATCATTACAAACCATGCTAAATATTATAAATGTTGAATTTACTTTGATTGAGATAATGAAATAGTTTCTGCATTTTATAGGGGTATTATATTAATTCACATCTCTACAGATAATCCTATTCTGTATAAATCAGTTAAAAAGTACATTAATAATGATGATTAGGAATACTTACTGTAATATATGTTATATTCTTTTCCTATGGCGTTGATTTTGGCAATTAATAGCGGTTTTATACCCTTACCATAATTAAAATTGGGCATTGTATGTGTACGTGTGCGTGTGCGTGGGTGAATTTGAGTTAGAATCCACTGTAACTTCAACACGATAAAATGTACGAAGTTGAAATTTTTTTTTTTGAATACATAATGAAAAAGTTTACCTCGAGTAGGATTTGAACCTACGACCCGTACTTTGCTAGGGTACCGCTCTACCAGCTGAGCTATCGAAATATAAGCCCCAATCGATGTGAATTTTGGCTTTTTGTATGTAGAATTAATGTAAATTCTAAATGTAATGAGATTACAGTCAACTATACTTATATTAATGGAATATGAGCCTGAAATATCCCAAGAATACACACATGTCAAAACAACGTGACTAGTATTAAATTATTATAATAAGTTTTGTAATGAACGAATAAGTTCAAAAGTAAACACGTAATTAAAAGTTTTAAGTACCTTTTCTTTATGTATTTAAGAAATTTTTAATTACATATTTACTTTTGAACATATTCGTTCATTACAAGACTTATTATAATAACTTAATATTAGTCACGTTGCTTTAGCATGTGTGAATCCTTGCGATATTGCGGGCTCACATTCCATTAATATAAGTAGTTTGACTGTAATCTCATTTACAATTTACATCAGTTCTGCGTACATAAAGATAAAATTTACATCGATTGGGGCTTGTATCTTGATAGATCAGTTGGTAGAGCGGTACTCTAACAAAGTACATGTCGTAGCTTCAGATCCTACTTGAGATGAACTTTTTCTTTATGTATTTAAAAAAATTTTAATTACATATTTACTTTTGAACTTATTCGTTCATTACAAAACTTATTATAATAGTACGAACTTGCAACTTCGTCTTTAAGCTTGATTCCGTTTCTCTTGGAACAAATTAGATTTTGTGATAAACCAGCGGCGGAGAAGGGCATTTATTAGGCGCAGCTTTTGTTGTATATCAAATATTTGTGAAACAATTGCATATTTCATAGATATACAAATACCAGCATATAAATCTAAAACTAAAAATAATTAATTATGTTCTATGCAATTCTTTGATAGGATTGGCGGCAAACATTCAAAATGGTGACTTTAAATTTGTTCAAGAATTTTCAGTATCTGCATAACGATTAAATTTATAGAGAAATGTGTAAATATGGAGCCAAATAAGCCTTAAGAATCAATTAAATAGGATTAAAAGTGCATCAATATTTGTACAGAGGGCTTGGCTTCAGAATATTTGTTCAAAATAGCACCTTTTGACGGTTTAATCTTTTATCTCGCAGAGTGTTTTTGTTTATACAACGTTACCTATTTTCATAATGAACGTTTTGCATAATTAGCAGGAAAAAATAGTTCAATTCTTTTAATTATTTGTTTTTCCATACCAAACATTTACTGTAAGTACGGTAGACTCTTTGAAATAAACGAGTTTAATCCTTTGCAGGTGACATGCAGCAAGGCATCGAACCCAACGGGTAATAGGATAATAAAAACAATGTTTTATGAAAAACAAAACTGTAAATTACATTGCAGATATTGTACCGTGTCTAGTACGGCTTCGTACCGCCTCGTTGTTATTAAATTGGAATATAAAAATAATAACACTGTAATACATTTCAAAATTGTAAAATTCGTAAATAATTAATTTACAACACAAAGTAATTTAATAAAATATTGGTCTAAGTAAGTCCACTAAGCAATTATTTTTTATGGAAGTGATAGAGTGTTTGACGCTATGACTTCAATCTAGAAATTTAGATTTATCCTATACAATACGATAATCTGGTTTTCTAAGCATTATGCGAAACGATCGGGTTTCGAAAATTCTCGTTTTGCGACTAGTCGCGGAAATAAATTGAATGCAAAAATTTTAAATTTGAGTGAGAGTTAACAGCTAAACGCTTTTCTCTAATCTATTTTAATAATGGTATTCAATAATGCTTAGAGAATGTTCATGTAGTGCGTAATTTTTCTATATCTTCAAAGCTGTTGGGTGTAATAAAAAAACTTTAAATACGAAAATTGTTTGTTTTACTGATCTGTCTAACCATTTTCGCTTGTACAAGACTTTAAAAAAAGTGCGTCCGCATAAAATAAGTTTTTTTGAATCGTTTACTTGTAAACGATTCCCTTCTTTTACCAGTATTCAACCCCTAAATATATTTATTGCATTGGATCGTTGCCAATTCAGTACTAGTTTTTCAATTTTATGACTTTCATGGACTCACATTCAAAACGTTATTGTTTCGCATTTTATTTAAATTTTAAGGATAACTTTCTTTTGTTATATCAATAATACCTCCTAGAGTTAATAAGATAATTTGAGAACAAATAAACGTACCAGGTGTTCAAAAGTTCTATTCAAATTTTTAGTTTAGAAAAATTTACTTTATTTTTTCAAATACAACATCGTGTATGCTTTAACAATCACAAATAAAGCTTCTGCTCCTCCATTGAATGTCACAAAGAAATGTTTAATCCACTTGCGACGTTGCCATTTTTTAATTTTTGAAATTTATGACAATTTTTCACTACGATTGATTGGTGCAATTTGTTTTGCTAAACCTTGTTGTGGCAATATTATTTCGTTAACATGTTACTACCAGCATTTACAATATTTCCAAATTTTTTTAAAAGCGTGTTCGTGACGGTAGTCTAACTGAAACATAAACAAGTTGTTGAAAATCTTCCCTAATCTGCAGCGTGTCGGTAGAGCATAGATTTCACGTGACCCTACAACAAGTAGTCTATACTCATCAGATCAGATTTGGCTGGCTAATTGATGAAGGTCTTCACGTCCTATCTATTTTTGGAGAAAACTTTATCCAGTAATTCGTCCTCTCTGAGAATAATTAATTTCAATTTAATAATAAATAACATGTCTACTATTAAAATTAAATAATAAAAATAATTCCTATATGTTATGCAAATTTGAAGAGGAGTTAATCTTTGAATAGATTTAAAATAACTATTTTAGCATGTTGATTATATATTTTATTTAGTTTAATGCTAATTAAAGAATTATCAGCATCAAAATCAATTATCGTCCTGTATTATCAAACCTAAAAACATTTAAACATATAACAATTTGAAATTGAGTTTTCTCAAGTACGAGGATGATAACAAGCTCATTAACTGAATGAAATTAACGTATTGAAGATCTTACTTAGCTATAAGGGAAAACGTGACATAATATTGAGAAATTACCAATGAATAGGGCGAGAGTGTCTCCACTCAACATAATAAAACTCTACGCAACATGCAAAAAGAAACTGAAATTTTCTGATTTTATGTGTTTCAATAGAGTTTTAAGATGCACTTTCAAATATTAATGTAGGTAATCTCCTGTGCATTGTATTTAAAACAAAAATATTTTCTAATGTTTAACGCTTTTTTATTTTTACTTTCGTCCCTTTTTATCTCGATACTGAAGTTTTTCAAGATTTTTTATTGATTCTGCAGCATCCCTGCAAAATACCTTGGTTAGGTCACAATTTATATAAGAATATTTTTTTATTTAAATACCATTATTAGTTTCTGGATAAGCTTGAAATTTTATATCTAATAGTTTTTCAGTATCTTTCAAGCGTGTAAGAAATTTAAATTTAGTAGCTGTATTTAAATGACTAGTGTACTTGAAAGAATGATACAGAGTAGGTTCACGGGTACTTCTGATAGTCCTACACGTCCCAAAAGTTGACACTGATTTACGATTGTACCATAATGTCATAATGCACGCACGCATGTACGTACGCATGCACGAACACACGCACACATGCACACACGCATACACGCACACACGCACATACGCGCACACGCACACACGCACACACACGCACACGCATACACGCACACTTGCACACACGCACATACGCGCACACGCACACACGCACACACGCACACACTCACACACGCACACACGCACACACTCACACACCACACACCACACGCACACGCACAACGCACACACGCACACACGCACACTCACACGCACACACGACACACGCACACACGCACACACGTAGACACGCACACACGACACACGCACACGCACACACGCATACACGACACACGCACACACGCACACGCACACACGCACACACGCACACACGCACACACGCACACACGCACACACGCACAAACGCACATACGCGCAAGCGCACACGCACACTCGCACACATGCACACACACATATATAATCCTAGCGAAAAATGTTCATAAATTTTAAATTTTAAAGATGAAAAATGGCAACCTTTAAAATTGTGAAAAAAAGCTTTTTAGGACATTTAATATAGCTCTAGGAAAACCATTAGTTTTCTTTAAAACATACAAACTCAGGAAGGTTTAAAAGTGTATTTTGAGCGCTCTGTACCTGTATTCTTCCTCAAATTATTAAATTTAAATAAATGATGAAATTGTTGCATTTGGGATTACCTGGGCCTGCAAAAGTCAAAAAAATTTGAAAGCTAATCTTATATTGGCAATATGTAAAAAATATTTTCCGTAACAAGCAAGAAATACAACACGTTCATTAAAAAAAAATATGTTTATGTTATTATCAAAGATAGACGTTTGCAGTTTTTACATTCACGTATTACTAGATTTTATGGCAAAATCGAACATCGAGCGTGCTTAGAATTGTTCTAGGGGGTGCGGTTTTTGAGTAATAATATAAACTTTCATGTTTTTAAATGGGAATCATAGTTGGTTTGGCCATCTGCTGCAGTTCTTTCTTAGCTTTTCAAAAATATAAATATAGACATTCCTGAAAAACAATCTTCCAAATATTTTTTTTCAGCTAATAATGCTTTGGCAGTGAGGAATTACTTAGAACACCGTTTCCAAAATGGTCGGATTGCAACATTCGTTCCGGTGTTATGGGCGCCATTTCCTGTTTTGTCAATACTGGATTTCTCCCTATGGAGTTTTCTGGAAAACATAATTTATCAAAACCGTCATAATACCACCGAATGTTGCAATCCGAAACAATTTTCTAAGTCATTCCTCACTCTAATTTTCATCCTTATCATAACTCATGGACCCACCAAAAATACATCATGAAAAAATTCTTTCAATTGGTTCACTTGGTTGTACCAAAATTTCATATCTCTTTCTGCGCGATTTATTTCTGTGTCTGTGAATAAACAAAGCTAAATCACAGGATTTCCTGTTTTGCAACATACGCATATGCAAATTGAATATGAACGTATTAAAATACTTATCTTTTTTTGGGTTTTTAATGGTGTATTTGTATATTAATGTAATACAATCTAAACGTTTCGATAACACATACAGTTACCTTCGCCAGTAGTTATCTCTATTAAAATTGTTAATAAAAAAAAGATAAGTATTTTAGTAATAATAATAATAGATAACAATTTTAATAGATATTGACGAAGATAAGTGTAAGTTTAGACACGTTTATACTGTATTACATTCATATACAAATACACCATTAAAAACCCAAGAAAAGATAAGTATTTTAATATGTGTAATAATGGTGAAATGATAAAAGTTATATGTTACTTTCGACTTTATAATGTAATAAGGAATTTTCAATTTAGAAAAACTACATATTATTACTACGTCAATGGCGGAGGATGCTACGGATGCTACAGATGGTTGCTAAGGAGGCCATTAGGAATAATTCTGAACAGAATTTCGCTTTTTTTGCAGCCCTGTAATAAAAATAAGAATCGTTTTACTTCTAATAGGGGAAAGTATTTCGATTTTAAAGTAGACCACAATTTTGACCAGATATTCATCGTTTAATTTTAAATTACAGGCTAACAGTAGGTTTACTTATCCCAAAAAAAAAACATAATTTTTATAAGGATTTTTGTTAGTCGAATTGTTAGAACCGTATGCAACACACATCACTACTTTAAAAATAACACAACTGTTAATTAAATAGTCTGTTTTAGAATTAAGCACTAAATAACCTCTACAGTCTCTATTACTTCACTTGAGTATACCTAAAGCGTAGGCAATGGAGTATCTATACTGTTCTTACATCATTGTCCTCTACTGATTCACGTTTGATTGCTTTGTATTTCATTTTTTGTAAAATTCGCGCCAATTCGACCACGAATTATTGTAGATTTAAATCTGAAACAGCAGCTTTTAGTGAAAAAACACCTCATTTTACGTTAATAATAGGACAAAATTAGTTTTGTTTGCTTCCTTTCTCTTACAATAAGCCATGCAAACACATGGTATGGCCCATTTTTTAAGCCCTGTTGTGATTACTGAACCGCACCTCTCAATTTTGAGCTTGGGTTGTTGCCGATCTTGCCGCCGTACTCAAACTCAGCATATTTGATTCCAAAGCTCGACAGGTTTGAATTTCGTGATATTTTCTGTAATTGAGACGTGGTTGTCACATTCCAGTTTCTCCACCGTTCGTCCATAAGAAACGCACCCAGCAATAATAAAACGTACACTTGAGTCTCCCTCTACAGTCACACACTTAAACCTCACACCATAATGTTGAACAGTTTTATAAAATACTTCAACTATTATAACTTGCCACCACTATATTTTTTAAAACGTGTGTGGTTTCTCGCATGTTTCTTCTATTGACGATGCGCACACACTGCAAAATTGTTGAATACTCCCAAAAATAGTAATTTTCTGATCCGTCTTCCTATTATTACTCCAAGCCATTACAATGATGTAAAACCGTGCCCAAACGATCTTTAGACTAACCACCGTCAACAAAGGCAGTGATGAAAAAATTCCATCTTCAACGTCACCTGCTCGAAATGCATCACGTTTTTCTTCACTTCCAGCAGACTCCATTTGCTTTGTTAAAATTTCTTCTCATTACGAATCTATCACTCCTTTTTTCCGATAATAGTCGTTACTCCTAATTGAGGTATCAATTATATTAAGTAACTCTTCGGTCTGAGAATATCCAATTCCAATTAAAATGGAATCCAAAATGACCGTCCCGTTCTCTTCGGTTCGTTTTGTTGAACGATGTTAACACAATTGCCTACTATTTATGTATAATTCCCCTTTAAAATAAAAGAATTTGCAAGTTTGAACAAATCTGAATGTAAATACAAATTTATGATTACTTGACATAACCCCATTAGACGTTAAACACTTTTATGGATGTAGGTATTCTGGTACAAAATCGTAGTGTATGTTTCATCCTTTTCTACTTCTAGTAGTAAGTAAAGAGAAGTAAAAAGGAAAAGAAAGCAACGTGTTTCATTCTCTCGCCGAAGAAAATGAGCTGCTCGAGCTTTCCACGCTCCTTCAGCCACAACGATGGATTCCCAGAATACATATATGCATGGTGGGATTAGGAATGGGTGCGGTCAGGATGAGATCCGAAGAAATAGAGTTAGGATTCCGAGGGGGAGATACTACCTCAGCATTCGACTAAATAGCCGCACATGATGTGCGTATACCCAGTGATCATCCCGTTATATATGTATGAGAAAAACCCCCTTGAAATCGTCATACAAGGTAGACGGTAACGAGAATCGAACCGATTACCTCTCGGATGCTAAGCAGACTGGGTTACCACAGATCCAACTAGCTCGTCTAGGAAGTAAGGAAGTTTGATATATAACAGAAAATCTGGTGTCCTAGATACGACAGTTCTTATAAGATCTTGTAATAACTTTGGTAATTAAAATCCAGTTTAAAAATCACGCACATTTCCATCCGACAGACTGGCTGTTGGCTCTCCATGAGATTTATACGCTCCAGTTAGAAACAGTATGCCAAAACATGCTTCTAGTTCAACTAATGTTAGTTCTTGAAACGTGTCGCCACAAAGTTTTATGCCTTCTAAATTTGACATTTTCAAAATTAAGTTTACAATTTTGGGTGTGAAATATAGGTAGTACGCGGATTTTATACCAATTATTCGCGACGTAGCATACCTTGTTGGCCCAGGAATCAACGAGATAATATTTGCTGCTGGTAACCTTCCCGATTGATGTGTCTTTTCATTTCATACTATATTGCCATCTTTTGAAGTTACGTGATTTTCCGTATCAGCTTCATCTGAAATCGTAGCTTCCACTTCATCATCCGATTCGCTATTATATATCTCGGTTTCGGACAAATGGTCTTCTTCTTCAGAAGCATTAGAATCACTATCATAAACACACAAAAGTTTCTCAAGTTCCGTAAGGACATTTCAATAACAAATTTCAATTGTTAGGTATTTCTTATTAGAGATTATAGCTGCAGGTTTGATATTTATAAGGAAACAAACACACAGATGCTCACTAGCTGAATTTATACGCGGAGCCACAGACAAGTCTCAAGTGCACTTAAAAAAACTAATTATAATTTTCTAATATAAATCTGTGTAGGGTAAACTATACAGTTGTTGGCCTCCTTCCAGTTGTTAGCCACTTTGCATTAAAACGCGAAAATTAAGCGTCAAGTTCATATTTTTAAATACTGAAATACTTTTGTATAATCTGTCAACACTGTATAATCAATCCTTACCGCCCAAAATTCTGTGTGTCAGTTGTACCGTTCTTACTATCGCAGAAATCAAACACGTGTTTGACGTTGCTCGAAAGTGAAGGTGTTTTCTTAAGTTTCCTCAGATCGTAAGTATTCAATCTTAGTAAAATTTTGATTGAATTGATGAAGTTTTTATTATTTATGTATTTTAATCGAATATTAAGGTATAAGGGAGAAATACGACTAAGACTACTGCGTTATAACCTAGAAAATAATTAAAATTTGGGACGGCCAACTACTAAGTACGTTAAAATATGAATTTTTAGTTATTGGCCTTAGGGGCCAATGACTAAAAATTGCTGTAATTTTTAATATTAAGGTTTTTATGGTCTATAGTGCATAAGTACTTCAGTGAAACAAAAATTCTTTATGCAATATTTATTAATTGGCTGGAAGGCCAACAACAAAATTTTTAGCGGGCAATAATTAAATACCATTCACTAAAATTGCGTGTTTTCTTTCTTCTTAGAGCTGGTTTTGATTTAGATGAGCAGTAAATACACAGAGGAACAAGTTGAGAATGCTTTAAAAGCGGTTGATAACGGAATGTCCATCAGAAAGGCTGCAAGAGATTTTCAAATTACACGTGCTACGAAGTGAAAAGTTTAGAAAAACTGGACATGGTCCTGCACCAGTTTTGACCAAAGACCAAGAAACGACATTAGTGGAATGGTCATAGAAAAGGATTTACGAGAAGAAAGGATGACCTTTTATACTCCGTGAAACATTTTCTAGGCATGAAGCCAAGAGAAAATCCCTTTGTTAATAACTGCCCAGGAAATTGATGGTACCAATTATTTCTCAAGAGACATCCGGAGCTGACTTTCGGTCCACTGAGTTTGTCACCAAGGCTAGTTCTAATATTTCTCCCAGTGATTTAAAACGCTGGTTGACCGAAATACAAACTTACCTGAAAGAGAAGGACTGCTTTAGTAGAAGATCCGTCCAGGGTGTTCAATGGAGATGAGAGGAAATTATATTTGTGTCCGCAAAACTCGAAGTTCTCGCCCCGAAAGGTTCCCGTAATGTGTATGAGGTTGAAAACGTTTCTTCTAAATTTAATTTAACGGTGATGTTTATATTCTCAGCCACTGGTGTATTGACTCTTCCAGTGGTTATTTATCCGTACAAGCGATTGCCAAACTATATTATTCAATCGGTTCCCGAAGGTTAGGGAATAGGGGCTACAGATAGTATTTTGCTGCAAAGTGAGACTTTTTGTGAATATGTTTCCAATGTTTTGTATCCATTTCTGGTTAAGTCAGGCACTATATTTCCTATTAGTCTATTTCTGGATGGACACAGTTCACATTTAACTTTGCAGCTAAGCAATCTATGTTGAGAGCTTCAAATAACTCTTAGCTGTTTGTATCCCAATACTATTCGGAATCTTCAGCCAGCAGACGTTGCTACCTTTCAACCTATAAAAGCAGGATGGAAGCGTACCGTGAGTGAGTAGAAGAGAACTAATCCGAAAGATTTTTTAACCAAAGAAAAATTTGCGCCTATTTTGAAGAAAATGATCCAAAATTCACATAATCCGATGCGAATTGTCAATGGTACCAGGACTTGGTAGTATTAGTCCGTGGAATTTCAGTGCAGTACATTTTTCCAAGTGCATTGAAAAAGAACCAAAATCAATAGACGATGTTATTAATGAAATATCAGTAGACCCAGGCAACATCGACGTTATAACTGATGAAATAGAATTAGAAATAAATATAACCGAAGCCGATATCTATGAAGATTCATTCATCAAGAGCTTTCAGTTCTATTATTTATTCTAGCAATACTTCTCATACTCCAGATACTGTGATTTGGGACTGCTCATTGATTTCTACCATAAGTAATCACCCAGAAACATTGAATTTGATAATAATGAAACGACACCACAGCCATTTAACGAATCTTTGAAGGACCTTTTATATTGACCAGCAACACCCCAGAGGAAAGGAAAGAATTAAAATGATCGTGATCCATATGTCTTGACATCTACACAATGGAATCAGTTAAAAATAGACAAAGGAAAAGCAAAAAAACAAAAAGAAGCACTCAAGGAAGTAAGAAAACAAAAAAGGGAAGAAAATAAATTACAAAAACTGTAAAAAAATTCAAAAGTAATAAACAAAATAAGGATTTAATTTTGCCGCCAAAGGGTTCAGATCTTATCCCAGCTCAAAATATATTATCTAAAAATAAACCCGAAGATACAGGACCTATTATTATTTCTCCACCTTCGTGCACGGTTTCTCCTACAGGATCATCTTCTAGTCAAGTGGAAAAGATTCAAAAAGTTACTAGGCCTTTCTTTGGTTCTCGTCCTAAAATCAGAGTTTTGTCATATGTTTGAATGACGTTAGTAGTGTAACACAAGAGGATTCTTCTAACATTTTTCTGGATTGTGTATTAAAAAAAGTTGGACTAACTCCAAGTAAAAATTGTATTTTAATTAAAGGGGTATGCTACAGCCGTACCTTAAATTTTACTAGTGTAAAGAAAGGTTTAAAATGTAAATCTTGTGCTAGAGCGTACCATTTTACGTATATGCAAAAATTTAACTTGCATAAATCCAATTCTCCAGTATTCATTTGTTTAACTTGTTTGAAAAAGAAATTTTAATTGGCCACAAATGATTATTACCTGAATTAAGTATTACGTATCTACCTAGGTACGGGGTGTCCGATTATATTTTGCACTCTATCTACAGCTTGAACCATAAGAGATAGAAAAAAACTATAAATACAAAAATTGTAGGGTTTTCCCTCCATATTATTTTGCTGTTTATAGAAATGCAAAACAATCTTTCTATACCTGAAAAAAGGACATGACTTAATTATTTTTAATAGAACACCCTGTATATTATTATCTAGATGGAAAGACCTTTTTCTTCTGGTTATAAAAATGTATGGTTTGTCTATATTATCTTTAGTAGTTTTTCTTCAATTCACGCCCAAAGTTTGAAATTTTAAACCATTTAATTAAAAATTTTGAAAATCGTCACATCCTTGAAATATACATATGTGTTCAGTGATCGTCAGTTGGGGTAACAATGAGAATCTAGGTTGCCATGAACTGCCTGGAATGCTTTTTTTGTTACTTAAGGGCTGCTGTCAAAATAAAAATGGTATATTTAGATGAAGAAAAGGTCAACATAACACATTATTATACCAATTTAAATAGAATTCGGTTAATTCAACAACAATTCCATGCATTATATCCAGGGAGAAGAATACCATTTCGTAAGAAATCAACAACAAGAACTAGAAATTTTATAGTATTTTCAAGGTAAAAGTTTTGATTCTTATCCTAATATTTAATATATTTTGTAAAATTACAAAATATAGTTAATTTTATATTATAGATATTTATTCCTTATTAATTTTTTTTAGAAAATCCACAACGCTCTATTCGCGATGCATCAAGATATTTTAATTTATCAAAAGATACGATTCAAAAAGCACTAAAAAGACATAAGTATCTCCCACATAAAATTTGTGCCGGTACAAAATTTAACTGAGAAACACAAGATATTAAGAACCGAATTTTGCTGCGAAATCTTAAATAACATTCAACAAGATCCGGAGTTTGTGTCAAAAAATGTATTTACCTATGAGGCAAGTTTCACAACAGCCGGTATGTTTAATAGAAAAAATAAACATTACTATGCGGCTGAAAATCCAAGAAAATACCAGGCAGTAAAATCCAGGGTAGAAGATTCCTGCATGTTTGGTGTGGAATGCTAAGGGGCAAGATTGTTGAACCCATTTTCTTTGACGGAAACCTCAACGGTCAATGATATTTAAATTTCCTTCAAAATGAAAAACTTATTAGAAGAGCTTCCTTTGCCTATTTATAATGGAATTATACGGCATCAAGATGGCGCTCCTCCACATAACGTAAATGAGGTAACAGATCTTTTGAACCAAAGATATCCAATTTGTATAGGTAGAAATGGGGTTATACGGTAGCCACCTAACAGCTCTGACATGAACCCATTAAATATCTTTTTATGGGGATATTTAAAATAATAAGGTTTATTATGAGAGGACTGTAAGTGTAGTGGAATTACGTCAATAAATTGAAACCCAAATAAATTATTTAAATAACAACCATAGGAACTCTCTTAGGCAAACAATAGGCGGAAAATTTATAAAAAACGTTCAAAATTGTTTTAATAATATTGAAAATGAAGACTAAGAATATATATATTTTTTTTTAATTTGCATTTTTATTTATTTGTTACTTCGTTACCTAATTGTTTAAAAATTATTGTTATTGTTACTGATTCTTATTGTTACCCCAACTGATGATCAATGAACACCGTTGTAAATTTCAAGGCTGTGCTTAATTTTTAATTAAATTGTTTAAAATTTCAAACTTTGGACGTGAATTGAAGAATAACTACTAAAGCTAATGTGTAGGCAAACCATATATTCTTGTAATCAGGAGAAAAAACTCTTTTCGTCTAGATAATAATATACAGGGCGTTCCATTTAAAAAATCAACGTTGTGTCAATTTGACAGATTTAGAACATTTTTTTATTTTTATAAAAAGAAAAATGAAATAGAGGTTAAACGATAATAACTTTTTTTCTATCTCTTATGGGTAAAGCTGTACGTAGAGTGCAAAATATAAAGGGACACCCTGTACTTCTACTACGTTTTTTTATGACTTAAACTATGATAAGCTGAAGCATAATATCATAAAAACGATTTAAGTTTGTCTTTTGATGAATTCTTTGGATTGGTTTTTGATACCTACAACCAATTGCCTATTACCTACCTACAGTGATTTTTTATAGCTAGGAAGATTGCTTTGTAACTATGTAGCTATACAGTTTCACATCGGCCAAAGCCTGATTTCCTCAGGCCAATAATTCATTTTAACGCCAAACTACTGTAGATTCTGCATGATATATTTTATAATTTTTTTTTTGTAAAAAAAGAAAAACCAATTTTATTTAGAATAAAATGGTTTGAAAGAATGAAATCTGTACTTCTTTTTTGGTACTGAAATGAATGATATCCATTTTTTGTTTTAAATATGGAAAAAGAAGTTGCTTCAGGGTATCATAAAGGGTCAATAACTGTACTGTTTGCCCTACACCGTTATTAGAGTAGCTAATGAAATAAAAGTCATGCAGTGGCAACGAAATATTTAAATAAATTAACGAATTATGCAATTAGAAGAACGCGATTGGGTCCAATTGACCCGAACACAATAGGAGGGTTAACAAAGTATAATGGATTAGTGTAAAGTTTTTAACTTCTATGTTATACAGTACATTATACGAAGACATCCAAAACCTGTGAGTTTACTTCTGCGTGTAGCACTATAAGCTACACTGTGCACTCAAAATTAATACCATTATCGAAACTAATACTTATTTAATCTTGTAAGATACTACAGCTCTTATGTCTGCTGTACCACTGGTAGACTTAATAAGAAACCTGATTTAGACTGTAAAGGAAATTTGTTTTGATTCAATCTTTAGAAACTTACATCCTAACTCAAGCATTATATATCTCATAATACCGAAAATTACTGCTTACCACGATAACGTATTTAAAATAAAAGATTGATTACATACATTTTTAAATTTTTTATGCATTAATTCCATAATAACAGCCATAATTGTAAATTATTTTCATCCAATCGTAAAATTGTTCCAATAAATGAAATTACTTGCGCCAACAATAGTGTGGCCAACTTTAGTGTCATACAAGCCTTGTTTTTTTTACAAAAATCCACATTGAATGAAAAATATATGGATCACTTATCAACATCCCGAACTCCTCCTTAGCTTCAAGTAAAAGTATTTTAATTGTGCTGTTCGCCCTAGGTTAATGGATGGAAAGTAATTAAACGTAAGGAAAACTTGTTTATAAAGCGATTTCCCTTTGGAATGTAACTATCAATTTAGTGCACTTATAATAATTTTCCACTAAAAACAACTGTAATTAAAAAAAGATTAGTCCAAATAAAAAAGAAAGAAGTAAAATACTAGACTAAATATCTAAAATGTTCAATGTGATTCAGATATTATAAAACTTAATTGGAAACTCCTCCACATACCTCCTACAGCTTTAATTTTGTACCCAACTTGTAATGAACAAATTACTTCTCCGAAAGTTTGAACGAAAGAGGCTGATACAAAGCTGTGATTTGATAATTTATTAGGATCTGCGGGTTATAAAATGTAACTGTAAAGCTAATTTCGGCTGATTTTTTTTAATCTTAAATGAAATTTGTATAAAGTTTTGTCCTGTTTTTTAGATTGTCTAGAACTTCATTTGCTTTCAATCTTTACCTATTACAAACTTTTTACTTATTCTCTTATTTGCAAGCCCAAGGGAAATGCTTTGTTCGCTAGGACACAGAATATATTACTGTACATGAAGTTTTAAAAGCTTTAACAATTGTTGTGAATACAGCTTGTCAGTGGCAAAATTTATTGAACAATACGTTTTAAAGGTTTGCCAAGATATCTAAGTACTTGTCCGATTTACATTGAATGTTGTAACAATACTCAATTTTTAATCAAAATTATTGTTAGGATTGTATGCATTCACGTGTTCTTTTTTACCGCAAGGAAATTAAAGGGCTATCAATTTTCATTAATCATATTACTCGATAGAAAAATTGATTGTAAAAATAACAGTTGCGCACTTAGGGCTTTGATAAAATTTTAATTAAACACAAGTAATGCTTAATTTCAATTTGCATAAAATTTTATTTCAGAAATAACTATACTTAGAATTCCACTCCTCCAAATTATACACAAAAATGAGCAAACATTGAAGAAATTTATGTATATTCGTGCATGTTACAAATTATTTACACGCAGTCTTTGTTAAGAAAAAGCTTATCCAATCTCACTTTAATTGGTAACTCCCAAGCTAGTTAATGTATCTTTCTTAATGAAATTACTTTTGTAAACGCCAGATTAAGGTGTGAAAGACTCAAATAAATTTAGGCATTATATCTAAACTATACTTTACAAATTAAGCACATAAAAAGGGCGTTGATGAATGCAAAAATATTTTGTATAGAATTGAATGGAGACGTATAAACTAAGAAACCGTTTTTATCACAATAAAATGTGTTTTTTTTTAAACAGAAGCTTTTAACTGTCAGGCATCGCTACCCTTCAAGCAAAAATATATACAGCTTTTATGAAGCATGATTTTTAGATATCAATATTCGATATACAATGTCTTCTTTAAAATTCAATATTTGCGTTTTCTTTTAAGTGTGTAAAATCAGCAAACAACACTATACCTGTCAAAATTGAGTGTAAAGCTTGCCAACCCGTAAGTGTTATTTTTTTTATCTCGAGGTGCGAAAGAATCAGAAACCTTCCGCTTTCAATTAACCGTTTACCATTTTTCGGACATAAAACTAGTCTTTCAATTTTTTCTATCAGTGATCGTTGAAGGCAACAATTATAATGGTATATTATGAGGGACAGTGCTAAAATTCGTGAAAAATGTAAAAAATGCACACATTATGTTACGTAGTATTAGATTATTATGTAAGACGTGTAAGTTGATCATTATCATTATTAAGAGAAATATTAAAATACTTATCTTTTTTGGGTTTTTTAATGGTGTATTTTAAATTATATAATCTAAACGTTTCGATAACACTTACAGTTACTTCGTCAGTAATAATATCTATTAAAATTGTTAAAGCTAAATTTTATTAAAGAATAACTAGGTCATTAAAAATTAAATATTGTTAAATTATCTTAAGGATAACAAATCAGAACACCCGCTAGCAATTGAAGGCTAATAATGAAAAATGTCAGCCAAAAGACACATTTAACAAAATTATGATGTAAGTGTAAAGTTGTGAAAAACTTCAATTTGAAAATGATAGAAGCATTCACAAATATAAACATGAGATCAAATAAAATAATCCAGTTAAATCTAACAAAGAGACATCTTTGTCAATAATTGCAAGTGTTATTAACAATGAAAAGCATAATGTAGAACGTTTTTTGTAATTTTTTAATTTTAAACTTAATTTCAACTACTTATGTTAATTTATAGTGCTGTGGTAATTTAACATATAATTGGTAAAGCATTTGCTTCAAGGTCTAAGAAAAACACAGCAAAAAACCTAGACATAACAAAAGTCAAAATTAAATCAAACCCAAGACGTATCATTATGCCTTCTTTTAATTATAAGATTCCAAAACCTATTTAAACGGAGATTTTCTTCTTGTCTATTAAAATTATTAGGGTGTTTATATATCTCAATAGCTTCACGTTGTAAACGAACATAAAAATTAGTTGGTCTTGACAATATTTTCACATTGTCAAATATTGTCAGCCACCGCAGATTTCTCTGATTGACCTAATCTACAAAATCTCATATGTTCTTTACGTCTTGTATCAAAGCTACGTTTTGTGGTTCCCATGTATACTTTTCCACATAAACAAGATAACTTTTACACTCCGGAAGATGATAATGGGTTTAAAATATCTTTCGGTGATATTAAATGTTCTTCAATGTTTCTTGTAGGTTTAAAAATAGTCCTAATGCCATATTTAATTAGAATTTTTTTAATTTTATCTGTAACATTATCTATAAAAGGAAGAAAAGCAGTACCAACATTAAGAAGGTTATGTCCATTACTTTGTAAGGATTTTGTTAAATATTTATGTTCATCCTTCAAAAATTCAAGGTCACAAAGGACCCTGCACACCTCTTATGGGTTTTTAGACCACAGTCAAATTTAATGAAATTTTAGTATGTTATAGACTAAAACTATCTGAACAATATTTGTCATTGGACCAACTTAATCTAATGGCTAGTTTTTGTTATAAAGGGCGTTAAAGTGGTAGTGCCTAATAAGCATTATGGCTTTTCAGTGAGTTTTAGCATGGATATACACAAGTGTTACAATTACATATTATACTATTTAGTAATTTTTCATTATTATGTACTTTCTATCATTCTATACACGGTGTTTTAATAAAAATTAGTAGTTAATACTATTAAAAATTACAGATATAGCCATAAGCCTGATACATATCTACACTTTCGATTGTTAATAACAACCAGTTACTTAAAATGACAATGTCACCTGTAACTAAGTTTCCTTAAAGACATTATTTAAGTTTGCATTAAAATGGCTTTTCGATTAAACTTTCAGTGTTATGTATGTGAAATAGTGGGAAATCCCAGACAAATGACCATTTTACGACAAAATGCCGACCAGAAGATAAATATTGCTCAGAGAAGACGACAGGAACTTTTACTTCCGTCAATGGACATAAATGGTAATACCAGGCTATGTACAAATTGCAATCAAGGTATCATAGATGAAATTCAGGTCTATGAAAATGATCCAGATCCAACAATTATGAAGCTTCTTCTAAAATATAGTGCTAATCATTGTTTAATATGCAATAATGCTACAAATATTCAACATTTATCAGGACAGGCAAGGACAAATATTTTTATGCGAAAGGGAGTATACGTACCTCATATTTGTAAAGTTTGTCCTGTCCAACTTGATGCGAATGGTTTATTACTTTTTCCATTAGAAAATGGTATAAGGTCCATTAAAAAGCCATACAATTTAAAAGGGGCAGAGTTGGATCAGTTGTTGACAACAATACGAGAAAGTAACACAAAAAATGAAACTTTTTCGGATGAAAATAATTTCAGTGATGAGGAGCTAAGTGCGCTGTCATCCTTAAACAGGGATCAATTTCGGGAATTGTTCAACCTTTGTGCGAATGTTAATATTTACGTAAGAAGGAGAGAAGTTAAAAAAAAAGATTTACTGTGTTTTTTATGTAAATTACGTCAAGGACTTTCAGACACGTTTTTAGCGGCGATGTTTTCTTATGGTAGCAGACAGGGTGTCTCATTGGCAATTAAAAAGTTAAGGTATCATTATCCAATAATTTTGTGCCCCAGAATTTAGGACCTCGTCACATAAACCGTAACCAATTTATTGCTGAACACGTTACCAGATTTGCAAATGAGTTATTTTATGAAGAACCTGAAAACCCAAAATCCATTATTTGTATCGATGCCACTTATGTTAACATAGAGCGTAGCAAAAATTTTCAGACCCTCAAGCAGTCCTATTCAGTTCACAAACATTGCCATCTTGTTAAGTTTGTGCTAGTTGTTGCCCCAGATGGATGTTCATGGTCCATACTTTTCCGACCCAAGAAATAATGATGCAAGTATATTAAGATACCAATATAATCAGGATCAAGAACTAAGACACTGGCTGCAACCTGGCGATGTTGTGATTGTGGATAGAGGCTACCGAGATGCTCGGGAATTTTTAAATAATATTGGCCTATCTGTGCAAATTCCACCAGCGCTAGAAGGTAGACGTCAATTGCCAACTGTAGAAGCCAACGCTAGCAGAATTATTACTAAGCAAAGGTGGGTAGTAGAAGCTCGAAACGGACACGTTCAGTCAATATTTAAAATTTTTCGTAACTGCTTTTCAATTGACCAAATACCCAATTTGCGGACATTTTTCCGTGTTGCCTGTGTCCTAATAAACCGCTACCATCCACCATTACATATGGAAGAAGCAAATGAAGAACTAGCACAAGAAATGCTTCAAATGGTAAACGCACCTAATCATGTACAAGCGAGAGCGGAAAATGAAGGCTTGTTGAGCGGCACGGCATATGAGCACCTTTAGAACAAAACCAATTAGAAAATTTTCCAGTTCTAAATATAGCTCAATTAAGACACATAACTTACGGAACTTTCCAACTTAAACTAGCACCTTCTTACATACAGGATAACAATCACCAACTGGGCAACCACTTTTTCGAAATTGATACGGCGTTCAACGAATTAAATCTCGTTCGGCTTAGAATTAGATCTAGACATAGAAATCAAATTAAATATCAAATAACAATTAGCTATAAGCCTGTTCCTGATAATGATGCTGAACAAGAAGATGGTCCTATATTTGGCTACTATTGTCAATGCAAAACAGGAGCGTGAACTATAGGAATGTGTGCACAGCAGTTATTTGTTTTTGGGCTATGCAAGGCACGAAGAAGTTATTAGGCTACCGCTAACCAAAGTGCTAGCCGCTACTCAAGATGTTTTAAACAGACATGCTGCCATCTAAATGTTCCGTTTCTTGTATATAAATCATGTAAATATTAGGTTGTTTATTTTGTGTATAAGTTCCACTTTTTATCAAGTAAATAATCATATTTAATACTAATTTTTGTTGAAACACCCTGTATAAAATGTTAGAAAGTACAGAATAATAAAAATTACAAAAAAGTATAATATGTAATGGTAACAATTGCGTATATCAATGTTAAAACCCACTGAACAGCCATTATTCTTATTAGGCACTAATTTTTGAGGTGGATGAATAATTTATAAAGGTATCTGTCAGTGTGTGTCGGCTTTCTGTAAACCTTAAAAGATAGCGAATTATTATTCTTAGATATTAATATGTCAAGAAATGGTGAACTTCCATTAGTTTCTTTTTCTATGGAAACTGAATACCATTTATAAAAACCAAAAACTCATTCAATGCCTCTTCTCCATGTCTGCAAATAACAAGTGTGTCATCTACATATCTGTAACAAACTGAATGTTTTTTAAGTGTATTTTGTAACGCTAATGTTTCAAATTTTTCCATGTAAAAATTAGCTATAACAAGACTAAGGAGACTACCCGTTGCTACACCATCAATCTGTTCATAAAATTTACTATTCCACTGAAAATAAGTTATAGTAAGGCAGTGCTGAGAAATAATGATTATATCCTTTGGAAAAAGATGATCAATTTACTCAATAGTTTCTTTTAGAGGCAATTTTGTAAAAAGTGAAACAACATCAAAATTGACCATTCTATCACCCTCTTCAATTTTGAAACTATGCATTTTTTCAACAAAGTCGGTAGAATTTTTAATATAGTGGGGTGTTTTATGATGTTGTAACAAAAAAAATTTTTTATTGGTTATAAGCAAATTAACAATCATAACGTAATACAATAATCAATGTTCTATGAGCTAATGTGATGACATTTGACGTGAGGGGGAGTCCATCCAGCGATGTTATCCCATTTCATTAGAGTTGCACTCCTTTAAGATCACTGGGCCATTTCTTTAGTTTTAATCTTCTCGGTGGGAGACCCTGATGAAAGTTGGATGCAAGGGTGTTGGGATGGGTGTGCAACCTCGCAAAGTGGGTGCGCAGATTTGGAGATTTTCTTGCAAAAGCCTTTTGAATTCGTCCCAGTCGGTTTTTTGGTTGTATAGGGATGGTCTAGGTTGTCGTTTAATAATTGTAGTGCTAATTGTAGTAATGACTGCTGTGTGATCGGATGATAGGTCAGAGTTGCTGACTAAAATGTAAGATGTTTTGCAAGACTATTTGTAGGAGAACCAATTGCGCTAACAATAGGCCTTAAAGGAATATTAGGTTTATGGATTGTTGGTAATCCATATAGTTTTGGTGAAATAACTTCAGAGTTAGTTAATTTGCTTTTATCTCTTCACGAATAGATGATAATTTAATCAGTTCTTTAGTTTTAAAAGAAACTTTTCTGTTGGATCCTTTGGTATTTCACGATAAGTCTCTGGTCGCAACAATTGTTCTATCGTAATGTTACATTCGTTCATGTTTAACATAACAGTTGCATTACCTTTATCTGATTTTAATATTATTATATTCTCATTGCGTTTAAGATCAAGTAAAGCACGTTGTTGACGAAAGGGTAGGTTGCTCTTTGGAGGTTTTGTTTTACGTAAAATGTTAACAGTGTTATATCAAACTTCATTAGCAGCATCTAAAGGTAATGATTTAATGGAGTTTTCGATATTGAAAATTATATCTTCAAAATGTATTACTCTTGGTGTTATCGCAAAATTTCCTCCTTTAGAAAGCGCTTCAGTAACGTAATCTGAAACAACATTATCAGAAAGGTTTATAACTGTTTTTTCATAATCAATAGATGGTCTATTATTTTGTTGTTTGTATAACTTATTAAATTTTTCTTTTTCACGTTGACATGTATTAATAATAATATTAATAATATTATTACACCTTCTAGACATAACCTTAAATAACAACCAGTTCTTAATGTTGGTACTGCTTTTCTTCCTTTTATAGCTAATGTTACAGATAGAATTGGAATAATCCTAATTAAATATGGCATTAGGACTATTTTTAAACCTACAAGAAAAATTAAAGAACATTTAAGATCAACTAAATATGTTTCAAACCCATTATCATCTTCCGGAGTGTATAAGTAATCTTCTTCATGTGGAAAAGTATACATTGGAACCACAAAAAGTAGCTTTTTGATACAAGACGTAAAGAACATATGAGATTTTATAGATTAGATTAACCAGAGAAGTCTTCGGTGGTTGACCATGCCTTAAATAATCTAAATCATCACATTCAATTTGACAATATGGAAATATTATCAAGACAAACTCATTATTATGTTCGTTTATAACGGGAAGCTATTGAGATATATAAATACCCTAATAATTTTGGTGGACAGAAGAAAATAACCGTTTAAATAGTTTTGGCATCTTATAATTAATAAACGGCATAATTTTGACTTTTGGTATGCCTAGGTTTTTTCCTGTGTTTTTCCTAGACCTTGAAGTAAATGCTTTACCAATTATATGTTAAATTATCACATCACTGTGATTTGATATAAGTAATAGAAATTAAAATTAAAAAAAAATAATTATATAAAACATATTGCATTATGCTTTTCATTGTTAAATAACTCTTGCACTTATTAATAAAGCTATTTATTTGATAGATTTAACTGGATTATTTTAATTGATATAATGTTTATATTTGTGAATGCAACCTTACACTTACATCATAACGTAATTAAATTTTGTTAAATGTGTTTTTTGACTGACATTTTTCATTGTTAGCCTTCGACCATTAGAGGGTGTTCTGATTTGTCATCTTTAAAACAGTTTAACAATATATATTCTTTACTAAAATTTAATTCTATAGTTGGCTTTATACGTTTCCCAAACTGTTATATTAATAGCAGTCTGATGTTCTATGTTTTAATTTTTCAACTTTAACAAAATTGTTTTCAATAACTTTAACAATCTTAATAGATATTACTACTGACGAAGATAACTGTAAATGTTATCGAAACGTTTAGATTGTATAATTTAAAATACACCATTTAAAAACCCAAAAAAGATAAGTATTTTATTATGAATAGAATCTTGAAATCAGAATTATAAAATTGTTTTAAATGCCTATTTATAATTTATATGCTGAAATATTTGATATTACGGGATACATATGTTTAAAACTACAACAAACTTTCCTTGCGTTGACAGGAGACGAAAATTATTGTGGATAACGGATAAATAGTTTTTGCCGGGTGATGAATTATGATTCTGAAGTTATGTTAATTCGGTTTTAGCTTAAGCTGTGTTCATGCATCCTCCAGAATATATGACGCTCTGGTTACGAGTAGAAAAAAAGAATACAGGAAAATGAAGCCGAAAACAAGCTGGCACGTCAAAAATTACATGGACAGTTGTACCAATAACATAAAAAGGAGCTTGTTACATGCACAAACTTACTGATGCCCAATACTAGGAGGTGTACCGTAACAGCTTTTAAAATAACTCAGTCGTTTTGGATGCGTGGGCGTGTGGTTGGCGTCGAAATTTAAAATGGTTTTAAAAAGGGCACCACTTGGTTTGTACTTGTACAGCCTTCAAACCAAGAAAAGGTCCAAGACACACTAAATACAACAGTCAGAACTAAAATTAAGGCAAATGTTGAACAGGGAGAGGACAGGTTAGTTATCCAAGTTCCTAATACGTAGAAAGAAACGAGATACAATTCTTTATTTGGCATCGGATCCCAACCCCAATTGAGCAAAGCCCTTCTGATTCCCATAAAACAAAACTTGTCAATGTAACTTGCAAATTTTAAATTAACTATAAAGGGACCGTTAAAAGGGTACTTAAATTCTAATAATCATAAACCCCACCTAAAATAATACTTCGAATAGACATATAGTAAACCGTTTATACCCAAAACATACCAACACTGTTAAACATCTAGCGTTGAACCGGGTGGCTAGCAAACAATACAAAAAATAATAAGTTTTTAAACCGTGGTTCTAGGAAGAACTTTCAGTAGAACGTGATTACGCTTCTTTTAACTCAAAATGAAATAAAACAGTAAGATATAATTAACCAATTCGGATACTAGCCACATGTCTACCACTGAGATGACGTAATTTGATACCATAAAATAAGCAGCAATCGCAGAACTTTAAAGCAGTCCAAAAAGGTACATTAAATCATAAACACTATAATCCCCCAAAGGTGACAAATAGGCATCTATCAACATTTAAAATTCAACAGCCGAAGAGGTATCACTTACAGACATATTCCTGTATAACGTTCGTTATAAACCACACCGAGGCCTAAGTTTATACATATAAAGCAGTATGCACAAAACACATATCAAAAATACAATGACCTAAGCATGTATTAAGAGTTCAACATGGATCTCTCACAGGTACAGGTACGGGCACAGGTACAGGTACATGTACAGACCAGACACAGACACGGACACGGACACGGACACTGACACGGACACGGACACGGATAAGGACGAGGACGCAGACGCCGACGCAGACGCAGACGCAGACGCAGACTCAGACGCAGATGCAGACGCAGACGCAGACGCAGACGCAGACGCAGACGCAGACGCAGACGCAGACGGAGACGGAGACGGAGACGGAGACGGAGACGCAGACGCAGACGCAGACGCAGACGCAGACGCAGACGCAGACGCAGACGCAGACGCAGACGCAGACGCAGACAGCAGACGCAGACGCAGACGCAGACAGACTCAGACTCAGAATCAGACCAGCGCAGACGCAGACGCAGACGCAGACGCAGACGCAGACGCAGACGCAGACGCTGAATCAGACTCAGAATCAGACTCAGACGCAGACGCAGACGCAGACGTAGACGCAGACGCAGACGCAGACGCAGACGTAGACGCAGACGCAGACGCAGACGCAGACGCAGACGCAGACGCAGACGCAGACGCAGACGCAGACGCAGACGCAGACGCAGACGCAGACGCAGACGCAGACGCAGAATCAGACTCAGACTCAGAATCAGACGCAGACGCAGACGCAGACGCAGACGCAGACGCAGACGCAGACGCAGACGCAGACGCAGACGCAGACGCAGACGCTGAATTAGACTCAGAATCAGACTCAGACGCAGACGCAGACGCAGACGCAGACGCAGACGCAGACGCAGACGGAGACGGAGACGGAGACGGAGACGGAGACGTAGACGCAGACGCAAACGCAGACGCAGACGCAGACGCAGACGCAGACGCAGACGCAGACGCAGACGCAGACGCAGACGCAGACGCAGACGCAGACGCAGACGCAGACGCAGACGCAGACGCAGACGAGGACGCGGACGCAGACGCAGACGCAGACGCAGACGCAGACGCAGACGCAGACGCAGAATCAGACTCAGGCGCAGACGGAGACGGAGACGCAGACGCAGACGGAGACGCAGACGCAGACGCAGACGCAGACGCAGACGCAGACGCAGACGCTGACTCAGACTCAGACTCAGAATCAGACGCAGACGCAGACGCAGACGCAGGCGTAGACGCAGACGCAGACGCAGACGCAGACGCAGACGCAGACGCAGACGCAGACGCAGACGCAGACGCAGACGCAGACGCAGACGCAGACGAAGACGCAGACGCAGACTCAGACGCAGACGCAGACGCAGACGCAGACGCTGAATTAGACTCAGAATCAGACTCAGACGCAGACGCAGACGCAGACGCAGACGCAGACGCAGACGCAGACGGAGACGGAGACGGAGACGGAGACGGAGACGGAGACGGAGACGTAGACGCAGACGCAGACGCAGACGCAGACGCAGACGCAGACGCAGACGCAGACGCAGACGCAGACGCAGACGCAGACGCAGACGCAGACGCAGACGCAGACGCAGACGCAGACGCAGACGCAGACGCAGACGCAGACGCAGACGCAGACGCAGACGCAGACGCAGACGCAGACGCAGACGCGAGACGCAGACGCAGACGCAGACGCAGACGCAGACGAGACGCGGACGCAGACGCAGACGCAGACGCAGACGCAGACGCAGACGACAGACTCAGGACGCAGACGACGCAGACGAGACGCAGACGGAGACGCAGACGCAGACGCAGACGCAGACGCAGACGCAGACGCAGACGCAGACGCAGACGCAGACGCAGACGCAGACGCAGACGCAGACGCTGACTCAGACTCAGACTCAGAATCAGACGCAGAGGCAGACGCAGACGCAGACGCAGGCGTAGACGCAGACGCAGACGCAGACGCAGACGCAGACGCAGACGCAGACGCAGACGCAGACGCAGACGCAGACGCACACGCAGACGCAGACGCAGACGAAGACGCAGACGCAGACGCAGACTCAGACGCAGACGCAGACGCAGACGCAGACGCAGACGCAGACGCAGACGCAGACGCAGACGCAGACGCAGACGCAGACGCAGACGCAGACGCAGACGCAGACGCAGACGCAGACGCAGACGCAGACGCAGACGCAGACGCAGACGCAGACGCAGACGCAGACGCAACGCAGACGCAGACGCCAGACGCAGACGCAGACGCAAACGCATTCGCAGACGACGACGCGAGCGCAGACGCGACGCAGACGCAGACGCAGACGCAGACGCAGACGCAGACAGACAGACAGCAGACAGACACAGACACAGACACAGACACAGACACAGACAAGACACAGACACAGACACAGACACAGACACAGACACAGACACAGACAGCACAGCAGACAGACACAGACAGCACAGCACAGACACAGACACAGACAGCAGACAGACACAGACAGACACAGACCAGACACGAGACACAGACAGACAGACACAGAACACAGACAGACACAGACAGACACAGACAGACACACAGACAACAGACAGAACAGAACAGACACAGACAGACACAGACAGACACAGACACAGAACAGACACGACAGACAGACAGACACAGAACAGACACAGACAGACACGACAGCACAGACAGACACAGACAGACAGACAACGACAGACAGACACAGACAGACACAGACAGACACGACAGACAGACAGCACACACAGACAGACACAGACAGACACAGAACAGACACAGATACAGACACAGACAGACACAGACAGACACAGACAGACACAGACAGAGCAGAGCACAGCAGACACAGACACAGACAGCAGCACAGACAGACACAGACAGACACAGACAGACGACACGACAGACACAGACAGACACAGACAGACACAGACACGACACAGACAGAACAGACAGACACAGACACGACACAGACAGACACAGACAGACACAGACAGACACAGACAGACAACAGACAGACACAGACAGACACAGACAGACACAGACAGACAGACACAGACAGACACAGACAGACACAGAACAGACACAGACAGACACACGCACAGACACAGACAGACACAGCAACACGACAGACAGACACAGACAGACACAGCACAAGCACAGACACGACAGACAGACACAGACACAGACAGACACAGACAGACACAGCACAGACACGCACAGCAGACAAGACACAGCACAGCACACAGCACACAGACACGACACAGCACACAGCACAGACAACACAGACACAGACACAGACACAGACACGCACAGACACAGCACACGACACAGACCAGACACAGACACAACACACACAGACAGACACAACACGAACAGACACAGACTACGACACAGACACACACAGACACGACACGACACAACGAGCACACCACGGACACGACACGACACGAGACACGAGACACGCAGACACAGACAGACAGACACAGACACAGACACAGACACAGACACAGACACAGAACATGCACAGACACGACACACAGACACACACAGACACAGACAAACACGCACACAGACACAGACACAGACACACGACACAGACACAGACACATGACACAGCACACAGCACACGCACACACGACACGACACACACGCACACGCACACGCACACACGCACACAGACACACACGCACACACGCACACACACGACACACACACGCACACGCACACACGCACACACGCCACACGTATACACGTACACACGCACACACTGACACACGCACTAATGGACACACGCACACACGCACACACACACACGCACACACGCATACACGCACACACGCACACACGTACAAACGCACACACCCACTCACACGCACACGCACACACGTATATACGCACACACGCACACACGCGCATAGGCACACATGCACACACGCACACGCACACACACGTACACACGCACACACGCACTCACGCACATACGCGCGCACAAACGTACGCACACACGCACACACGCACACATGCATACACGCTTGCACGCACACACGCACACACGCCTACACGCATACACGTACACACGCACACACTGGCACACGCACCAACGCACACACGCACACACGCACACATGCATACACGCACACACGCACACACGCACACACGCACACGCACACACGCACACACGTATACACGCGCATATTCACACATGCACACACGCATACACACACGCATACCTGCACATACGCATATACGCACACAATGACACACGCACACATGAACATACGCACACACGCGCGCTTACGCACACTCACGCTCACACACCCACATACATATACACAAAATTTTCGATCGGATTCATCAGAAAAAACGGTTATTGGTGAAAGAGAACATTCTACCGACATTGATACGCAAGCTGTTTTTGAATCAATAATAACACGACAACGCGCAAGAAGAAGAAAAAGGAACTTCTCTTATAAAGGATGAGATAAACTGATCTAAGTTCTGAAAGAAGAAAAGAAAATAGATTTTTATATTTTGCAATCGATGAAGCACTAAATAAACTAGATGCTAGATTTGGACAACTTAGTAATTATATTTACTATTCCGAATTCTGATTCTGTTGACATAAATGGGGTAGAATTAGCCGAGGTAGTTTTAGAGGTATCTGCGCTTGTAAGCAAATACGAAAGTTTAAGCAATATACTTTAAATAAATTTAATGTAGGTACTGAGTTTATAATTGCAAAGTTAAATTGTGCCCCATACCTTACTAATGCTTTAAGAATATTGATAACGAGACCAATAACTGTAGTAAATGGCGAAGGGAATTAAAATTAACTAAAAACTTTTTACGTTGAAATAGTACACAAAACCGTTTTATTGGCTTGGTCATTTTAGCAGCATGGAACATGAAATTGCAGATAAAGTGAATTTGAAAGATGTAGTAACTGTAGTTATTAAAAATTAGAGAAAGAAAGTTGTTTTGTGATTTTAGGGTAATTAATTTTCAAAATAGTAGCTTTTTGATTTACTGTAAATGTATAACTTTTTCCCAAATAAGGCAGTATATAATTTATGAACGTTAGTCGTGGGAGTCTTCAGTTTCAGAATTGGATGTTATGTTACAGGTGACCTTTTAGGAACGAGATACTTCTTCAAAATATGTAGATTTACTAACATATGGTAGGTTGATAGATATAAATAAATTAGTATGTAAGTTCTGTGACTTAGTTTGCAAGTTTTAGAACTTATATTTTCGTTTATAGTGTAGGTATACTACTTTATTAGATGAAATAATTCACATTCGAACTTCTAAGCTTACTGTTCCTTGCCATCTATTAAAATGATTAAAACAAAATATGAAGTAGGGTAGTAATTACTACTTGACTTATGAATATCTTATAATTGATGCAGAAACAGACACATCTAGATAACTAAACGTTCGAAACATGAATTCTAGATTGTTACTTTAGAACAAGTTTGAGCTTTGCTACACGTTGTAATTACAATTATCATCTAAAATCTAAAGTTCTGATTATAACAATATATATATATATTACAATATATCAATCTTGTCTTAATTTAAACGTCCGCATATTGTTACCAGAAAGCTTTATATTAATGATTATAAGGTTTAACTAGTGGCGGCTCGTGAGTTTGAAAGGGGGTGGGCAGAAGCAAAAACTTACCTATTTTTGGTACATCAAATTCATTCTCCTATTTTGCATGCTGGAAAAGACGTCTATGGCTTTGTTCTCAAAATCCGGGATAGACTGGACGAATTTCTTTTCTATTGATAACCCCCATTCTTTCAGTCGATCTTCTGCCATTGTGGTTCTCAGAAAAGTTTTAATACGCTTGAGGGTAAAAAAACATCGTTCACATTCTGCTGTCGACATGAGCGTTGTACAAATAATATCCAACCGTTTCCGTCAAAACCTTTTTTAGGTCGTTGTCTGTTATGAATACTAACAGTGGCAAAATACCAGCTATGTCACACATGTCATAAATTGTTGAAATTTTCAATGTTTCACTGTCCAACACAGGATGTTTCACAGTTGCATCAAAATGTTTTTGTGGAAATGCATGTCTATAAGTTTTAAAGTTTTGAGAACCAAATAATTTTTCTACACTTAAGTGATCCCTTCAATCAAATCGGTCTCTAATTTGGCTTAAAGTAGCGCTACATACTTCTTTTGCAACAACAGCTCTGTTATCTCCAGCTGTCGTTTTTTGTTTTTTCCTTGCAGGTTTTTCATTATTGCGTTCTTGATTGTCATTGTCGATAGATTAATTAAAAATAAATATGGTATATCGTCCTTTAATCTAGAATATAAAGACCCCTACCATGTTGCTAGCTTCATCAGTTACAAGGCCAATCAGTTTTTTAATCAACAATTTTCATGTAAATATTCTCACCAGTAGCAACACTAACATCAATTAATGCTAAAAACAAGTCGTTCACTTAATTATTATAAACTATTCTAGTC